>JASVEL010002648.1:0-364147 GCA_032618575.1 Nicotiana noctiflora
CATAAAACCAAAAGTAGAATGACATGCAATAATACCAATCGGTTACTACCATAAGAGACACAATACAATACATTAATTAACTATAGAGATCGCTACCAAACCCCACTCAGCCCCTAACCGAAGTACTAAGAATTCTAGAAGGCCCTACCCTACAACCCTAATACTAGACCTCCAAACTTTCCTATCAAGTGTCATGTCCTCGGAAATCCCCATTCTAGCCATATCCTGCCTAATCACCTCACCCCAATACCTCTTAGGCCTCCCTCTGCCTCGACTCGCGCCAACCACCGCCAGTCGCTCACAACTCCTCACCGGTGCATCAGTGCTTCTCCTCCGCACATGCCCAAACCACCTGAGTCTCGCTTCTCGCATCTTCTCATCCACCGGGGCCACCCCCACCTTCTCCCGAATAACTTCATTCTTAATCTTATCTAATCTGGTGAGCCCGCACATCCACCTGAGCATCCTCATCTCCGCAACTCTCATTCTCCGGACATGAGAGTTCTTCACAGGCCAGCACTCCACCCCATACAACATGGCAGGTCTAACCACCGCTCTATAAAACTTCCCCTTGAGTTTCTGTGGAACTTTCTTGTCACACAAGACTCCTGATGCGAGCCTCCACTTCAACCACCCCGCTCCTATACGGTGAGTGACATCCCCGTCAATCTCTCCGTCCCCTTGAATCACTGATCCAAGATATCTGAAACTGTCCCTCTTGGCTATGACCTGAGATCCCAGCTTCACGTCCCAGCCTACTACGCTCGACTCGGCGCTAAACTTGCACTCTAGATATTCTGTCTTAGACCTGCTTAGTTTAAAACCCTTAGACTCGAGGGTCTGTCTCCAGACCTCCAACCTCGCATTAACACCAGCCCTCGTCTCGTCTATCAAGACTATGTCGTCAGCAAAGAGCATACACCATGGCACATCCCCTCGAATATGGCGAGTTAGAGCATCCATTACCAAGGCAAATAAGAGAGGGCTTAACGCAAGATCCTTGATGTAGCCCCATAACCACCGGAAAATGGTCCGAGTCGTCGCCCACCGTCCTAACCCTAGTCTTGGCTCCATCATACATGTCTTTGATCACTCTGATGTAGGCTTCCGGCACGCTCTTCGCCTCCAAGCATCTCCACAAAACCTCTCTAGGGACCTTATCGTACGCCTTCTCCAAGTCGATAAACACCATATGCAGGTCCTTCCTCTTATCCCTGAACAGTTCCACCACCCTCCTCACAAGGTGGATAGCTTCTGTAGTAGAGCGACCCGGCATGAAACCAAACTGGTTCACAGATATAGATGACATCTCCCTCACCCTCGCCTCGATCACCCTCTCCCAGACCTTCATGGTGTGACTTATTAATTTGATACCCCTTTTCATTACCCGTTTTTGATTTGTCATATCCGACCCGATCCGTCTGTTTGCCACTCCTAAATGTTCGGAATGGACATCACAAATTCAAGTTGCAATAGATAGATTTCTTACAAAGGAATCATTGAACAACACACCCAGAAAAGTTGGAAGGAAGCTTGCAAGATTGATTCTCATTCCAAGCTGCAATCACTAGATCGTAACACCAATAACTCATCAAAGATAATTATGCAACATGTCTTTATTATTGTAGTTATCATTCAATTATTGCAGCAAAAGTAGTCATAGAAGAGGTCAAACATTACATTATCACACACATATCTTCACATGCTCGATACGCATGATCTTTTCAGTCTGAAGGCAAAGTAAAAGAAGAGGGAAAACTGTGTAGTCAAAATGACAGGGTGAAAAATGCTAATTTACCAATTCCATGTAAAAACACAACACTCAAAATGTAAATTCAGTGAGTTTCTATACAAACTGGTGTAATTTTGGATTTGATTCCATTCATTTATATTTCCTTGCTAAGAAAGCAAGCGATTGCCAATTTTCTCTTTCCTTGAGAAAACAAAATCATGATGATCTTTTTCTTGAAAATAGTTTCTCTAATGTTATTCATTGGAATGTCTCTCATATCCACTTCTCTTGTTTTATTCCAATGCGATCCTACTTCTTTTGGAAATTATAATTTTTTAACTTTTACTCTCTATTTCCCAAACCAATCACTTTCTGTCCCCTGCCTTATCAAATTCAGATTTTAAGCACTCCCTTTTTTATTACCCAATTCCCCGCATGTTTATCCAAGATTCTTTTTAGCCAAAAATATTTTTCTGTTTAATGTATTTTTAGCCAAAAATTAAAGTATTTGATCAAGCTTTTGAAAGAAGAAAAAAAATACTTTTGAGGAAAAGCAGTACTTTTTTTAGAAGCATTTTTGAGACAAATATACTTATAGCCTGTTTGGCCAAGCTGTAAAAATCAGTTTATTTTGATAAGTATTTTTTTCAAAAATATTTTTGGTGAGAAGCAGTTTGTGTTTGGCTAATTAGTTTGAAAAGTACTTGTGAGCAGTAATTAGTGTTTGATCAAGCTTTAAAAACTGCTTTTAAGTGTATTTTTTCTCAAAAGTGCTTCTCAAAAAAATACTTTTGGAGAGAAGCTACTTTTTTTGTTTCTCCAAAATTGCTTTTGCCTCTCCTCAAAAGATTTTTTTTTCTTCCAAAAGCTTGGCCAAACATCTCAATTTTTGGCCAAAAGTGCTTTTTGACCCTAAAAAAACGCTTAGAAGTAATTTTTTAAAGCTTAGCCAAACACTTATTGCTGCTCAAGAAGTACTTTTTAAATTAATTAGTCAAATACAGCCTGTTTGGCCAAGCTGTAAAAATCAGTTTATTTTGATAAGTATTTTTTTCAAAATTATTTTTGGTGAGAAGCAGTTTGTGTTTGGCTAATTAGTTTGAAAAGTACTTGTGAGCAGTAATTAGTGTTTGACCAAGCTTTAAAAACTGATTTTAAGTATATTTTTTCTCAAAAGTACTTCTCAAAAATATACTTTTGGAGAGAAACTACTTTTTCTGTTTCTCCAAAATTGCTTTTGCCTCTCCTCAAAAGCTTTTTTTTTCTTCTAAAAGCTTGGCCAAACATCTCAATTTTTGGCCAAAAGTGCTTTTTGACCCTAAAAAAACGCTTAGAAGTAATTTTTAAAGCTTAGCCAAACACTTATTGCTGCTCAAAAGTACTTTTTAAATTAATTAATCAAATACAAACTATTTCTCTCCAAAAATACTTTTTTTAAAAGTACTTTTGGACAAAAAAAACTTATGATTTTTACAGGTTTGTCAAATGGGCTACTACTAAAACACGCGGTGTAATGGAACCGAGAGATATTCTCACGCGCTACTAAAGAGCGCGAATGGGAGAGGAAATATCCCGAACTTTAGCTGTCAAAATAATAAGTAACCACTTTGGGAAATGGTAGTACGGGTGACGGCCGCTGCGACTGCTTTTTTATTTTCTACAGTAATTAACTAACGTCGTTTCACCGCCGTTTACTATACTCGTAGTACTATAGCTTTTCTTTCTCTCTCTCTTTATACGAGACTGGTTTCTGATACTGCAACCACCATAGCGACTTTCTCTGTCTTCATAAAAAAAACACACACATACACTCTCTACTGGGTGTGGGTTTGGGCGAGTGACTGCTGACATTAAAAACACAGACACACACTTTGCATTTCAATATTCACTCTCTCACTTCACGCCAAATGCCTGCTTCTGCTACTCTTCTGCATTTCCTCTGCTTTTCTCTTCTCTCTCTTTCACATAACACACATTCTTATTACTCTAGCAAGCTAGCTCATCTTCTTCTCCGGTCATATTTGCTTTGAACTTCTTTGTACTGAAGATGAAATTCCGGTCGCGGTCAGTATTGTGGTGTATATTGCTTCTTTTACCGATCGTTTCATCTCTGAACGAAGAAGGTAACTCTCACTCCTCCTTTTTCACACATTGAGAATACGGCAGTGTTGCCTCGGGGTCAATGTGTAATACTGTTTCTATCGCGTTGGATTCTCAAACTTACTACTGTTTCCTTTTGTATTTTCTTCGTTTTTTTCCTTTTCAACATCTGGAGTTTTGTTTTCTAGCTCCTCTGCTTCGTACTGTTGTAGTGTTAGGTAATACGAAGGTTATCATCGAAATTTTATTTCTATTTTACGTTTCTTATGTAACATTCTTTGTTGTTTAACTCTGATAAAAAAAAAAGTTCCGAGTTATTTGACTTTACAGACGCTAGCTTTTAGTATCTACCTACTAATTTGATAAATGCTAAATATACTTTCTCTAACTATTTTGGTAGGCAAAGCTCTGATGTCGATCAAGGAATCGTTTAGTAACGTAGCAAACGTGTTGCTAGATTGGGATGATGTTCATAATGAGGATTTTTGCTCGTGGCGAGGCGTGTTATGTGGCAATTTCTCCATGTCCGTTGTTGCTCTGTATGTTCTCCATCCTTGTCTCCCAACCGTAGCAACAGTAGCTGCATTCTGATAAGCTCCTAGCTGTAGTATTACCACTTTATTATTGTAGTAGTTTGAAAATATATGATTCTTCGCTGAATTTGCTTTCTTTGTTGGCTGAAGGAATCTGTCAAATCTTAACTTAGGCGGGGAAATTTCACCAGCCATTGGAGATTTGAAAAATCTGCAATCTATGTATGGTTCTTTTCTCTTTTAGTAGTAAATTGTTCTTTGTCCATTGCTGGATATTCATCGTCCATGCTGATGTGTAATATTTCAATGATATTGACAGAGACCTCCAGGGAAACAAATTAACTGGTCAAATTCCTGATGAGATTGGCAACTGCATTTCTCTCATCTTTCTGTAAACAATTTTCACCCTGTTGCTTTTGATTTTTTTTATCAGTATGTTTTGTAATGCTCATACTGGGTTTTCATGAAATGGTTGCTATGTTCTGCAGTGATTTGTCTGATAACTTGCTCTTTGGAGATATACCTTTCTCAATTTCTAAGCTCAAACAGCTAGAGTTATTGTGAGTTGTATAACCACATTATCTTGATGTTCTGATCGCTAGTTAAAATTTTGTTATGATGAATAAATTAAATTCACACCTGATGAACTCTCTGTTGTGTGCAGGAACTTGAAAAACAACCAGTTGACTGGTCCAATCCCATCCACACTAACCCAAATCCCTAACCTAAAGACACTGTGAGATCACTTGATATAGTTTTGTCTCTTTTGAAATAGTTTGACAATAGCAATGATTAACAGATGGTTTTTTAATTGATAAAGTGATCTAGCTCGAAACCAGCTCATTGGTGAGATACCAAGGTTGATCTATTGGAATGAAGTTCTGCAATATCTGTGAGTACATTCTTTTGGTATTTGAAGATCCTTTTTAAGTTGTGAAATTCACAATGTTTCTGTTCCATCTGTTTTGCAGTGGATTAAGAGGCAACTTGTTGACAGGAACACTGTCCCCTGATATGTGCCAGTTGACCGGCTTGTGGTACTTGTATGTGCTCTGCTATATTTTCTACCTAATGTTTTGTCGTCCGCCTGGTGTTATATCTCTATTATAATTCTGAATTCACAAGCTTCATATTGTTTCAGTGATGTGCGGGGCAATAACCTCAGCGGAACAATTCCAGATAATATTGGAAATTGTACAAGCTTTGAGATACTGTCAGTCTCCTTCCCTTGCCCTTATTATGTGATACTATAAATATTCTGCTACTGCTGCTCAGTGCTAACAAAATTGTTTTTTCTCAATTTCAGGGATATCTCTTACAATCAAATTTCTGGAGAGATTCCCTACAATATTGGGTTTTTACAAGTGGCCACCTTGTTAGTGAACTTTGCTTTAAGTGACTTTTAGCTGTTGTTTCTACCTTGTCTATTCTGTTTTCGGGTTCATTTCTGTGAATATATAAGATTGTCCTTTCAACAGGTCTTTGCAAGGAAATAGGCTGACTGGTAAGATTCCGGAAGTAATTGGTCTAATGCAAGCCCTTGCTGTTTTGTGAGTATTCATACTACTATATAAATTTTTTTTATCAACTCCAATCTCAGCAGTTACCGCCTATAAGTCAAAATCTTGCATGACATCAACTTTTTTCTAGGGATTTGAGTGAAAATGAGTTAGTAGGACCGATTCCCCCAATCTTTGGCAATTTATCCTACACTGGGAAGCTGTAAGTTCACCTCCATTTGAATGCATATATTTTTGCGTTTGACTAGATTTGTTTGATTCACTTTTACATTCAACAGGTACTTGCATGGGAACAAACTTACTGGGCCGATACCAGCAGAGCTGGGAAATATGTCTAAACTTAGTTACTTGTAAGTGGTTTTGTTAGCATACATTGTGCAGAGATGCTATATGTTGCTTCATGCATTAATCTATCTTATTTACAGGCAATTAAATGACAATCAGCTAGTTGGTCAAATTCCTCCTGAACTTGGCAAACTGGATCAGTTATTTGAATTGTGAGCCTTTTATACTAGTTGCAGTATAATTCATATTCTGCTTTTCTTTGAATAGCAGATTCTTAGCTTTCTTTTACCAGGAATCTTGCAAATAACAAGTTGGAGGGACCAATTCCTGAAAATATCAGCTCTTGCACAGCACTGAATCAATTGTAAGGCTTTGCTTATATTTTTGAATGTTTTCTCCTTCGCCATTCTCTTCATACTGATTCTAATAATAATAATTCTTTTTCAGTAATGTTCATGGTAACAATTTAAACGGGTCCATTCCTTCCGGGTTCAAGAATCTAGAGAGCCTGACATACCTGTATGTTGTAGTTATGTTTCAGCCTTTTGGTTGGTAGTCATGATAATGGTTTGAATTTTGTTGATATTAACACACACGTCGATGTAACTTGCAGAAATCTCTCATTAAATAAATTTAAAGGTCACATACCTTCTACACTTGGGCGAATCATCAACCTTGATACATTGTGAGTTCTTGACTGTCAGTGTCTTAATTTCGTAATTTAAGTGATACTAACACTTGTATGTCTTTAGGGATCTGTCTAACAATGAGTTCTCTGGGTCTGTCCCTGGTTCTATTGGAGATTTGGAGCATCTTCTAACATTGTGAGATATTAGCCATTTAGATGTTGCAGAAGCTTATATTATCTTGTGACTTGAATATAATCAATGTCATTGCATCTTGTAGGAATCTTAGCAGCAATCATCTTAACGGACAGATTCCTGTAGAATTTGGCAATCTGAAAAGTATACAGACCCTGTGAGTTTCTGCAGAGAGCTTTGTTTACAGTGCCTACAATACATGGATCTTTTTAGTATACTAAAAGTTCTTGCGCTGAGACTGGTTTTTATACTTGCAGTGATTTGTCATGCAACAAGATCTCTGGTGGCATCCCAAAAGAACTAGGGCAGTTGCAGACCTTGATCACTCTGTAAGTACATCTAGTTTTTCTCAAGTGCATTGATGTAGGGTTTAATTAGCTTGTCTTCAATATCAAGACCAGTTCTTACGCACTTATTGTTTCGGTTGCATTTTCTAGTACATTGACAGCTAACGATCTTAGTGGTGTAATCCCCGACCAAATGACCAATTGTTTCAGCCTAACTAGTCTGTGAGTTCATCTCTTTACGCCTTTCCTTCATAAGCATTCTGAATCTTGTTGGAGTTACTTATCCATGCCTTTCTCCATCAGGAATATTTCCTACAACAATTTCAGTGGTGTTGTTCCTCTTTCACGAAATTTCTCGCGGTTCACGCCTGACAGGTATTCTTTTGTACAGAAATTAGCTTGTTTCATTTTACACTCATTTGACTTGAACTAGTGAACGACCACCTTATTGCAACCATCAGCTTTGTGGGGAACCCATTACTTTGTGGCGACTGGAGAGGTTCAATTTGTTACCCCTATGCACCAAAGTCCAAAGGTATTCTTCATTTTTGTGTGTTAGAGTCCAAATCTTTTGGTATTGTACTATCATGTGCTTCGAAATGACTTGTGATCTTTTCATTGCAGCCTTGTTCTCCAGAACAGCTGTTGTTTGCACAGCGTTGGGTTTAATAGCGCTTTTATCCATGGTTATAGTTGCTGTGTACAAGTCCAATCAACCACATCAGTTTCTGAAGGGGTCTAAAAGTAATCAAGGTTGAAATTATTTGATGGCTTTTCTATTCTTTTGTGCTTCAAAATTTTCAAGTTTTAATGTTACCCTTTTCCCTTTTCCTTCTAATAACTTAGGTTCTCCCAAACTTGTGGTTCTCCACATGGATATGGCAATCCATACATATGATGACATTATGCGGATTACAGAGAACTTGAGTGAGAAATTCATAATAGGATATGGTGCTTCCAGCACTGTATATAAATGTGTTTTGAAAAATTCCCGACCAATTGCTGTCAAGCGACTGTACACTCATCCGCACAGCTTGCGTGAGTTTGAGACTGAACTAGAGACAATTGGAAGCATCAGGCACAGAAACCTTGTTAGCTTGCATGGTTACTCACTTTCTCCTCATGGGAATCTCCTTTTTTATGACTACATGGAGAATGGTTCACTCTGGGATCTTCTGCATGGTTAGCCTCTTTTTCTTATCTTTTATGAAACATATTCATGTTATACTGATGATTAATTTGTTAATGTTTATTACTGTTGTTTTTTCCCTGTCGGAGAATTATGCTCTAGATCTATATTAGATTTGGAAATGGCTAATCATTAACTGAATCAATGTCATAGGGCCATCCAAAAAGGTGAAGCTTGATTGGGAAACACGTTTGAAAATTGCGGTTGGAGCTGCTCAAGGTCTTGCGTATCTTCACCATGATTGCAACCAAAGAATCATCCACAGAGATGTGAAATCTTCAAACATTCTACTGGATGAAAATTTCGAGGCTCATCTCTCTGATTTTGGGATTGCAAAATGCATCCCTACTGCAAAAACTCATGCATCAACTTTTGTCTTGGGCACCATAGGCTACATTGACCCCGAGTATGCCAGAACATCCAGGTTAACTGAAAAGTCAGATGTCTACAGCTTTGGCATTGTTCTCCTAGAGCTTTTGACAGGAAAAAAACCTGTTCATAATGACTTAAACTTGCATCAGCTGGTATTATTCTCCACTAATTGCTCTACCTTTTTACTTGTATAGGATTTCACTCCTATTACATTAGCCTTGGCTAATTTAATTTGTGTTGCAGATATTGTCAAAGGCAGATAATAACACCGTGATGGAGGCTGTAGATCCTGAAGTATCTGTTACATGCATGGATTTAACGCATGTGAGGAAGACTTTTCAGCTTGCATTGCTGTGCACAAAGAGATTCCCGTGTGAGAGGCCAACGATGCATGAGGTTGCTAGGGTACTTGTTTCCTTGCTTCCTCCCCCACCTACCAAACCTTGTTTAGACCCTCCCAAATCCATTGATTATACAAAGTTTGTGATCGGGAAAGGGCTACCGCAAGCCCAGCAAAAGGACAATTCCTCCGATGCACAGTGGCTCGTTAGGTTTCGAGAAGCTATATCCAAAAACACCTTTTGACATGGGTTGACTGATATAACTTAATATCCATCAAAGATGATGAATCTAGAAAAGATGCTGGTGGAAGTTCTTTTGATGCTAGAGGTTTCACATGTTAGATGTTTAGGCACACGGTATGGTTAAAGTTATTTCACATTTGTAGATTGAATGTTTTATTGTGGGTGAGATACAGGATAGGTCAGATCTACTCAGCAAAGTTGTTAATTCTGTACAATCTATGTTAAGATCTATTTCCATCTGGCACTTTTGTTTTTGTCCATGTAGAGGAGTGCCAAGAGTGCTAGTTAATCATATTAATTTTAGCAGTCTAGTTTTGCATCTGAGTCATATTTTAGTTTCTGCCTCTTTACATCTTTTTGCTTTCATGAATGGTAAACCGAAAAAAGTTGGTAGTAAAGTATGTTCTATTAATGAGCCAAAGATAAGTAGAAAACATTTAAGTGGTATTATTTGTTAGATCTGCCTATTTAAAAAGAAGACAAATAGAACTTTTTTCCTTCGGAGTGGAGGTATTTTTAACGATAAGTCAAACAATTATTCAATGAAAGATAAACTGTTATATCATGAACAGGTACTGGTCAGGCCTTTTTGCTTCCTCACTTCTGCCATTACAGTTCAACCTTGAGCAGTGCAGTTATTAGTTCTTAAATTCTAAAGAAAAGTAGTTGCTCTTTGTGTTAAGGAGTGGAATAAACAGGTCAATACAATGGATTAGAAGCGTAAGTGCATCAAGCAATTACTACTGCGGAGGAAGGTAACAGGCAAAACAGACCACTGCCTTGACATACCTAGCCACTTTTCGCTGTCATTCCAACACTATATCATTCCTTTACAACTTGAACCTTCAGCTGCACAAAGCCAAGAGTTTGTGAAGCCAACTCATGGTGCACAATCTCATATGTGTGCTGTCTGTTATGTGTAGCCCCTTCAAAGACACGATGAAGTCCAATTGGACTTTGCATATCTGGAAGGGCTTTGTGGAATGAAACTTGGATGCACTCCCTGTAATTAACAAATAGACGGAGAAAAGGATATTGACACCACAAATTGTTCCTGGGTAATGGAAGCTGCAGAGTGAAGGAGGATTTGGATAACGGACAGAAGCAGTCTTTCCCTCTGTGTAACTTCATTTGAGCTGTTGAGTTGTATACATTTATATATTGGGTAGTTAAAAGACTGCAATCCCGATCCTAGCACATTTACCTTGTAGATGTACATTACAGACCAAAAGGAATACACTATATTTGACTTGCTGTACAGTGCTAGCCACAAAATTTTGGTGTTGCAAGTGTGGAGGACAGTCTTTTATTTCCTATAACTAAAGACAAATATTTCCAAATAACTCCCGGAATTAGGAGGATCTACCTTCCATGAAACAGAGACTCTGCTGGGGGAACCATCTTAGATCCAAGCAATAGCTTGCAGTAATTCAACAGCTGCAAATGTTAACCGCTAGATTCTCATCGGATTCCCAAGCTCCTGAGAGATCAATGTGCAAGTTAGACGCGAAGATTAACACAAAAAATAAGACAAACACTAAGGCAGCAAGTTAGCAATAATAATCTCTAGGTTGTCTTTTTCTATTTTTCTTTTGTGATATGAGACCTTTTTCTTTCTGGTTCAGGCCTCAGAATCCTTTATCAGCAAAAGGCTAAAAACTGAAACAACAAAGTATGTCTCCATGGAAGGGACAAGGCATGTGTAGATGCAATTGCCAGATTAACGTCAACCTTGTTTTCAAACAAATGGCAAGCTGGGATGAGTTTTAAATTTTAAAGGACGGCAAAGTCAATATTATAGAATATGACTTGATAAAACAAGAGATAAAAATAGTACTGACTAACACTTCAAGGGTTTCATGAATTTTAACCAAAGGGAATTAAACGGTGTAAAGCAATAGTTTCTAATTCCAAGTCCATAACTTTAAGACTATGGTGGCACAAGGCCTCAAAGAATCCAGCGATATGTTTACGCATTCTTTTATTAACTCTAAAAGTAAACAAAAGAAGCTCTAATTCTATCTTGATAAGAAGTGCTTCTGTGGACTTTCTGTTTTCCTATTTATGAAACTCAAGCAATAGGATACCTGTTCATGCTGGACTGGTACCCAATCCTGGGAGTTCCCCTCTCTGCTGCACACTGATTTGGCTTTCCAACACATCTCTGTATAGTTGAAATGTCAATTAGAAGAAGTTGCAGTCAACAGTTAAAATAATCTAGCATCTTTCTACTCTTCATACCCGAGTTTTGAGCTGCAAACAATTTGGAGCGTTCTCTTTTAACTCCTACATAAGAAAAGTGGGTATTAGAAGTAATTCATCTGCATAATAACAAAAAGTCCTCCCTAAGAAACTTTAGCCTCACCTTTGCTGAGGGATTCTTTTTCGGGTGGGACACTTCACTTGTTTTCTTCTCAGATCTAAGGGATAACTAGGATTAAAAATGAAACAAGATTAGAGTCTTTTGGCTGAGACATGAGTAAGTTGCGAAAATATATAAAAGTCTGATACATTCAGTCTACTGTGTTATTGGTAGTACACACCCTCAGAGGAATTCAATATGGCCTGCATAATCATTTGAAACTAGTACCTTATTAAACAGTTCAATTGGTGGATGCACTGAAAGTTTCTCATCAAATATGGTTCTAGAGTCCTGTCATATAAGGATACATTAACCTTTAATAAGAGGAAACAAAGAAAGAATCAAAAGAGGACAAGACACATTTAATGGAAAGCCTAGCAAAAGCATATGACATGTGTTACCATTGAGTATGTACTTTCTTGTCCAATGTCTTCACCTATGTCATTATCTTCCTTACTTGGAAAGATCTGTATAAAGACATGATCTTTAAGCATATACCATGTAGTCAAACGTCGAAAAGACTAGAAGAGGATAATATAAGTCAGGTAATATGCTACCTTGTTACATTTATGAGATCTTGATTTCAGTGATGTCACAGATTTCCTCTGCTTAACAGCAATTTGAGTTTTTGGTCTGAGAATCAACCCAAACAGTATAAGCACAAGCTGGACTTGCCATACACGGAATGATACTTTGTGATGCTTTTAGATTGAATTCTATATGGTGAATCACAAAGGTGATGTTAACTATATTCATGAAAAGATTCTACATGCTTCCAAGACGAAAATATGCATTTTGTCTCATGAGATCTCTGAAAATAGTTAAGAGCAGTTCAATGCAAAACTAAGAACATCACAGTTTTAATTTTGTTCTTACACGCATAGTTACTGGACTGGTGAGGTCAAGAAGCCCATCTCACCTTTTAAAGTCCACTAAAGCATTCTGTGTGGCAGAATCACCAGTTAGAGTGCTTGATAACTGCAGTGGCCCATAAAACAAAAGAAAGAGTTAGCTGACTTAGCTCCCATAGATTGAAAGCATAGAAACTAAAGTTGCAGAATACATGCAAATGTTGCAATGATGATTTAATCATAAGCTGCACCAGTTAAGTACAAGAAAACTTAGAGCATAAACAAATTAGTCAGGACACTTAAAAAGAGAACTGGACTCAATTTACTTTTTTCTAAAGAACTTAGTTTACTCCCCAAAGCCAAAAGATCACTATGGTCAACAGACAATCTAAAGACTCCTATAAATAATGTGTATTGTGCCAAATCATTCCCCCTCACCAATTAGAGCGTTTAGACACAAACACCAATAGTATGGAACACCAGTAACATTACAAAATACTCCGTGATGGATAAAATATGAAAAAATCTACACTAACAGTATCCTACATAAGATGAAGGTTGAGCAGCATTGTCCATGTCTTCAACTGAAAAAACTAACGAGCAGATTAAGGACTAAGGAGACCCTTTCCCGAGGTAAGCTTAATTGATTAAACATCAATGTGAGAAATAGGAGCAGTGGAAAAAGCAATGATTAATTACATGAAACTCAGGCAACGGTGCTCTAGTCTTCCTGAGAGGAGGTAATGCAGGAGCCTTGAGAATCTGCAAAAAGCACAACAGACAAGTCTCAGATGAAAGATTAAGTGGAGAAGTCATGTTATTGAAATGTTTTCACAAGGGAGCACAACTTGGAATACCAACATTTCTGTTCACGGGCCGTGCTTTAAACATTTGGGTTTTGGCTTTTGTGATTTCACTTGACTCTGAGTCCTTGTTGCACCTGAAACTTTTAACCAGAAAGACCCGAGAGCCGATTACCAACTAGTACCGGAAGCAGTTTTATACCAAGATACAAGACTAAGAGAGGGTTTGGATTGGCTTTTAAAAAATCAGTAGCTTATAAGCTAGAAGCCAAAAGCCATAAGTTGGTAATACCCAACTTTTAGCTTTTGGCTTATTTTTGTACTTTTCGAGCCTAAAAGTATGTGCTTTTTAAGAACTTTTTATCATTACCAAACACCACAAAAACTAGAAAAGTGATTAAATCCAATAAACACTAAAAATAAGCCAATCCAAACATCCTCTAAGAAAACCAACAATTAAATTAAAAGCATACGTTCGCCTTTGTGCCCTCTGCAGAGTTTCCAGTTCAGGTTCTCTTGGAACAGTAACTTTAGATTTGGGATGTGCCGAGTTAGAGATGGTTGAGGTATCCTGCAAAACAAAGTAATAGCTCACAAGATGCAAACAATGATGCTTAAATAGCTTCCAAACGTTATCTGTAATGTGAAAGCACAGTTAAGAAGCCTTCAGACTGTACCTTTTTCAATATCTTGTGAGATAACAGACGTTGATGCTTCAAATGAGCAATCTGGTTTGCAAGATAAAAATGAGGAATTAAAAATATTTCTAGCAGCTCACAACTTTTAGTAATGGGAATATTTTCTTCCTTGACATATCCTAGAGATAGCTAACTAACTCGAGCAGGTTAATTTCTGTCATCTGACCATACATGTGAAGGTATATTGTACAGAACAGTATCGTTTAGACAAATAAATATAATGCCACTAAACCAATATCACTTGGAAGGTGAAAATCATGTTTTTTTTAATCTCGAAGAGTAAATGCTACTCCAAATGTCTTACCACCTATTTGCCACTTTTTTCTCAGCATTAACCTTCTCTCAAGCAATTACTGAAGTAATTTCATCAGGCTAGAACCTATTGCCAAAAAGGATACTGTTTTGCACCTAATTTTTTTTGTTAGGTCTATTTCATGAAACTGAATGACCATATTTGTTACATGGAGATACATCTGATATTGAGTACCTTAATGTTGTCACTGAAGTAAAAATGAAAAAAATAATTTTACCTCCATGCTTTTCTAGCTTATATCTTTGCCTGTAGCTTTCCATAACCACAACTAATCTGAATTAACTACTTTGCCTGAATAGACCAAGTTCCAAAATATCGAATAGCAAATTCCTAGTATTAATTCATGGAGAAGACACTGTATAGGAAAAAAGTATAACGAGTAAAAATAAGCCCGGCATATTTAAACTTGACATACACGATGGAAAAAATCCTACGGAAGGAGTTGGATGGATGAAACATTATACTGAAAGAGGACAGAGAAATGAGGTTCCCTTCTGTTTAAGGAATTAACGTGTGAAGTAAACATTTAGAAGCCAACCAGAGTATAACAAAATAATACTATAATCAAAAAGTAAATGAATAACTGCATGCACCTTAAGTAGATAACCGATCTCTAGCTTTTGCCTTTTGGTAGCAAAATTTTCAGATGCCAAAGAATTCTGTGAGCTTGTCACATCGGTCTTGTTAGATGTTTTCTGAAACCTAGCAATTGAAGAATGAGAAAATGCAAGCAAACAGTTAGTAATACTTAAACTTGTCCAAGAAGTCAAGAGTGCCAATAAACTGAATGACTTGAACAGCAGAAACATAGACAAGCCTGAACTGCAGGTTTTAAGTAATGTTGTGATTGACGTAATTATACAGAAAGCAGTTAACAGATTTTTGGCATGAAGGAATGTCAGAAAACTAATTTTCACTTGGACTTCATCTTATAGTAATTGAAAGTATAGCCTTAAAAAAAAAGTTAGAATGTATATCTTTTACATACTTCTGTTTAGCCAAATGACTAGCCGTGGGCTTCATTAATGTTGAACCTCTTGCTTTTGAAGATCTTGGCTCCGGATTTGTCTTACAAATTTCATGAGCCCTTTGACCTTTGGATGTTGTTCCTGAGGGGGTTCAAGGAAAACTAGTTAAACACTGTTGAAGTCTTGCAAGACATAAGTTGCAATTATTTTTTCAGAACTCTTGCTAGTTAACCATGAACAAATAAGAGCTAATAAAATTACTGTTTAATCTACTGTTAACAGATTTCTGACACTAAACCTAATAAGCACACTCACATAGTTAATTTAACGGCAAGAATATAAAGAGAAAAGAATGGTGAAGCCATAATTATAATCAGATAATAATTCCACGAACCATGCATCTACTAACACTTGCAGTGCCCCAAAGAGTGATTTTGAATATGCATGTTTTTTAGTAACTATTTCTTCTGCAAGTTAGGTCAAATAAGTCCAACAGATTCCAGAACTAGACAAACTAGTATAATTTGATTAAGTGCCTCTTCAGAGTTTAGAGGATAACCCAAATCAGAATATCAGGTTTTATCTCAAATCTTGCATTGTGATAGCACACACGTTTAACTGAAAAACAAACCTATTGAAGAAAAGCAAATTAGTACAATTTAAGAGAACCGGATATCAAAAAACCAAACTTGAGTAAAACTCAACACATGATTCGATTAAGATGTGCTAGTATAACAGAACTTCTCTTCTAATACTGCAAATAGATACATCGATGTGAGTTAAAAATGATATCAGATTTTATTGAGCTGTTATTAAGCAGCTTTGAAGTTCTTCAACCTGGAAACGCAAAAGGTGAACGAGATAATGCCTACATATATATTACCTTTAATTTTTGATTTGGAGGGCGAACCAACAGGAGAGTTGTATGAGTTGTTGCAATTTGATTTTGCCGTTTTCCCTTCTTGTAACCTTGAGCAACCACTTGAGTTTCCTGCTGTAATCTCTTTCCCCAGGTTTAACTTTATAATGAGAGCTAACAAGTTTCCAAATAAACAGTCAAAAAAAAAAAAAAGTGAGTAAAAAACTACTATAGGAAAATCTCCATTAAGCGGATTAAAAAAAATGCTATAAAAAAGATCAACTTATGACTTGTGCTTCTAACACGCATAGTCTATATTATAAACGATCCATATAATTTCTGTAATTCACAATCAATGAATCACGAGATCACATTGAACTAAGGTACATTCCATCAGCATTCTCAGATAATTAGTCTAATAAGATAAATTTCAAAACTAACAAGCATCAAATCCAGCAGACGTGCAGAACAACATATTTAATCTAAACAGATAACATTTCTACTGGCTAAACGACCAGACATTTAGACAATATTGAATCCAACGATTTGTGTTTCTCAAATTGAAACAAAAGCTGCAATCACAACTTTATCATTAAACTAGCCGGCGGATATTTAATTTTAACTACACTCGTGCAAATTCGTTTATATCTGACTTACGAGAAGGCGGATAATTGCCGGCAGTTTGAAACCAGCGTTCGGCTTCTTCAGCCTCGGAAGTTGACTCCGGCCGGCAGAAATCGAAGAACTGAGCGGCGTCAAACTCATATTCCGAGTCAATTTCGGATACGTCCGAACATTCTACAATGAATTCCTCCATTTCTTCGTCCATTGGTTGTAGATATAAAAAATAAATGAATACAAAAAACTGTTGATCAAAAAGTAAGTTATCGAACGAAAAATTCAGAGGAAATCATTGATCTCCTGATTTTTGGTGTGTATTTTTACATGGTATTTTGGTCCCCTGAATGAAATGTAGGAATGCGGACGTCGCGAGGGTTTCGAACGTGAAGGCTTTTATTAAGTTAGAAATGGTTGGAGGCCGAAATTTTCTCGTTATGGTTTGTCTGCAGAGAAGAGAGAAGGCGCATTCATTTCTAAGCCAGGACGTAGTCATCCTCGTGTTTTCATATATATATATATATATATATATATATATATATATATATATATATATATATATATTGCGCCGAGGAGGCTTTGGAGTTTGGACTGGCTGATTTTTCAAATTTTGCTTGTCCCAGTTTGGAAATATCTCATTACATAAATTGCCAAATTATTATCGCAAAACTTTCTGGACATTTTGGTATTGATCACTACTTTATGTCATTCATTTTTCATTTGCGTTCTCCTTTTTTTGGGGGGGGGGGGGGGGCGGGGGCGGGGGCACGTAATTTCTTGCTTTTGGCAAATATTAGAATGGCTTTTGTTTTCAAATATCTGCTTGTTTATATATTTTACCTATTTTATGGCAGATTTCGAAATAATTTTTAAATCCCAAAAATAACTTTAGAGTAGTTTTTGAAGTTTTTCTACTCACAAAACTTCAAATTCTTTTTAAATAAAACGCATGTCTAAACACAATATCAATCCATATTCAAAAATTAATTTTTATAAATTTTAATCAAATCTATATCCAAACGCTAGTTAATTTTTTTTTTTTTGGGGGTGGGGGGTTAAAAATACTTGCAAATTGAGGAAAAGTATTACGCTTAAGAGAAATATTTAGGTCGATGCAAAATTTGGGACTCCTACAATTTATATACAATTATTCTAGTAAGTACCAAGTTTGAGTATAAGGCTGGATTGCTGATGAGTTTCATGGTTTGTGAATTCTTGAAAAAAGAGCATATTAATGACCAATGAATCATTTGATCAAAGGACGATTTTGGGGCTCAAGATCTCGTAAGGGAAAAGAGGCATGCGTCTATGATTATGTTTTGCGCAATTAAGCCAACAGATCATCTTCTCTATTCTCCTGTTAGTTCTATTTTTTTCTTCAAATAAATTAATAGAAAAAAAAAAGCAGTTGATGTTCTGTCATGATTTAGAGACAGTAATAATTTTAATTAATTAAAATTAGAGGCGACAATGTACGTACTGTACTTATCTATGATTTTACCCATCCAAAAGGAAATAGCGTAACTCTAATATCAACAGTCTTATTTCACTTGTTTTATGTAAATGAATTAATGGGCTCGTAATATGAAAGGGCTTATTCAACAATTAGTATAAACTTATTAACCAGAGGTCTCGGGTTCGAACCCTGGGTATAGAATAATTCTTTGTATGGAGCGTTTTTTCCCGAAAGGGACCCTGTGCGATGTAAATTCGGATATAATCGGGCTTTAATGTAAGTACCGAACACCGGATAAAAAACCAAAAAAAAGTTATATGCCATGAAAAATGGCATTTGGATGCTTTTCAAAATTAGTTTGACTTTGATCGCATTATCTAGAGAGTTGAGATATAGATAAGGGAAGTGCCATTTGACATGATCAATGCAAACATAAATACAAAGGATTGAAATATTAGACAAAATTTGAGGGGTGAACCCAACTGTCAGAAGACGGTTTCCAATACTTGTCTTTGGTATAGAGTCAAAACTTGACAATTTCAATTACTGGCAACAACCTTGTAAGTTGTAACATTATTCAAACTTTGGTGTCACTTCAGAGAGATAAGTACGATCATTTAAAGCAAATTTGTGATCTTCCCAAATCACAATAGAATTCGATCACTTAGTTTGTTTTTTGAAAGATTACTTCATAACAGGATTAGACAATCATTTCGTTTTTACAGAAAAATTCATGACCAGAATAGTACGGTGTTAGAACCATCTTGTTTTTATTTCGTAAAATGTACTATGTGTTTGCAATGAAATTTTGATATTCGTAAAAAATAAACTGCAATTACAAATTAAGAGAATAATATTTTTACTAATTAACTATGAGTACATTTCTGTTTCTCCCTCCTGATTATCTGAAGGAGCGTATTTCTCGAATATAAGATGATGTAGACCTCCTGAAATGTATTTGATCTCCCGCTTCTTGAACTATTTGATTGTCAAGAAGTATCTGGTCATATTTTGATCTCATTGTGAATATCCCAAGAGTTTACAGGATTTTCGAGACTCCTCTTCAAGGGAATATATCTCTTTATATAGGTGTGAGTTAGAATTTAGGGTAGAATAGCGTCCAAGCAACCCTATTAGACTCCTAGAATTTCAAAAGTCTTGTGGTATGTTGAATTTAAGATTTAGCTTGATCCATCAAAATTTTGATGTCTATAAATACCCTTATTTATCGTATGTAGGCTTGTCGTATCATGAAAACGAGTCTTGAAGTACCAACGAGAGTTAACACTTTTTTTTTTTTGGATTGAAGAGTAACTTATATCAATTGGAATCCTTGATTGTTATCAAGAACATGGAATTTGTTAGCGGTCTATATTCAAAACCAATAAATTAACAAACGTTTAGTTTAAAAAATAAAGCAGACAAATCTATCTTCTTCCAATTTATCCTTGATTACCTTAGAAATAATATCAACTCCATTCAACGCATAACATACTTCATCTGCTCTTATCCCAAATGACCTGGAACCACGAGACCTTGCTGCATCAAATCCCACGAACCATTTCGTAACACTCAAATGCTACACCACAAGTCAAAAATATTATAGAACATTTTGCGCCTCTTCTCATAGGCCATTACCAAGCTTGGTTATTGACCATAACTATAGGCTCGAAACTATTAGGCACCACACTTTACCTCTTTGAATCCGCTAGGACCATTGCTGAGAGCCGCCTGCTCTGACTTGGCCCGAATATAATCAACTCCATGATTCTCAATGGAGGACCCGACAGAATCACTCCCCAAGTCTGAACATGGGCCAATAAGGCCAACGATAGCACACCTTTAATAATTCATTTGCTCAAATTACCACTTATATTCCTTTCCTGTAGCTGAAATAACCCATCCATATGCTAATCACCAGAAACTTCGCAAGTAGTTAACCATGCAACCCAATCATTGACGGTGGGACTCTCCCACTTAGCTCGAAGCCACTATTACAAAATTTTGGAGTTCACCAGGATTCTTAATCTCTTATTAATATAACCTTGCGCAATCAATCGCCATCATTCTCGATATCTTACTGTAGAAATCCAATTTGATACTCTAAATCATTAACAACATTCACACAACAATTCCCCTTTGCTTTATAACCAATAGAACTCTTTGCAGAAGTCTCCCCAACCACACGACTTCTAACCTGCTCACAAGAATACCCCATATGTAGAAATCACTCCCCGTCATCTTTCAATGTTGCTGCATGGGGTACGATCACTACGACATCAATAACCCATCCTGAATTCGAGCTCACTCTCCAGCTGCACAAGTCCA
Organism: Nicotiana noctiflora; assembly: GCA_032618575.1. Classification (NCBI taxonomy): domain Eukaryota; kingdom Viridiplantae; phylum Streptophyta; class Magnoliopsida; order Solanales; family Solanaceae; genus Nicotiana; species Nicotiana noctiflora. The sequence continues at coordinate 20,680 of JASVEL010002648.1, forward strand.
TTCACCCCTCGCGGACATCCATTAAATGTGCGACAACATCCTTCCACTTCAAAGTCATGCTATATCTTTCTTCATTTAAGAGGCTCCTTTCTGTTATATTAAATCTCCGGCCGCACAAGAATCCCTACTTCAAATTAGATCCGGCCAATAACCAAGCACCAATATTCTCAAGTCGTTCTAGACTCTCTTAAGGTGCATAGTTATCCCATTGCCAAGCCCCTACATAGCTCCGCTGCTCTCCCATTTTGGGAAAACTCACTTCCTTAATCAACTGCTCGGCCTACGCTCCCTAAGTCGAGCCCTTTAGAAGTTTAAAACCCCGCCTGACACTTCCTATATATCCTTCTCACCTTTTGTTGCTCAGTCGTGGTCTTAATAAAATTTATCTTCATAGCGCTTGAATCCACAATATGCTACTAACTCCAAAATTTTTTGAATGTCATCTTTCTCGAACCGCCATATTGAAATACTGATTCAATCTAGAACCACCGCACCCTACGATAACTGATAATTGTATCTCTAATACTATTTCACAATATCTTGCCCCAAAGCGAATTGTAGCAGATCGTAACACCGAAAAACTTAAAGCGTTCAATTAGGACAACATCACCCCTATATAGAGGAGAACTCCACTATGCTTGCAATTACCACGTTTCATTACTTCTACCAGTCCACATCTGACAATCATTAGTTCGGTTGTCTTTCCCCTACCGAGAATAAAATACTAAATCCCTTTGATTACACACTGAGTAAACCTCCCTTCAATTCATTCACTGTCCCGACACGTGGGCAAACACCCTACCATCACAACAACACTGCGGAATAATCACTCATAAGCATTATGGCAACCTGTGCCTAGCCTTAAGACTCTTAGAAGTTCTGTTGCTGAGCTGAAACAATAGAATATCCTTCCATAAGGTGACTATAATAGTCCAATCAACTATACCGGGAGAATCATCCCGCACCACATTTGTAGTGCCATTTCAATTCTTCTCGATTTCTAACTAGCGCTCACGTCGCGTACGATTGAGTAGGAAGGAATCAAAGGCATAAGCCTAAAAGGAATCGAACTGCACGATAAGGAAATTAAGAAGGGAAGTACTCCTAACAGCCATGTAGCCTCCCAAGGATAAGTACACACGTCTCTGTATCGATCCGCGAGACTCTACTAGACTTGCTCATGACTCGTGAGACTGACGGGAACCTGGTGCTCTGATACCATGTTGTCACGACCTATAATCCTCTAAGGGTCGTGCTGGCGCGGGACACCACTGTCAGGCAAGCCAACCCAAATTACTTAATCAAAATCTCGTTGTTTTTTACCCTTTTGAAATCTAGGATTCTCCTTCCATATTTAGAAATTTTTAAAGAATAAAGTCTCAAATCAAATTTAAATGTTAAACAGTTAATACAATACTTCCAACCTTCCCAGAATCCGGTGTCACAAGTGCATGAGCATCAATTGATAAGAGAATAAAGTACAACATCCGTCCGAAATATAAGGGACATGAAGTAAATAAAGTGCACTGGAAAGGACTGCTCTAGCTGCGTCCATCTCGAATGATGCATCTCGCCTAGTCCTAGAATCACATGTGCTGCTACGCCCAGTAAGCTGCTAGATGTATATATACTTGTGCAACAAAAATGCACAGAAGTGTAGTATGAGTACGTAATCAATGTGTACTCAATGAGTATCCCGCCTAATCTCGAAGAAGTAGAGACGAGATGGCCAACTTCGACACTCACAATAGGTCAATTAATAATATTCTAGAAATGCAAGGAAAAATCATGGATTTATATAGTAGTTCCAATTCGCGAATTCAGAAAAAAAAATAGGTGAACACATTCTGTGAGCACGTGATTTTTGCCCCAAGCAATTAATTCCAAAATAAATAAACAAAAATAATTTTTGATTGAAATTAATTGATTATTGTGTAAAAAATATCAGTGTTTGTTTTAATTGTTGAAAATAAAGTGAAGGAAATTACAACAAAAATACAAAATAAAATTAATTAGAAAATGTCAAAAAAAAAAGAGAATTACTAAAGAAATTTAGAAAATCAAAAGAAAAATACAAAAATACAAAATAAAAGGGGATAAATACATTAGGAATAACATACTAAGGAAAACAAGTATAAAATATAAGAAAATACAGAAAATAATTAAATAAATACAAGTTAAAAATACAAAAACAAAATAAAATACAAAAATACAAAATACAAGGCATTTTGGGCCAAAATCAAATACTACCCCAATTAACACCCTAACAGACCTGGCACAATTTTAAAATCTAACCGGACAACCCTTATACAAGCCAAACGACGACGTACAAGGAAATAAAATCTGAGCCTTTGATATATTCAATCATACGGACCAAAGTGAACGGTTGCTGAATAAATGAAACGACGTCGTTGATGGAAGATATCACAGCCGTCCATTTGATTAATCAAATGGATGTAAACAATGTCACACTTAAGCCAAACGACACAGTTTAATTGAATAAATCACAGCCGTCCAAGAAGTTAATCTAACGGACGAGAAGAAGGTTACATTAAACCAAACGGCACCATTTAAGGGCCAAAGTAATCCTGGCCACTTATCTAATCTAATCTAACGGTTGATAGTTAACAATATATGTCTAATATATATCTATACTTCATCCATTCAACCCTCATTATACATTCTCCCATCTCTCATAAACCCTAGCCACCTTATTTCCCCATCCTCCTCTCCACAAGCCACTGGAACCCTACTGGTGGTCTGTCTCTGGTCATCGTCTCTGACCAGGCCTTCACCCCTGAAACCCCCTCTTCCTCCTCTAACACCCTATACCACTAGCCTTACCCAAATACCCCACCATATCTCCCAGATCTTGAAATTCCGGTCGCCGGAACCCTAGCCGGCGACCACCCAAACTATGAACCAGTCTCCCACCTTTACACCCTAGAATCTCCTTAAACTCTTCTATCACCCCACCTAAGTCCCACCCCTCGAATATCAGTCCTTCTTCTCGAATCTTAAAAATTATTCCACCAGAACCCTACTCCGGCGGACACCCCAACCCTAAAACCTTTTTAAATCCAACCATAGACCCAAAATACTGGTCTTTAACATCCAAACAAGACTCCTAGAGTCTGCCTGGAGGATTGACTGTCAAAAAGACTCAAAGTCTCTGAACCATCGGAAAACCAAGAAAAAAGGAAGAAAAATGAAGAACAATGAAAGAAAAGAAAGAAAAAGGAAAAAATATACCCCAAAAAAGCTAAGTATCCCTGAACAACTTTTGTTTTCTGTGCTTCACTCTTCTGTGTTATTATTTGATTAAAACCTGAATCTATTGCATGATATCTTTGTGTATATTTGAAGTTGATAGAGTACTATGTTTGTTCTGGTTAAAGCTATTTTGTTAATTCACATGTTGATAGCTATTTGATGTTCTTGAGTAATAGATCCTATCAACTAAGGGTTTTGATTGATTAGGATTCAACCATTATCTATTTGTCCCTCTGAATTCTGATTAGTTAAAAGTTAGTTGAAATTAGGGTTATTTGTGCAAAATTACATGAAATTGGCTATCATTGCAATACGGTTTATTTGTTTGGCTTTTCTGAGCTTTTGAGTACTAAGTCACATTAGGACTATATGTGCAAATGATTAATACGTCTGTTATTGCAATACAGTGTAACTTCTGACTTGTAAAGCCATTTGTGGCTATTTCTGAAAAGTGGTTAACTCTGAAAAGTTTCACTTAGTCTAAAATTGGTTAAAAGATAAAGTTAAGTCTAGGGGTTATATTTTAAATACTGCTGAATACCCCAGGTCTTAACAGACATAAGGGCAGGTCGGGTAAATACTTGTAAGATATAAGGGATAAAAGGGGAATATAAAAGGGTAATTCTGAGGATAACTTAGAAGTAGTGAGGGCATAAAAGACAATTGGGCTTGATTTTAACGTAATTAGTTAAATAATAAGGGGTGATTCAGGCATAGCTAAATGGTGAATAGGCAATAACCCTTAGCAAGTGAGGGCAATAAAGGCATTAACGCCTAATAGAATGGTATAGAATATTCCGGAACCTTCTAGCAGGGGTTCAAGTGTATTCTTATCAAAAATACCTTATACTTAATTGAAATAAATCAAAAAGGGTGGGGGGTGGAAAATCTAAATAATTAATTCAAAATTTTCTCCCATTCTACTTTATAAATAGGCCCCTCCAAGCCTAATTTCAGAGGTTCAAAGTTTTAAGGGTTCGAAATTTTTGAAAGGTTCAGAGTTTCAGGGGTTCGAAATTTTTTCAGAAGTTCAGAAATTCATATACAATGAAATATATCAAATACACACAAAACACTGTTGATTTTCAATTATTATTAGTTCGAGTGATACTTTGGAATCTCTGTTGGTTGTTCTTCACTGGTTTTGATCGAATTTGCTGGGTTTTTGGTTAAATTGCTGGATTATATACATTATGAAGTTTGATAGCTGTTGCTGTGTTAACTCGCTTCTACTGTTGTTGCCATCTAATTGTTGTTGTTGCTGATTGTCCTTCTTCTCTACTTCTAGAACTCATCATTTTTGTCACTTGAATTAGGTACACTACTACGTCCTGGAGCTGTAATTGAATTGCTTTTGAAGAAATGAAATGTTAACTAGCTTTAGTTAACTAATTGTATATCTGTTCTTTCGTTTTGTAGTTATAAATGCTTAAATCTCTTGTAATTCATTTAGGAACTGGTTGTAATAAGTACTGGACGGGACGAGTATACTTCAAAGTCTAGTAGTAGTGATAATAATATAGGCAATAGGTTAGATAAAAATGATCACCTAAATTTAAAATTAAAACTAGCCCTAAACTTAGTCAAATCATCTAGATTTATAACTATTATAAATTAGACGTGTAATACTGGTATTTAGATATTTTGTTAATCAAGTTCCGAATTAGAATCAATCAATTAAAAAAATATGATGTAGTTGAATTTCAAATCGCGTTACTGTTTTAACATTACTGAAACTAGATTAGCTATAAACTTGTATTTAACTTTGTATTTTGGCAATCTGAAATATAATTGTAATCTGAGCATGCTTTAGTTAAAAATATAAAAATGATGTTTTCAGTCAAATCGGATAGATAACTCGGCAGTTAGTGTTGTTAATTAAATAACGATATCAGACTTTGTTAATTTGCTAGCTGAATAACGATGTTGATTTAAACTAGGTATCAAGGTTCTTAGTTAATTGTCAAATATTAAAATCAGTAGTGTTCAAATATAAACCGGCGTAAATAGAAACGGATAATTGTTAATATTGAGTAATATTTATTCATAAGTGTCGTTAATGCATATGAATGTTGATCTGCTGTAAATCTGTTTTAAGTGTTAATATCTTGGGCCTAAGAATGGATAGAACCCCAACCCGCGACGAAAAGGAAGAACAGGCCCAAATAATATTGACTGGGCTGTAATGGTCCAGTTGCACCTTGGTGCATTCTGTTAAGCTAGTCGGAAGTCCAGGCCGAATAATGAATAATGGCCTGGACTCTAATAGTTAATAATAAGAAACTGTTGCAAAACAGTCATATTAGGGGGGGAAAACAGAAATAGAAAAATGTAGCCCATAAGTAGGTTTGACCCTCTAAAACGAAAAGGGATAAGCCTCATTACAAAGTAACACACACGGGCCCCCCTAAACAATAACTAAAGCTTTAGTCTCGGAAGGATTGTTTAGACAATTTCACGATCTTTCCAGAATATAACAAGAATAGACATCATTAGGCATAATTTAATATACATTCTTAATACGGGTGCACATTTATGTGACCCAAATCCAAATCTCAACGAAGTCGAAATGTATTAAAAACCACAGGCGTACTGGTACGGTGTGGCCGAAATGCATTTTCACGACGTTGCAATTCTTTAAAAAAGGATAAAGCAGAACATTAATAAAGGCACATAAAAGCAAAACATATAAAGAAATCAGATAAAAACAAATACAACAGTTGAGCGACCGTGCTAGAACCACGGAATCCGGGAGTGCCTAACGCCTTCTCCCGGGTTAACAGAATTCCTTATCCGGATTTCTGATTCATGAACTGTTAACAGAGTCATAATTTCCTCGGTTCGGGATTCAATCGGTGACTTGGGACACCATTAATCTCCCAAGTGGCGACTCTGAATTTAAATAAATAAATCTCGTTCTGACTGTCCTTTAAGTGGAAAAAATCCTTCCCTTTTTATTATATTCTTTCCCGGGGGTGTAGTAAAATAAGCAGTAAAAAAAAGGAGGTGTGACACCTTCAACAAATAACCAAGGTTTTTTAAAGGTTTATTCTTTATTATCTTATCAGTTTATATCAAGACACGAAGAGAAAATTTCACTTTTAAAAATCCTCAAGCGACAAATAACATGTGCAAATCACACCGAGGCAACGACTCGATCCAATAGGAATGTAAACTGTGCACTGCCGAGGGTCGAATGACTCCAACCATAGATGCATATATTTAATTTGCCGAGGCGTTCAGCCCGTTCCATAAATAAACACATACCCTGATCGCGAATCATGCATGCAATGCAGATACACATAAAATGCATGCTCAAGTAGCCAATTAAGAATTTATCGGGGATATTTATCCAAATAAGATAATTTCTCTTTTTTAACAATTTAGGAAAAATGATGCTAAATCTCTTTTTAAATTCATTTACTAATCCAAAGCGATTTAAACAATTGAAGCTATCAATAGGTTCATAAATAGTCCAAGTATAACATGCTTATGACTCCTAACTACCCGGATAATAGCATAATAGTAGCTACGCACGGACTTCCGTCACCTCGTGCATACGTAGCCCCCACAATTAGGAGCACATAACCAATTATTTCACCTATGGGGAGGTCTCTTACAAGGTTAGAAAGGAACCTCGCTCTGAAGACTCATAACCGGTATTCTACATTCATCCATAGACTTGCACCAACGCACAATGCTCCAAAACTAGTAAATAATTATACAAATCTATTAATATATGCTCAATTAAACTTTACAACTCAATTTGTAACAATCCCTAACCCCGAACAAAAAGTTGACAAAATGCCCTTGGGCCCACGTGCCCGAAATCCAAAATTTCTCGAAGATAAAGTTTACCCATGAACTCATGAACTCAAATATATGATTTTTTCTTACTTCCATACTCAAAATTGTGGCTAAATTCCAAGAACATAATTTTCTAGGTTTTTCGCCAAAACCTCAATTTTTATTGCCCAAATCCATACAAAATTGATGTATTTGACTCAAAATAGTGGGGATAACTTACCTTTACATTGATGACGAAAATTCCCTCTTGAAGCTCTCCAAAATCGTCCATAACAAGTGGAAAATAGGAGAGAAATGACCATCTCCCGATTTAAAATAACCTTCTGCGAAAAAATGACCGCATTTGCGGTCCCAGCCTAGCCGCCCCAATCCGCTTTTACGATAAGCCCACCGCTTCTGCGGAACCGCTTCTGCGGATTCCTGACCGCATATGCGGTCCCTGCTCCCTTCACTCCCAACTGCTTCTGCGGTTCCTTCCTCACTTTTGCAGGGCTGCTTCTGAGGTCCCATTTTCGCAGAAGCGAAAATACCAGCAACCAGCAAACTTCAGCCTTCACAAAATTCTATTTTCGATCCGTTAACCACCCGGAATCCATCAGAGACCTCAACCAAACCTACCAGCCAATTTCAAAACACATTATGGAGTTGCTCGAGGCCTCAAATCATATCAAACGACGCTAAAACCATGAATTACACCCAATTCAAGCTTTATGAACTTTGAACTATCCAACTCATAATTCTGATGTTTAAACCTATCAAACCATGTCCGAATGACCTCACATTATTCACACAAGTCATATCTGACATTAAGGACCTACTCCAACTTCCGGAGTCGCATTTCGACCCTGATATCAAAAAGTTCACTCCTGGTCAAACTTTTCAAAACCTTTAAATTTCTGCCTTTAGCTAAATGGCTTCAAAATGACCTATGGACATCCGAATTCACTTCCGATCGCGCTCCCAACTCCAGAATCAACATACGTAGCTAGTCCCAATCTCGGAATCCCAAACGAACATTGATAAAACTGAAATTCACTTAAAGCCAAACTTAAGAAATTTCTTCTGAAATGCTATCTTCCACAATAGGAGCCGAAACGCTCCCGTGTTATCCAAACTCGAACCTAGCATACGCCAAAGTCTGAAATCATCATACAAATCTGATGGAACCTTCAGATCCCATTTTGAGGTTATTTATTCAAAATTCTAATCCTAGTTCATTCCTTCAACTTTAAGCTTTCGAAATGAGAATTCTCTTTCCAAATCATCTCCGAACTTCCCGAAATTCAATTCCGACCATGCGTACAAGTCATATCACCTAAAATGAAACTGCTCATGGCCTCAAACTGATGAACGACGCGCTAGGGCTCAAAACGACCGGTCGGATCATTATATTAACAAGGCATTCATTATCTCCTTTAATATTCTATTATTTCTTTCCACAATTCCATTAGATTACGGTGAGTAAGGGACAATTGTTTGGTGAATAATGCCATTTTTCAAACACATTTCTTCAAAATGAGATACATATTCACCGCTCTTATCTGTTCTTATCATTTTGATCTTTTTGTTTAGTTACGTTTCAACTTCATTTTTTTATTGGTTGAATGCATCAATTACTTCATCTTTAGTATTAAGTAAGTAAATATAGCAATATTTAGTACTGTCGTCAATGAAATTTATGAAATACTTTTTTCCATCGCGAGATGGTAGACTTCATATCGCAAATATATGTGTGAATTATGTCTAAAGGATTTATTTCCTTTCAACTGACTTATAAGGATACTTAACATACTTTGATTTCACACGTATTTGAAATTTTGAATTATTGCATTTAAATTTAGGCAATACTTCGAAATTAATTATTTTTTGCAAAGTTTTAAAGTTGACGTGGTCTAAACGTTTATGCCTAAATTATTTGACTCAAGCAAGTAAGAATAAGCTGAAATTGTATTCATATCAATGGCAATTACATTGAGTTTGAAAAGGCCCCCAGTCAGGTAACATTTTCCTACATACATTTTATTTCTACTAACTACAACCTTGTCAGAATAAAAAAAACACACTTAAAGCCATTCTTGACTTAGAAGTGACGTCGAGACTAACTTCTTCCGCATTTCAGGAACATGGAGAACATCATTTAGAGTCGCAATCTTGCTAGAAGTCATCTTCAAAGCTATTTTGCCCGTTCCTTCAATTTTTGCAGCCATAAAAACTGTCTCGTTGGGTCCAACGGGAGCATAAGAAGTAAACAACTCATTGTTAGCACAAATATAACGAGTTGCCCCCGAATCAATACATCTTTGAAAAAGGGAAATGATTCACTAGATTGGCACTTTTTAAAGTATATGCTCACAGATCTTGGGTTCCCACAGAAATTTATTGGGTGGATCATGGAGTGTGTGACAATAGTATCCTACTCCTTAATACAAAATGGAGGACTTACAAAGCCCTTCCTTGCTAAGAGATGCCTTAGACAAGGAGATCCAATGTCTTTTTATTTGTTTGTGATTGCTATGGAGTATTTGCAAAGGGAGATGAGCACATTAACTATGCAGAAGGAATTCAAATACCAAAAAAAAGCAAGAAGTTGGGAGTGACACACATTTGTTTTGCTGATGATCTTCTAATATTTTGTAGGGGTGACAAAAAATCAGTTATTGCACCGCAGAACACCTTCAATCAGTTCTCAAATGCATCATCATGATTACAAGCAAGTGTAGAAAAGAGCTAAATCTATATTGCAGGATTCCCACAACATATCAAAGAAGAACTGATACATCTTAACCGGATATGCAGAGGGCAATATACCATTCAAATACTTGGGAGTTCCATTGGCTGCAAAAAAGCTCAATATACACCAATGCCTGCCATTAGTTGAGAAGATAACAGAAAGAATCAGTTGCTGGTCAGCAAGGATGCTCTCATACGCAGGAAGAGTTCAACTTATTAAATCGGTCTTATTTGGAGTTCAAACTTACTGGGCTCAAATTTTCTTAATTCTAAAGAAGATTATGAAGATGATAGAGACTGTATACATGACCTTTTTATGGACTGGCTCAATTGAATTCTCCATATTAATTGCATGGGATACAATATGTCAACCTAAATCAGCAGGTGGATTGAATGTGATTAATATGAAGATATGGAACAAGGCAACAATTTTAAAACACCTACGGGTACTGACTATGAAGAAGGACACATTGTGGATTAGGTGGGCACACACACCTATTACATAAAGAGAAAATAAATTGAAGAGACCCATACACCCAAAGCAGCAGCGTGGGTGGTCAGAAAGATCTGTTGCGGAAGCCAAATGTATATAGTGTGAATGAGTCACAACTACTATACCAAAAATTATGGCAGCCACCAAATAATAAATAAGACAATAAAGCAACAATATAAAGAACACCGGAATTTACGAGGTTCGGCTAATTTTGCCTACTCCTCGGACACAACCAATATTTTATTCCACTCCAAATACAAGTGAAATAATACTAAAGAGAGAAGATACAAATGCCTTAAGAAGATAAGAAGGCAAATGAGAGGTGTGTTTAAATCCTAAACATTAAGCCTTCTTTTATAGGAAAAAATCTCACCCACTTTTGGTAAACTACCGATGTGGGAACAAATCCTTTGCCAAATTCAACAAATCTCCACCTTGGCAAAAATTTCACATCTTCAATTTTCTCTCTATAACAAATTTTGGTTGTGTCTTCACCTTCAATCTTCAGTGTTCAACAATGTTGATCAAATCCAAACAATGTTGAAACTTGATCGCTGTCACCACCTTTGTCAGCATATCAGCAGGATTCTCCGTAGTGTGAATTTTCTTCACCGTAACTCCACCTTCTTCTATGATTTCTCGTACGAAATGATACCGAACATCAATGTGCTTCGTCCTTGCATGATAAACTCGGTTCTTCGCTAATTGAATAGCACTTTGACTATCACAAAAAATTGTGATAACTTTTTGTTCAACACCAAGCTCCTTTAGCAATCCTTGAAGCCAAATTGCCTCCTTCACAGCCTCTGTAATAGCCATGTACTCTGCCTCTGTAGTAGACAAAGCAACTGTTGACTGCAAAGTAGACTTCCAACTAACTGGTGCCTTTGCAAAAGTAAACACATAACCAGTAGTTGATCTTCGTTTGTCCAGATCACCCGCAAAATCTGAGTCACAATATCCAACTACAGACTGATTGCCTTCCTGCTCAAAAACTAACCCGACATCTACAGTATTATGAATATACCGTAGAATCCACTTCACAACTTGCCAATGCTCCTTTCCCGGATTATGCATATATCTGCTAATAACTCCAACAACTTGTGAAATGTCAGGTCTCGTACAGACCATTGCATACATCAAGCTACCAACAGCATTTGCGTATGGTACCTTTGACATATACTCTTGTTCAGCTTCATCCAATGGCGACATAGTAGTACTTAGCTTAAAATGGGGAGCAAGTGGAGTACTAACCGGCTTAGTCTTGTCATCTATGCCAAAACGTTGTAGTACTCTCTTCAAATATTCTTTCTGAGATAAACAGAGTTTCCTTGAATGTCTATCTCTTATTATCTCCATGCCAAGAATTTTCTTCGCCTCACCCGGATCCTTCATCTCGAACTCCTTCTTCAGTTGAATCTTCAACTTATCAATTTCTTCCGAATTCTTGGAAGCTATCAACATATCATCAACATATAGGAGAAGATATATAAAGGAACCATTTTTAAGCTTGCGCAAATACACACAATGATCGTATTTGCTTCTCTTGTACCCTTGTTGCAACATAAACTTGTCAAATCGCTTGTACCATTGTCTAGAAGATTGTTTCAACCCGTACAACGATTTTTCAAGTTTGCAAACCATATTTTCCTTTCCAGCAACTTTGAATCCTTCTGGCTGAGTCATGTAGATTTCCTCCTCCAAGTTTCCATGTAAAAACGCAGCTTTTACATCCATCTGAACTAGTTCCAAATCCAATTGTGCTACCAAAGCCAACATAATTCGAATGGAGGAATGTTTTACAACTGGAGAAAATACTTCGTTGTAATCAATTCCCTCCTTTTGAGCATATCCTTTGGCCACCAACCTTGCTTTGTAGCGAACATCTTCTTGATTAGGAAATCCTTCTTTCTTTGCAAATACCCATTTGCACCCAATTGCTTTCTTTCCCTTCGGGAGATTGGCCAATCTCCATGTATGATTCGGATGAAGGGATTGTATTTCATCATTCATGGCAATCCTCCACTTATCTTCTTCTGAACTTTGGACTGCGTCTTTATAAGTGGTGGGAACATCATCACCTGCAATTGCGGTTGCACAAGCAACTGTCTCTATGAGACGAATAGGTTTCGTTACTTTCCTTTTTGGCCTGCTGGTTGCTATTGATTCAAGTTGTTGTTGAGGTTCCTGAGTTGGAATCTCCTCTACTGGCTCTCCTTCCAGAGGATAATCTTCATTTCTTTCCTCCTCTGCTTCTTGTGTAGGAAAAATAAATTTTCCCTCAAACTCCACCTGCTTAGAAGCACCATCATTTTCTTTGGTATCTTCATTTGTTACCTTGTTTACCATAGAAGATTCATCGAAGGTAACATCCCTGCTGAATATTACTTTCTTTGTCATAGGACACCATAAACGATGTCCTTTGACTCCAGAAGTAATTCCCATAAAAATAGCCTTCTTTGCCCTTGGATCCAATTTTGACTCCGTCACATGATAATATGCAGTTGAGCCAAATACGTGCAAAGAGTCATAATCTACAGCAGGCTTTCCATACCATTTTTCAAATGGTGTCTTACCATCAATAGCAGCCGATGGTAAGCGATTAATGAGGTGGCATGCATATGTAATTGCCTCAGCCCAAAATTCTTTGCCCAAGCCAACATTGGACAACATACACCGTACCTTCTCCAGCAAGGTCCGGTTCATGCGTTCTGCCACTCCATTCTGTTGTGGTGTATATCTCACAGTAAAGTGTCGGACGATGGCATCATTTTCACAGACCTTATTGAAATGATCATTTTTGTATTCACCTCCATTGTCTGTGCGAATACACTTGATCCTCCTGCCCGTTTGATTCTCCACCATCGTCTTCCATTTGAGAAAAATTCCCAGCACTTCATCTTTGCTCTTCATTGCATACACCCATACTCTTCGGGAAAAATCATCAACAAAGGTCACAAAATAGTGCTTCCCACTCAATGAAGGTGTTTTGGAAGGACCCCAAACATCAGAGTGTACATAATCCAAAATGCCTTTAGTATTATGGATTGTTGTACCAAATTTAACCCTTGTCTGTTTCCCTTTGACACAATGCTCGCAAAACTCCAAATTGCAAGCCTTTATCCCTTTCAACAATCCTTGATCTGATAGAGTTTTCAAGGATTTTCCTCCAGCATGTCCCAAGCGCATGTGCCATAGCCTGGTTGCTTCTGCATCTTTGTTGTCACTGGATGTTACTGTCGCTGTCCCAATAACCGTACTACCGAGATAACGGTACATGTTATTGTTCTTCCGATTGGCCTTCATTACCACTAGTGCACCGGAGCATACTCTCATCACACCGTTTTCTGCAATAATTTTGAACCCTTTTGATTCCAGGGCTCCCACGGAGATGAGATTTTTCTTCAAACCCGGTACATATCGAACATCTATTAATGTTCTGATCATTCCATCATGGTTCCTTAATCGTATTGAACCAATTCCATATGAGGTAAGAGGGCTATTATCCGCTGTTTGGACGACTCCATATTCTCCTTCTTGAAAGTTCACAAACCAATCCTTGTTGGGACACATATGATAGCTACAAGCCGAATCCATCAACCATATGTCTGATGACGTTGACGGCTCCGTTGTAACTAATGAGAAATCCGAATCATCACAATCAGCAACATTTGAATTCATAATGACCTTTCCATTGTTATGTTTGGCCTTATTATTCAACTTCGGACAGTCTTTCTTCCAATGCCCCTTTTCTCGACAAAAGGCACATTCATCTTTGCTGGGTTTAGATCTTGACTTAGATCTTCCTTTCCTTGTCCTCGTTTGATTTTGAGGACGACCCCTCACGAACAGTGCTTCTCCTTCTCCGCCCTTCTGTTTTTCTCGCTTTCTTTGTTCATAGCTGTACAAAGCCGAACAAACTTCTCTGAGAGAAACTTCGTCATTTCCATGGAGTAGAGTAGTTTCAAGGTGCTCGTACTCGTCCGGAAGTGACGCCAACAACATCAAGGCCAAGTCACCATCATCATAAGTTGTATCCATATTTTGCAAATCCGTGACCAACTTATTGAAGCTGGTGATATGTTCATTCATCGTGGTACCAGGAACATAGGTGAAGTGAAACAGTCTCTTCTTCATGTACAATTTATTTTGACTGTTTTTCTTCAAAAATTTATCCTCCAGTGCTTTCCATAATTTACTTGCAGAAATTTCCTTTGTGTATGGATATTTTCGCTCTCTAGCAAGGTAGGATCGAATGGTACCGCAAGTAACACGGTTGATAATTCTCCAATCTTCTTCTCCAATACCATCTGGTCTCTTTTCTTCAATGGCCAGATCTAGCCCTTGTTAAAAAAGGACATCTAGAACCTCGCCTTGCCACATCCCAAAATGTCCGGACCCGTCAAAAATTTCTACCGCAAATTTCGCATTTGACACAATTCTTGTCATAAGCGAAGATGCCAATGATGACGTATTGCTGACACTTGATGTAGATTCTTCTTGTTTATTGTCTCCCATCTTTGACACAAATATTATTTAATAGTTGACGACACAAATCAAGATTATTTCCTTTCTGATGTGGAAGATCAGACTAAGCTGCAACCACAGAGCATACTGAGGCAGAACCTTGACTCAGTTACCAAGATAAATCTTTTCTGATGTGGAAGATCGGACTACGCTGCAACCACAGAGCATACGAGATAATACCTTGGCTCTGATACCAATTGTTGCGGAAGCCAAATGTATATAGTGTGAATGAGTCACAACTACTATACCAAAAATTATGGCAACCACCAAATAATAAATAAGACAATAAAGCAACAATATAAAGAACACCAGAATTTACGAGGTTCGGCTAATTTTGCCTACTCCTCGGACACAACCAATATTTTATTCCACTCCAAATACAAGTGAAATAATACTAAAGAGAGAAGATACATATGCCTTAAGAAGATAAGAAGGCAAATGAGAGGTGTGTTTAAATCCTAAACATTAAGCCTTCTTTTATAGGAAAAAATCTCACCCACTTTTGGTAAACTACCGATGTGGGAACAAATCCTTTGCCAAATTCAACAAGATCATGGATGCAAAACATGAAGTTATAAAGATAAGGACAAATCAACAAAAGATTATAGTCATTCTGGAGAACTTTGTCAAGCAAGGTAAGTTCTAAATTCACAAGGCATATATCCAGATGCAACCACAATTCAGTAAAGTTGAATGGAAGAGTATTCATATGAACTCTCAGATCCATCCCAGATTCAAGTTTCACCTATGACTAACTATTAAGCAAAGGATAGCAACTGTTGATAGACTTGGTAAATTTGGCATCCAAGTGCAAGTAGAGTGTATTTTTTGTGAAAAGGCTGAGGAAACTTTTGAACACCTATACTTTGGCTTTCACAGTACCAAAAAGCTGTGGGAAAGGATATTGAAATGGCTGGGACATACAAGGTTGTTAGGAGACTGAAATTATGAACTGAATTGGATTATCAACATAGCCAAGAAGAAAGAGTACATGGCAGAAGTGACTGTAGTAGCCTTTGCAATGGTCGTGTACTGCATTTGGAGTGAGAGGAACTCACTGAGATTCAACAAAGGAAAATACAATATAGATGAAGTCTAGAAAGAAGTGGCTATGCATATACACATACAAGGAAGGAAGAAGATTAAGTAGAAAAAAGGATTAGAACTTGTAAATAGAATGCCTTAGTTTACTAATTTTTAATAGTGCATGCACAAGCAGAATATTTCGTAATAGTTATTAGAGATTAATGGTCAGCATTAATCTGGATATGTAATGTCTTTTTTTGATGAAATAAAATCAGATTTTCGTCAAAAAGATAATATGGTCATGTTTAGAAAACGTCCACGGTTAATCCTTAGACAGTAAGAAAAGCTAGTCCAAACTCGTTATGTAAGTATTGCTTCTTTTTAATGACATAAATATGTAACTAGAAGTGCAGTAATTTACCAAAACAATAAATAAATAAAAGAGAAATAGAATATGGGAAGGCCACTTAGTAGATATTTTTTGTTTTTTTTTTTCAAAACAAAAGAAAGGGTTAGAATTTATGTTAGTAAGTAAGGCGGGAAGATTCTATTAATTGGAACCACATGAGACTATGGGAGTTCATAAAATAGTAACTTGACCAGAAGAAGAAAAAAGGAAAGGCTGTATAATTTTCCTTCTAATCTAATTGTGTGATGCAGTTATTATTTAGAGAGTTACAAAAGTTTTTGTTGATCATAATTTTTTAAGCATTTAAAACTACAATTGTTATAACATATAATAAGTTTTAAATATATAAATTAATTTAAACTTATAAATACTATATCAGTGCGTCCCAGATACATATCGAGATAAACTAATTTGACCCTAATAATTCTATAGTATTGCATAAAATAGGGGTGAGCATCAGTCGGTTCGGTTTTAAAAATTATTGGTTTTGCCTATCAGTTATCGGTGTACAAATATCATAACCCGATAACCAAACTGATAAGATATTAGTTATCGGTTATCATCTTATCTATTATTGATCCTTATCGGTTCGGTTATCGGTTTACCAGATAAGATAAAACTAAAATTAAAAGTGCTCAATTACTCAAACTGAATATCAAAAAATTGCTACTCCTCTAACCATAAATTTCACATGAGTAGAGAAGACATCAAGACTGGCGGTTAGCAAACAGAAAATATAAACCAGTAGCAAACAGAGGCAAATATCAGAAGCAAACAGAGGCAAAATTCTTGAGCAAACAGAACAATTAACAATAAGCAAACAAAAAATCTTGAGCCAAAACTTACACGATGCAATTGACGAGTCAGGCGTCTAGCATTACACGATGTGATTGACTGTTTGGAGTTGGGGGCTGCAGCGGAAATACAATGAGAGAGACAAAGACTGAGTGAATTGAAGAGGGAAGGGAATTAGTAAAATAAAACCCCAGTATATACTTAAGGGTAGATTAATAAATTGCTTCATTCTTATTGGGTTATCGGTTTTTACCCAATAACAAAAATGCAAACCGAGACCGAACCGATAAACCCAATAATTTTTTTTACCCCGTTACCGAACCGTTAACCCAATAACCCAATACCGATAACCCAATAAAGAATTAACGGTCCGAATTATCGGTTTTACCCGATTTATGCCTACCCATAGCATAAAATGGAACGAAGACATAGTAAATGACAATAAAATAAATTGGCAAAATGGCTTCCTGGTCACTCAAACTTGCAGCCAATTTTAAAGCCGATACACCATCTTACAAGTTTCCCATTTGAACACTCCAACTAGTGATACCCTGGACTAATAAACACGTTAGACCCTTGACCATCTACGCGTGTATTACACTTTTGCTACCGTGTCCGCCCAGTCAGTATTGAGCTAATTAAAATATTACACGTCAGACTCCTAACCCTTTTACCATTCCCGTTTGCCTCTCTCTATCAGTGAAAATCCAAAATCAAGACTTCATTTTTACTCTCCCTGTCTTCTTCGAATTGCTCAATTACATATACAAATACAACATTAGCCATAAATTCTTCCTGGAACTTAGAGAGTTGAACAGAAAAAGCTAAATAGCAATTGGACATGAAACTCACCTTAGAAATACACTTGGCTGCTTCAAAAACGCATTTTCCGTCTGCAACGAAAACAAACACATTAGATTTTTTCTCAAGAATTGGCAAATCATAATGAGAATGTGAATGTGTAAGTGCGAAGAGAGAAAAATGTGCTCCGCCATAATTGTGGACTACAAGCTGAAAAATTTCAGCCCCCAAAGTCCCTAAAGCAAAAGCTTATGGCTTACATTCACAAGGAAAAATAGGAAGTAGGAAACTTCATATTCCCAAAAATTAAAATTGGTAGTGAAATGAGTGGGAATTTTGCTGGGAAGACAGAAAGAATTGGCGAAGGGGAAGGAGAGAGAAGAGAAAGGAAAAAGTCTTTTTTTTATAATTATTTTATTCATATTTTATTCTAATTTTAATTTTTTTATTAAAAATAATATCGCCTTGGCAGCATAATTTGCATACAGTTTGCCATATCAGCTGTAATGCTTCCACATATGCATGACTAATGGTAAAAAAAATTTATTAATATTGATATTGTCAAGTTAAAATGTTCAAATAAAAAATTTGTAAGTTAATGTATCGGCTTTAAAATATGCTTATTTAAGTAGCCAGCCATTACCCAAAAAAAAAAAAAACGATAAAATGAACGAAAAAGAAGGGGCATTTTCGGACAATTCGTCACTTAGCTAAAATTTACATCAACAGAATCCTATCTTCCCTCGCCAGCCAAGCAAAGCAAAAACTAGAAAAGAGCAGCAAAGGGAAACCCTTCCGGCGACAATATCGCCACCTTCCCGCCGTCACAATCCGGCGGCTCATATGACCCGGAGCGGTAACTCAAAACCTAATTCAGACAACGAAGCCGACACCGCTAAAACATTGCCGCCAAGAGGCAGGGACGGTACTTCAGGCATGAGACTCGTTGTACCCTTACAAGGTGTAGTTCAAGGCAGAGGCGGACTTATTTTAGGTTCACTCATTCCTTGTGCTCTTTTCTACTTCCTCCAGTTCTACTTAAAACGACACCGTACTAAGCCGTCTTCTTCTTCTTCTAATCCTCCGTCACCGTCCACGTCATCACCGAACCTCGCCGAGTTACCACGGTCCTCTTCCCGCTTGAATCTGTCAACTCGTGGTTCAATTGGTCGCGTCTTTTTATCGTCAAGGGCTAGTTTGGTTGCTGCACCGAATGATTCCCCGTATTACATTGGAATGGATAGGTTCCGAGCGGATCCATACCATGAATTGGATAATCCAGACGGGATTATTGATCTAGGACTAGCAGAAAATAGGGTATCCTCTATGAATTTATTTTGAAAAATTCTGCTAATTTTTAGGTTTATCTCTTCATTGTTTTTACTGGAGAATGAATGATTTTGCAATGTGTTTCTTCTGTATTTGCTCGAAGTTGTCGCTGGATTTAATAGAGAAGTGGATTTCAAGCAATTTGAATGATTCCATGCTTGGAAGAGGTGGTGATGGATTGAATATCAACGGAATTCTTACGTACCAGCCGCTTGATGGATTGTCTGAGCTGAAAGTGGTAATGCAGTTTATTTTTATTTCATTTTTTTGAAATCTTTTCTACTGGAACTTGCCTCCCGAATATTGTGAGAGTTCTTGCCTTAAGGCCTGTGCGGTATAAGTTATTTTCAGCAAAAAATATTGAAGAATGAGATTGGGGAATGGGAAATGGTGTTTGGCAAGATATTTACACTGTGATAGGAGTAAGTGATACAAGTAGGAGTTTAGTGGAAAATAATTTATGCCTCAATTCCCAACTTGTTTGGGATTGAGGCACAGTAGTTATTGTTGTTAAGGATCTCAGCTGAAATCATGTTCATCTTCTGATCATTGAATATGGCGGGAAAACTATAAGAATGTATAAAGAAAAATCTTTCTAGGTTGGGCAAATAAAATTCTGGTATACCCATGTTCACAAATCAAGTTCTTGTTGTGCCTGGAACAAAAGATTGGGGTGAGATGAGGCAGTAGGTTGAAATTTTGCTTGAAAATTTGATGTTCTTGTTGCTCCCTCCGTCCTGTCCCAATTTGGTTATACACTTTTATTTATTGCCATTAATTAGGAGAAGAATCAAAATTATCAGTTAAGAGAAACACGTGGTGTCATAATGAACTTTGTGTTAAAGGAAAAAATTAGAGGCAAAATTGTACTGTATTCGAAAAGAGTAAAAGTAGGTTCTATACAACTTTTTCTAGCATCTAAAATGTATTAAAATCTTCTATTTAAAGAGAGTGGGCCACATTTGGTAGGAAGGAGTATTAATCAGCATCACTAAAGGGGCGCTTAAGCCTTGAAATTAGGCGTGAACAGAGTCTGAGTACTTCACCTAGCGTAGGCATATCTTTGGCATAATAGGCACTAAAGCGTTAAAGCATGCACCTTGGCTCTCATGGTCTCTGTCTTGAAGTTGCACTAAACAATAAATAGAGCTAGCAAAGAAATATATATGGTTAAAAAATTTCATGGATAAATATGATAGTGATTAAGAATAGAAAATTAGATGATAGATATCTAGTATAGATATTTATTTTGGTATACTGCTTGTGCAGGAGGTTTTCTCCCAACATGAGTAATTATTATTTACATTATTCCATAAAATAAAAAAATATTACTAACTTCTGAGTATAACAGCCTTTTAAAATAAAAAATAAAAGTTTATTCCATAAAATAAAAAGTTGCACCTTGCTTCTGGATCAAAAAGTTAAAACGGTTTTTGAATTTGATTGTCATGGTTCTGACTCCCTATATTTCGCTTAATTGCAGTTATCATTTCTTTCTTTTCCATGTAATTGTTCTTTGTATTTATTGTTATT
Organism: Nicotiana noctiflora; assembly: GCA_032618575.1. Classification (NCBI taxonomy): domain Eukaryota; kingdom Viridiplantae; phylum Streptophyta; class Magnoliopsida; order Solanales; family Solanaceae; genus Nicotiana; species Nicotiana noctiflora. The sequence goes on from JASVEL010002648.1 coordinate 41,403, forward strand.
TTTCTTGCATTACATATTTGTTTTTTTTTTCTTTCATTACATATTTGTTTCTTTTTTTCTTTCATCGATGCCTTTCTTTATTAAAGCACAAGCTTTAATTGTACTTTGTTCTTAAAGTTTCAGCATAGCTTGATGCATTTTTAATGCTTTTCGCTTTTCATAACTTCATCTCCAGTTGATCAGAGTTTTATTCCGTACTGTACGGTCTGCTTCTCTTTTGGATTTCTAAGATTCTTCAGCGACCTGAAGGCAGTGATCTTAATTTATCAACTTCTTGGCTGCCAAAATGTGCCTCATTAATGGAAAAAGAGGTTAAAATGAGATTTTCAGATTACTCCAATCCGGGGCAAATCATCCAAGAGTTCACCTAATTTTTTCTCTTTGGGATTTTAAATATACTAGTGGTGGTTAATGTTCGTGTAATTTTGGTTTGTTTTCCACATTCCACCTATTGTAATTTCATTTTTTTTTGGGTACTTTAATTTGTCTGCTGCCTAATAGGCAATTTTCAGGGCACTCCTATTTGTTTCAAACTCTAATTATATTACCTAATATCAGAGGATTGCTTCAAAAGGATATAATGTAACATTGTCGTCATAATCTTGTAGGCCATGTCAGGCTTCATGTCTCAGGTCATGGGAGAAAAAGTGTCATTTGATCCATCAAGAATGGTGTTAACATCTGGTGCAACTCCAGCCATTGAGCTTCTGTGCTTTTGTTTGGCTGACCATGGAAATGCTTTGCTTGTTCCCACACCCTATTATCCTGGGTAATATCTAGTTTTGCAACCTGATTTAAGATAGCATTTGTCTTTTTCCATCTCTTGTATTTCTCTTCCCTCTCCCTCTCCCTCTCCCTTTGTATGTGTATGCACACAGGTGAGCTTCGTATGTAACCTAGATTCCATCTGCAGGTTTGATAGGGACATAAAATGGAGAACTGGTATAGATCTAATACCTGTTCACTGTCGTAGCTCTGATACCTTCCTAGTGAACATCACTGCTCTTGATCAAGCATTTAGTCAGGCAAGAAAGCGAGGGCAAAAAGTCCGTGGAATACTTATCTCAAACCCGTCTAACCCTGTAGGGAACATACTGAGTAGGGAAAAGCTACACAGTCTCTTAGATTTTGCGAGGGAGAAGAACATCCATGTAATATCAGATGAAATATTTGCTGGATCTAATTACGGTAGTGAAGAGTTTGTAAGCATGGCTGAAATTCTTGATGAAGATGATCCTGACAGGAACAGGGTTCATATAATATATGGATTGTCCAAAGACCTTTCTCTTCCAGGGTTTAGGCTCGGTGTTCTGTATTCCTTCAATGAAAATGTTGTGGCTGCATCTAAGAAGCTGGCAAGATTTTGTTCCGCTTCAGCACCAACACAGAGGCTATTAGTTGCAATGCTTTCAGATGCCGGGTTCATCCAGGATTATATGAGAACAAACAGAGAGAGATTGCGAAAAGTGTTTGACTTATTTGTGGCAGGTCTAAAACAATTTGGCATTGAATGCATGAACAGCAGTGCAGGTCTGTATTGTTGGGTTAATATGAGCAGATTGATTTGCCCTTATAATGAAAAGGGAGAGCTTGAGCTGTGGGAGAAGCTCTTGAATGTAGCTAAAATAAACGTGACTCCAGGGTCAGCTTGTCATTGTATTGAACCTGGATGGTTCAGATGTTGTTTTAGTACGTTAGCAGAAAAGGACATTCCTGTAGTTATGGAACGGATACGTAAAGCTGTTGAACGTAGGTAGGCCCCCAGCTTAAATGTTTATAGCTGTAAAGTAGGATTGGCTCTGTTAGTTATGTCATCTTTTTTTGAGAATACATGGTTCCTATTTTGGAATTCAAAGTATGCACCATTGACACTTTATACAAAAGTTGCACACCTGTTGCCAATTTACAATGCCAAGCAGTATGGTAAAATGTTACATATCGCACGAGTTTAAAATTAAGCATGGATAAAGAGATGACTTTCAACGTGACATGGTATTGCTTAGCCCTTTCCAAAGTTGTGCCAAACATTGATTCAAGATGAGCATCTTTCAGATTAGTTTGAGTTGAAATTGCCTCTTCCACTTGTTGTGCAGTTCTCCGATGCTATTGCCAATTCCAAAGATGCAGCATCCAAAAGCATTATCGTCCATCAGTTCCTGCAACAAGGATTATAATAGATGTCTTACAAATTGCAATCTTAGTTGAAATCTGTTGTTCTATATATGAAGAGGATTAATTAGAAAACATCTTGCTGTTATTAATGCAGTGGTTATGCTTGTGTTTACTAGCTTCTGGGTTAAACAGGATAAGTGATTGAAGTTGAGCACTACCTTAGAGATGCTCTGCTTCTGCATTTGTACAGTTTTCCTTTGGTAACTTCTTCGTCGGCTCATCATTATTAGCTCTCCTAGAGTTAGTGGATGCCTTATTTTGATGCTGCAGTTGTTGACGCGATCTAGATTGTTTTTAAGTGCTTTTGGAGGATCATGTGTATCTCCGTTTTCAGGGTAGCTGCTGTTTTGAAGAAAGCTTGAATTAGGTGATAACAGAGGAAAGAGCTTTTCCAGCAAAGCAGGCCCAACTAGACTTGTAGTTCCAGTTGCATAACTGAGAGCGCTGCTGCCTGTTTCAGAAGTTGGTGAAAGAGGACTCTTCAGCTGGCTGTCGTGTATGCCTGCTGTCGGAAAAGTTTGCTCCACAGGAATAGCACCTGAAAGGTCCAGAGTTGGTATGAGGCCATTAGCTAGGAGGGAAGGGGCTGAGCTGAAGGATTCATATGTTGATTCAGAATCAGATGCCTCAACTTCTGATTCTGACATCTCATTTTCTTCATGATAACCATGCTGATTGATGTAATCGCCTTTGCCAGCCCAGAAGTTGTCCCCACTTTCTTGCAAATCTCGAACAGTTGAAGGGTAGCCAATGATATTTTCCTGTGGAGATGTATGGGAGAAGAAAGGAAGTGGTGTTCCTGGCTTTTCTTCCCAATCAAAAGGGACAGAAGCGATGAGCTTAACCTGGGGCGTAAATGTAAGCGTACTAGTAGTAGCCTTAGGCGTTGGTTTCCAATCCTTAATTGGTATTCCTGGTCGTTCTTCCCAGATAAATGGAATGGAAATTTGTTGTCTCTCTCTTTTAGTGGTGGAATTCCCAGAAGGGTTGTTTTCTGCCATTGGAGGAGTGTATATTGTCATAGCCATTTTCGTTTATTGCTAAGCAAACAGCATATATGATACATATATAGCAGAAAGTAAGTGGGTTAGAGTCGTTTGCAACTAAACCTACATGCCAACCGCACCATTTCATCAAAGAAAGATTAGGCAAACGTACTGTCTGTTATAGATAATATAATATATAGTATTAATATGAAAATCTCTTTCTTAATTGTCTCTCTTTAACACACTCGTGCGTGAAGAATTCTTTGACTAACGATTTTTGGCATATTCTTTCTCGAAGAAGCGTGCTTTCATAGCCAATTGAAGAACCGGTCAACAAACTTGATTCAACTTACCAAACTAAAACTTTTTTAACGCTAGACTTGGTTCGATGTTCATTAGTAGGACACTAATGCTCTCTTAACTACTTCAATAGGAAAAGTGCTAGAGGTCCCATCTCAAAGTTTTGCTAAATTTGCAATATGAGAGTTACTTTCCACCACTAAGGGTTGCCCATAGGCAAAATGGATTTAAAAGAAAAAAAGTTATCCATTTATATTATCTAAAAAATATGTTGGATAATTATCTTTTTAAAAGCGGGATATATATGGATAAGAACCATATTATCTATAATAGATAATCAGTAGATCATTATTTAGTTTAACTTTTACATTTGTAAAGACTCAAATTGGGAGTTACTTCAAGTTTGGGAGATTAGGAATTCTCCAAAAAAGTGATCACATTCAAAAAGCCATGGATAATATGGTTATCCATATAATTTGCTGGTTAACTCAATTTCTATCCGTATTAAATATGGGTTGGGTTGAATAATTTATCCGTTTTTTACATTATTCATTTTTAATCCATCCATATCCGACCCGACCCGACCATTTGCCACTCCTAATTGCCCGGTTGGTTGGTTACCTACACTTTCATCCTGTTGACGGAGATTCAATTCCCTACACTATAATCCCTTCATTTTCCCTTCCATTCCTTGGTATATAAAAAAATTAACATAAAAAATCAGCTTTATCCAATTAGTTACTCTTTTTTGAATAAGTAACTTGACATGTGAGGTGAGTTCAACTTGTGCGCTAGTTGGATGAGGGCAGTGCATTGGGACAATTCGACAATCCAAATCGAGCCGTGTTATTCGGATTGTTTCGGATCGATTTTAGCTCTTTGATCGAATTTCAGATCTTTAATTTAATTATTTTGGATATCAGATCGGATGGCTCAATTTACATCCGAACTGAATTGAATCCAAAATTTATATTTTACACATAAAAAGATAGGGGTGCCCTCTCAAAATTCTAAGGTTTTTATATTACTTCTCTTACTGTTTTAGCTTTTGTTTCTTTTCAATATTAAATGTGAAAGATATGAAAATCAATGAGTTTTGTTACTGAAAATGGAAGGAGATAACATCTTAAAATTATTTATTTTAGCATCTTGATAAGACAAATCATCCGAATTGAAATTCGAAACATTTATCCGATCTAAACATCAAAATCTGAGCAGATCTGAATTTAAGTTGGTTCGGATTTGAATTGTAATATATAAAATTCAAAATCCAAAATTATAATATGAAAGGTGCCAAATCCGATCCGATCCATAAAAGTTGGGATGAGGTATTTTGGTCTATTCAGAACTAACAACTTGTTTGGATGGTTGTTACCTATCGTATCGTATTGTTACTTTAAATATAATGTTTGTTTCGATTGTTACTTAAATTTTATTGTATCGTATCGATAAATTCGTCGTTACGTAACGATGAAATGTGACACTTTATGTAACAATCGATTTGGTGTGGTCGCGTCGTTTCTTTGTATTTTTCTCTCAATCTCACCCTTCACTATTATTAAATAATTTTATTTTATCATTTACCCTATCTTTTTATATACCGTATCATAATTTTTCTTTATAATATTACAAGTTTATTCATCATATCACAGGTGCGTGATACCATGAAACGACACAATCCATCCAAATATTTTATTCATCAAACGATACAGTACAATACAATACAATACAATACAATACAATACAATACGATACATCAAAAATTTTCAAAAAGAAGTTATAGCATCAAAATTTTTCAAAATGAAGACAAAGTGGAATTCAATAGAAATCAGAGATAAAGCAAAAAAAAAAGGGAATTCCTTTTATTCATAAAAAGTATTTACAATGCCCACAAGGGGACTTACAAAAACAAAAATAGAAGAGCCTAATTTACTTTGGGAGCCATATCCTCGTGAATCTCATCCTCGGGAGCAGCCTCCTCTTTGGGCCCAGCTTTATTATCGGACCCACTCTCGCTACCTTCATCATCGTCATCGTCGTCGAAAGAAACGAGGAACTTGGCATCAACCTCGAGTGTCTTTGCCTGGGCTATTTCCTCGGTGAGGTCGAAACCTCGAGCATGGACCTCTTCGAGGGTCTCCCCCGGGCTTGGAACCTGGCTAGATCAATGATCCGTTTCTCCCGGTTGGAGTTTTCCCTTAGATCCATTTGAGCATCCTCGGTGTCCTTTGGTACACAATAATAGTCTTGTCAGCTGTGGCCTTTATCCTCTCGACCTCGACCCTGGCTTCGACAACCGCAGCCTCGAATGCAACAAGTTTGGCCTCAAGCTCATCGATCTTATTCGCATAGGCGAGATTCTTTACTTTCCCGGGAGCTGGGTCTCTATCGAGGTCAGATTGGCTAGGGTAGCCTTTTTCTCACCAGCAAGTCGATCCATGTTTTCCTTCTACTGGTTGCAATCGGCCTTAACTTGATCGACCTCACCTCACCTCGAATCTCCCTATCATGTCTAAATTTTGTTGCAGCGCATACAGTGAAGTGTTTTCCTCCATAGATGGGTCAATTAGGCCATACTCTTGAAAAATGAGGGTTACCTGCTTGTCTAGCTCGGCCTCATTTTGACGAGCTTTGGCGAAATCTAATCGTAATTCCTTGAGCTCCTCCTCCTTTATTGCATAGCAGTCTCAGGGATCTCCCTTCATCCGAGGATCGCTTGAGCTCTGCCTCACATTGGCTCATTCGACTCTAAACTTAGTAATGGACTACATAGAAAATGAGACATTAGTTGACAAAAAAGGAGAAGAAAAAAAAATTGCAACAACAAGAGTTAGTGCTTACCAGGAGAAGAGTCGACGCACCACTTCAAAGAGGGTAGAAGTGTCATTGAGGTTGGTGGCATCATCGACCCCAGTAAATCAATCCTGAAAAGATTCTTCTTCGAGGACCTTGCTTGGGTCAGGTGTTCGTAGAGCTTGAGTGTCCTTAATTGTATCGTTGGAATATGAGGGCAGAAGAGAAGAGTGACATATTGTAACGGCCCCGAGCTCATTGCTCAGGGCGCTCTGATTAGCCTCATGATTCTCGGCACCTGCCCCCTCCGGTGTATTTGTCAAAAACGGGGGAACAATACCGATATCAAGGGACTCGGGGGCTTTGCCCGAGCCTTTCTTTGGAGTTTCCTTACCACGAGGCAAGGTATTTTATTTAGAGGACTTGGTAGCCTCAACTAGTTTCCTAGTTTGGGTCACCAACACCGATTCTTTGTCCTTGTTTTCATCATCATCCAGGAACTGGTGGGCCGATTATACGTCCACACGAATAATATTGCCCCTGCACCTTCGAGGAGGAGCCTTTTGTTCCTGAGGGTCTTCGGGTTTGGAACCCTCTTTCTCTTATTATCTTTCCCCGATTTAAGAATCAGGGATCGATCTCTTCCTCATGAGGGACTGACCTTATCTCGGAGAAGTCTTCAATGCCTGCATAAACTAAAAATTGAATGTAAGGAAACAAACCGCTTCAGTAAAAAGGGAAAGAATAAAAAAACTGGCAATGAAAAACTCACCATGCTGTTTAGCTTCCCATTTGCCTCTCGACAAGTCACACCATTTACACCCATCATACGAGAAGGTCGTAGCTAACTTCTTGCCCTAGTATTTATGGTTAGGGATTGCATATGGCATCCAAGCATCAACTGCAGAAAAAGATAAATGCGTCACACAATGCAGAAACAAAGCACAAGGGATACTGGGTATAGGATTGCACTTAGAATTGGGGTTCCATTTCTCCGGAAACGAGATTTTTTCCTCGGGGATGATATCCGAGGTCCTCTCTTGGATGAACCAGCTCTAATAACCTCGATATTTGTCCTCATAATTGCTAGCAAAGAATGCTTTGCTCGATCGACATTGTAGCTTGATTAGTCCTCGAAAAAGTAGAGGCCGATACTATCAGATAAGGTGACCGAGGGTAAACTCCAGCCCCTTGGCCTTGCTAGAAAAGTGATGGAGCATGATCATGATGCGCTAAAAGGATGGGTGAATATGGCTAATGGTGACTTGATATCTTTCGCAGAAGTCAATCACGACCGGATCAAGAGAGCCCAGTATGAAGGGGTAAGTGTATACACTTAAGAACCTCTCCATGTGGGTGATACTGTCCTTTGGGATTGGGATCTGTATCATGACCTCATCCCCCAGCCGCATTCCTTTCTCACAATCTCAAAGCATTTCTCTGTTATCGAACAGATGTACCTCGATACATATTCACATCAGCTAGGAACTGCAGAGGGATTTTCCAAGTCGAAATCCTTCTTTATGACGCAGGCAACGGGAATATCTCGTGAAATGCCAGCGCTTTGTCACCGACCGGGCGGGAGGAAGAGGAGGAAGGCTTTTATTTTTGAGGAATTGTTTTGGAGGTTTTTGACATGGTTTTGGGTTCAAAGATGCAAAAGGTAACGGAGTTTGGCATTTTTCGGCACTTAGAGGATGGTAGAAGTAGAGAAAAGAGATGAAGATAAGGAGATAAAGAAGAGGTTCAGAGGTAGTTTGAAGATTAGAGTAAAGCTTTCTCTAAAATAAAACCTTATATTTATAGGTGAGCGGCGATGGTTCAATGACGCTAGTGGCCAGCCACCGCTGAAAAAGTATTTAATGTTTTGGGAAAGCGAAACGACGGGATGTTTCGGTCACTTCAAGTGCTTACGTCATGAGAATGATGTCATCATCAAGGGCTCCGAAAAATCGAGGTTCAAATCATTTCTTATCGTTTTATTGTAAGAAATGCGGTGATTATCTATATACGGAAAAGTCATGTACTCCCGATTTCGTGGGCTCGAGGGCTTACGTCGAGGTACAGAGCGCTCTATCAAGGGGTAAACTCAGTATGGATCGGATTCGAGTTCAAGGGTAGAACATAAGGATCGAAGATTGAATTGCACGATGAGTACCGAAGCCGAGCATGACCAATCCCGAGATGGAGCCGTTATGAGTTTGTTATATAAGGACAAGATTCCCGCCACGTCCCCAAGATCGTGGCGTATATTCCGTAATTTATTCATATGAGCTAGTACGAATCTGTACTAGGCGGGTAGACATCTGTCCTAATAAGATTCCATATTAATAATAGAAATGTACCTTATTTAGGGTTTCCCTATTAAATTAAGGGGACCCAATCCTTTGTAAACATCATCAATCATTAGCAAAGAATATACTCTCTTACTTTCTGGTTTATATTTCATCAGAATCGTCCTTTTACTTAATTGTTCTTATTTCACTGTTCTTAAGCAACCTCGAGGCCACCTGATTCGAGGTCGAGACTGTCTTGCATACTGGTTTGATTTACTATTTTCTTTCATTTATATGTTATACTTATTGGTTGTTAATTATAGTATTGAAAAATGACGTATCTTTAAAATCACAAATCAAGTTTAATTATTACTCGTATTTTTGAGGTAAACAAAGATATTTACACCTTTTTTTGTCATTTTTTTAAATTTCCTAATTCTAATTTTTTTATATCTGCAGTAATCTTGACAAGTAAAAAGTAGCCCAAGTAGTTTAAAAAAATAAAAAAGTGGCCCCATGTCCCTGTTAAAGTCACGAAGCAATAACAATTAGGCCAAGTTAAATAAGGATATTAACGACATTCCATATCCATATTAAAGAAGGCCGAAGTTTTTGATCGACCCCTAACTATTGTCCTAATCCGTATTGGGCAAGGATTTGCAAATATTAATAGCTTCCTCTATATATAACTCAGATACAACATCAACTGCACTCATCAATTGAGAAGAGCTAACTACACTATTACTTCCAGTGATAAGTTGCTTCAATCTACCACAAAACAAAAAAAAATCTTTAAAAGGGAAAAGAATGACTTCTTGTCACAAAGCTGAAAATTTAAGTTTATGCGCAAGGGGTTGCGGCTTCTATGGTAACCCAAGCAATCACAACCTCTGTTCCCAATGCTATAAAACTTTCTTGAAAGAAGAAGCTGCCAAGAATGCAATAGCTTTATCTGAAAAGTTATCTTTTCCTACTATTGATGATACTGTTAAAACTGGAAACGAAGATGGTTTGACGATGAAAACAAAGACAGAAAGGTGCAAGAGTTGTAAGAAGAAGGTGGGATTAGTAGGGTTTAGCTGTAAGTGTGGTGGAATGTTTTGTAGGATTCATAGGTATCCAGAGGAACATGCATGCACGTTCAATTTCAAGTCTATTGGACGAGCGGCTTTGGCTAAGGAAAATCCTCTCTGCAAAGCTAATAAACTTGAGTATAGGATCTAAGACAATTCAATTTTAATAAGTCTATTGCCTTTGTTATTATTAATACTCCACCATTTAGTGTAAAATTGCACTTTCCTTTTGAGATTCTTCGACTCATGCATCTCTATTAATGTCATATATACTCCTAGTATTTATGAGTATATGGTGAATGAAGCTACAACAATCTCATTTCCCTGCATTAGCTAGTTTCTCTCTTTTTTTCTTTTATGGATATTTTACACACAATATATTTCTTTTTCTATCTCTCAATAGATACTAATTGGACATATAATTACTATAGTTAATGTGTATTTGGCTAACATTAAGAATGAAACAAGAAGACGACCAAGTTATTATTGGAGAAATTACACAGTATAGCCGTTCTAAAATATATTAGCCGGCCAAATGTATTTCTTTTGTATATCAATGTATAACATACAAAAAAATACATACTTTATATATTTGCATATTGGCTTGCAATATAATAATATTTTGCCGATCGGCCTAACTTGCCCGTTATTATTTTCAAAAGTCGTTTATATTTAAAAGTTCCGTAAATACGGTATGAAAAGTTTTCTTGTAAAATAAATTACAAAATAATGAAATCTTCAATCAAATATAAATAGGTTTGACTACACTCAAAAGAAAATTGACCATTATATATTTTATATAGGCGGATGATCAGCTGAAGACCAAACCATCATATAACTAACATATAAGTAAGAAGATGAAACAAGAGGATGATTAGACTATTTTGTATATTTTAAGTTCGAGAAATTTTTATAAATCACAATCTTTTGGTAATAATTAGTCATATATAAATATCATTTGCTATATTACGGAGTATAGATACTTTTTTCTGTGGTTATAAGATATATTTGATGTATTTACGCTATTGTATTCTTGAAGACAATTGCAAAAATAGACGTGAATCAGGAAAGTCTAGCTAATCAGTTGTTGATTCGAGTGATTAGACCGTATTCATGGAGTGAAACGTGGGAATACATCTGAATCCTTGTTCATGAAAACGCACCGACTTTGTAGAAGTTTCACTCTGAGTTGTTTGACAATAAAAATTCCTTTAAATTATTGGAAGCATGTCCTAGTGGAGCAATGTTGTCTTTTTGGCCAAAACCTTCTGGAGAAGGATCCTGAGAATGACTCCACAACGCAAACTCCTTCTGATTTCTTAGTTCCTTTGATACAATACCATTAATTGGATCGAAAAACAAAATTGAATCCTTGTTCATGGAATAAAACACAACTTGTGTTGGCTTATCATCTTTTTGAACTGTAATAGCTACTTCAGAAAAAGTATCATACGAACTAAACAATTCGAAATTAGCATCTCTGAAGTGGGATTTGCACAAATCCGGTAGAAGGAGGAGGAGATCGGAAATTTTAATGGGATGGAGGAAGAGAATGAGATGTATCAAAGCAGAGAGAGAGAAAGAAAACATTGTAACTGATTAGCATATTTAATGGCTTAGGGCTAGGAGGTAACCAAAATTAAATATTTTGCTATAAACTTTAAAAGGTATCTATAGAATATAATTTTTTTAAATAGTATTTAGTTAAAATAAATAAAGTATTAACCTTTGCTATAGGAGGTAAAAATTCCTTTTGACTTCTCTACAGCTTTGATAACATGGGCATATTGCAGAGGCTTATTGTATGTCAGGCTCAAATAAGCCCAGGCCTAACTTGTTGCTAAATAAATAGGGGCAACTTTTATGAGTAAAACTTACACGGAGTATCCTATTTGGTCTCCCCTATTTAATCTATATTCAATTTTTAAAAAAGTTTTAACTTGTATCTAGTGTTTAAACAAATTGAGCCTCTGTCTCATCCTTCTTCTCCTCCTTCATTTTCTGAATGCTGAAGCTTGAGATATTGTTATACGTGTATATCCGGTTGTCCCATTATGTTTAGTTTGGTCTTATTTGTAATAGTTTATCCTCTTAGATATTTTAACTTTACAAGCACATCAGTTTTTGGTTCTAATTTATCTGTAGTAACTTGTTTTCATGTCGAAAATATTTTTTATTCTTTAATCTTTAATATAAACAACATCATTCGATGCTAATCATGATTTATTAAATTCGTTCTTGTTTAGAACTTCAGCTCTAAGAATGCTGAAGTTCAGCATATACAAAACAAACGACAACCCTAGAATGCTGAAGTTCATCACAAACAGAACAAAGCTTCAGCTAAAACTTGCTAAAGTTCCAGCAAATATAGAACAAAGCTTCAGCTCTAGAATGCTGAGTTCAGTAATTACAAACAAAAACTTCAGCAATGAAAAATTTGGTCTCTACATGTCACAGGCACCTTTGTCCATCAATTCTAGAGATTTACAAGAGGAAGGACTTAAGGGCTAGATTTTATTGCATCTCCAATCAGGCAATGAAAAAATTTGGTCTTGCTTATATTCAAAAATTTCAATTACAGAGTTTTTCTCATTTATATCTTGTACTCCCTTCGTTTCATATTATTTGAGGTAGTTTAACTCGGTACGGAGTTTAAGAAAAAAGAAAATATCACGTCCCATTTCCTCAATAGGTCATGATGGCACCCTACACCGTTGCCAAGCAAGCTAATGCAGAATATTCCCAACTTCTTATGTTAATTTTTGCGAAATTAAGTGAAATTTAATTATCCGAATTTGGATCCGAAACCAAAAGTGATAGATAAAATAAATAACATAATAATACAACCCAAAAAAACTAATATACCAAAGTGTATGTCAAGACCTGGTGTCACAAGTACGGGCATCTAGTAGAATATACAAAAGAATATATCTATCCTATTGTCTGAGATAAAGAAAAACAGCAAAAGTAAAGGAAGACCCCATCCAACTGCTGAGCGGCATAGGAAGGAAGCAGCTCACCATTGAAGTCTCTGCCACAAACTCAAGGGCGCGCACCGGACTAGTAACCAGATGTAACTACCTCAATTCTTGTATAATTAAGTACATAAATGTAGTATGAGTACATAAACAATACATACTCAGTGAGTATCCTGTCTAATCTCGAAGAAGTAGAGACGAGAGGTCGACTTGATACTCACTAGGGTCGAATAATATATTGAGGTCATTATACAAACCATGAAGAAACACTAATAAGCAACAATTCATAACAAGACTTAAAAGCCATACTCTCCACTATATTTCTAGCTAACCATTTACTTTTGTCATATTTGTCAATTTATGTCGGGCCATGAAAGGCTATCAATATTTAAAAACTCTCAGGCAAGCAACAATAGCATGCGCAAATATGCCGAGGCGACGACCCGAACCAACAGAAATAAATTGTGCACTTGCCGAGGGTTGACGATGCGCCTATAGATGCATCTATTCATACCGAGGCGATCGTCCCAATCCACAAATAATAAGAAATATCAAGTATACACACAAGGCACATCAATAGTTATTAACGCCAAGCAAGACTTCAACAATTATACAAGTAAATTCTTATCCCTTTTTAAGTCTCTAGCATATCCTAGGTGCTCGTATTAACAAGATAATATAGAGATTTATATAAAATAATTAGGGTGTGGGCCCTAAACTAACCGAACAATTAATATAATAGTAGCTACACACGGGCTCTCATCACCTAGCACGTGTGTAGGCCCCCGCATTTAGCAACACATTTCTACGGTCTCTACCTCCACCTCTATGATCTCTACCCACGCCTCTAGCTGGCTGGGCAAGTTGTGGATCACCTGGTTCCTGAATCATAGAGTGAGGACCCTACTGCTGAGAACTACCCGAGGCTCGAGGGCAAAATCTGACAATGTGACTCGGGTCACCACAACCATAACAAGCCCTGAACTGGTGAGACTGCTGGCCCTGTCGACCTGAATGTCCTCACTGGAAGCTCTGAAGTGATGGTGCACTGATGGGTTGTTGATCAGAATAATGCTGCTGAGAACCACCACCGCATGGAGTACCATGAGAGACCTAAAGTGTTGGCTGAAAGGGTCTCGGTGAATGGCCTCTACCATAAGAGTCCCTACCTCCAGACTAGGTACCACTGAACCTACCAGAATGATGAGGCCACTTATCCGACACTTGACCACCTCCCCGTGCAAGAGCCATCTCAACTATGTGGGGCCATGATCATCGCAAACTCAACCCTAATGAAGAGTGGTCGCTAACAACTTTTACCCGATAGTGGTTTTCAGGGTCAATTTCCTCAGAGAGCTTGATATTGGAGTCAAGTATTTGTGAAGCCTAACAAAGTGTTGTAACTTCTAATTTAACTTCTAACATTTTTGGTTTTCTTTGTTTATCAACTAGAGATATTGACTACAATTATGAACCACATTATGCTAAATTATAATTCTAAGGTGCATGCAATAAGGAGAAAATACTAGGGTCGTAGCTCTTGCCTAGGTGACTAATTAACGGGTATAGAATTTCAATGTAAGGATGACAATATGGGATATATGGATAACCGTTGCACTTAGCATTCACTCTCACACCTTTCGGTAGAGAGAGTGATTTTGCCCAATTGACTCTCTCGAGACCAATCGGGTAGGCCAATTTGCCCAAGAAACTAATGGTTCAAGTAGGGTAATTACTCTCTCGAGGTTTAACCCGTTACTTGGGACTACCATTATCATGTGTCTATCCCAAATCCTTGTTGGGTTGATAGAGAGGTCATAGACTCTCTTTCTCAAGTAAAGTCAAGACCCACTAAGTTAGACTTAGTGTTTGCAACCACCAAATCCAAGTGAAAACATACAATTAACCCAAATACCAAACACACCAATATCATCCAAACATTAAGCAAAAACACTCATTAATTACTCACACTAGGGTTGAGCCACAACCCTAAGTAATGGGTTTAGCTAGACATGGAAACAGTAGAAAAAGAAGAAGTAATAGTAGAAATTGACATAATAATGAACTACAAATTTAATACACTTGAATCCACATTCAAAACTAAGAAAAATAGCCCAAAATAGGAAAATAAATGTTGCCTCGTGCTCAGCTGCTTGTACAGTGTAAAAGAACTAACCTAAAAAAGTAAAATATTCTATTTATACTACCCAGGAAAAACTGGACAAAAATACCCCTGAGGGTCTATCGCGGACCGCATGAAAATGACATGCGGCCGCATAGGGTAAAAGGCCTTCCTTAGTTGAGCTTATGGATCTTGGACGCGGACCGCCTAGAAATGCCATGCGGCCGCGTAGGTTGAGTCATGCGAACCGCGTGGGAATATTGCGCGATCGCACAATTGATTGTTCTTCAATGTTGACTCTCTAGTCATTCACCCACATGGACCGCACTGTTTTAGTGTGCAGCCGCGTGAGATTATGCCTTTGAATATGAGCTTCAGTTTCTTCATTATTGCGGACCACGTAGAAATGGATTCGGTCCGTGTGGAATTATATCTAAATTTCAGGTTCTCTGATCCTCACCTGTGCGTCCGCGTGGCAAAACAGTGTGGACCGCACAGGTTCCTTGAACTTGGGTATTCGCAGGATCCTCTTGTGCATCAGCATGGCAAAAGGTTGCAGTCCGCACATGTCTTTTACCTCACATTTTAGCTCATCTCTTGATGCTTGGCAGATTTCACTCCTTCCTGAGCCGATTTGTGATCTTTATCATCTAGTCGCTCAAACCTGTAATCAAGCGCAACTTGTAAGCAGTTCAGGACTAATCCATATCAATTTATGCATAAAGCTTAGGCAAAAAAGGGTATAAATCATGTAAAAATCACAGTTATCAGGCCACATTGGCCGCCTCCTAAAAAGAAATCTCACTACCGGCTCCCATAGCCATCTGGATACGGATCGACCGAATCAATCCATCAATAAACCTCCGCACCCTCTCTTGCCTTGTGGGGAGTATAACAATATCATGGCATGCCAAATCAATGAACTGAGTCTTATACTGTGTGACTGTCATTTAGCCCTGCTGGAGGCGCTCGAACTGCCTGCAAAATGCCTCTCACTGAGTAATTGGGAGAAACTTGTCCAAAAATAATTTTTCAAACTGATCCCATGTCAATGATGGTGACCCTGCTGGTCTGGATAAATAATATTCCCTCTACCAAGTTTTGGTTGATCCTACAAGTCGAAAGGTGACGAAGTCGACCCCATTGGTGTCCACAATAGCCATAGTCCAAAAGATCTCATGGCAACTGAATAAGAAATCCTGTGGATCCTCCGAAGAAGCACATCTGAATGTGTTGGTGAAGATCTTGGAGAACCTACCAAGTATGGACGAAGCATCCACAGGACATAGCCGCTCTATCACCGGCCTCAGCCACAATACCTGGCTGAGCTACCACAGCTCGCTGAACCACTGGAACATGAGCCTGGGGAGCTACCTGCTTTGGTGTACATGTAGCAGGAGTCTGAACTCCTCCTCTAACATGAGAAGTGGCTGGTGCTACTGGAAGCAACCCCACTCTAGTGACACTCTCCATAAAGCCTGCCAGTCTGACTAAAGCGTCCTGAAGATCTTGGGTGACCATGACCCCTCCTGGGACCTGAGCTCGGTCCCCCGAAGCTGCTGGGACTGGAACCTCCTCATCATAGTCAATATGAGGCTCCACCTCTAGGACTGCTGCTCGGGGTTGAGCTCTGCCCCTACCTCGGCCTCTGGCACAGCCTCAGCTTCTGCCCCTCGTAGGAATTGCTGTTGAGGGCTTGGTCTACTGCACGGTAGAAGAGGAAACACGTGTTCTCATCATCTATGAAAGAATAGAGTAGAGAGACAATCAGTATTTGAGAAACAGAACCGCATGACAAAAAAGAACAAAAGTGAGATTTTTCCTAACTCCGTAGCCTCTAGGGGATAAATATAGACGTCTCCGTACAGACCCCTTATACTCTACCAAGTTTGCCCGTAAGAAGCGAGACCTATGTAACCTAGAGCTCTGATACCAACTTGTCATGACCCAAATTGTTCACCATCGGGTGGTCGTGATAGCGCCTACTATCGGAGCTAGGCAAGCCAAGCACTTAAAAGTTTTCTGATAACATCTCAACAATAATAATAATACGAGTCATTTAAATAAAATTGGAAGTCTTTAAAGCATAGATAACTGAAAATCCAAAATGCAAAAGTTTAATATTTCTCTACCCAAGACTGGTGTCGCTAACTCATGAACTACTAAAGAGTGCTAAAAATAAGTCTGAATAGAAATATATTAATGTTTGTCTCGGTACAAGGAAAATAAACTAATAACATAGAAGGGACTCCGGCCTACGAATGTCAGCTAGGATACCTCGTAAGTCCCTAAACTGAAGTTATCTCCCGATCAAATCATATTGTTGAGGCCTAAAAGCTGCTCCGGTACCGTGATCTGTGCAAAAGAGCACAGAAGTGTAGCATCAGCGCAGTCGATCTCATGTGTTGGTAAGTGCCTGGCCTTACCCTGGCGAAGTAGAGACGAGGCAAGACAGGACTACCAAACCAACCCGTGCAGTACAATATATGTATTACATGCAATAAAAGGAAAGAACACAGAAATTAAACAGTTAAAATGGAGGGGAGCATATTATGGGAAAGTACAGTCCGGATATAAAGTCAGCAATTTAAGTAAGGAACAAGGCAATAACAATAATTAATGAGAGCAGGAAAATTAATAGTGGCACAACATGAACCTTCATGCTTTTACTCTCATTCTCACCAAAAGTAATCAAATAAATTGCATGACATCAACCTTCGTGCTTTTCCATCACATATCTCTCATATCATGGCACATAATGATCCTTCATGCAATCGTAGTCAAATCACAGCACAGAATGTTCCTTCATGTATAAATAATCAAAATATGGCATGGAATGACCCTTCGTGCAAATATAATCAAATATGGCATGGAATGACCTTTCGTGCAAATATAATCAAAATATGGCACGAATGACCCTTCGTGCAAATATAATCAAAATACGGCACGAAATGACCCTTCATACAAATATAATCAAAACATGGCACGGAATGACACTTCGTACAAATATAATCGAAATATGGCACGGAATGACCCTTCGTGCATTATCACTCTTCCTCACCCAAACAGTAATCACAACCAAATGGGACGAGTGGATAGATAGATAATAAGAAACGTCCCGGCAAGAGAAAAAAATTCAAGTAAAAAGCTAAATCCCGACAAGGGAGCAATAACCATAATCTTAACATCTCGGCAAGGGAGATATTCTATATACTCAAACCATCCCGGCAAGGGATTAATCATATCTCTTTCTGTTGCTTTCATTTCTTATTTAATAGTCTTTTTATCGTTTGTGCCAACGCTCCAAAGAATTTACAATTCATAATTAGTCCTCATACTCTTCACATCACATAAAATTCATCATTTAACATGGAAGAGTCATAACATTATCAGAATAAGTACAAACAAGGACCCATGGTCATGCTAGACACCAGTGCATTGATACTCGTCACCATGCCTATACACCATACTCGATATTTAGCAATTAGCAAACAACACTCTAATCCTATTCCCTCAAGCCAAAGTTAGATCAAACACTTACCTCGAATGCTCCCAACTCAACTCAATCCTCTAGTATAGCTTTACCCCTCGAATTCACCATAAAACCGCTCGAATCTAGTCACAAATTACGTGAATGTATCAACAAATGCTAATTGAATTAATTTGAATGCACGAAAATGAATTTCCCAAAATTTTACTCGAAAATTTCCAAAATGCCCTGCGCCCACGTGGTCAAAACCCGAGGTTCAGACCAAAATCCGGTTACCCATTCCCCCACGAGTTCATATCTATAATTTATTTTGAAATTGGACCTCAAATTGAGGTCCAAATCCCCAAATTTAAGAAAACCTAGGTTCTACCCAAAATTTCCATTTTCACCCATGAAAAACCTTGATTTTAAGATGAAAACATGATAAATGATGTTAAAGATTAAAGAAATTGAGTAAAAATTGACTTACAAATGATTTGGGGAAGAAAGTTTTCTTGAAAAATCGCCTATGGAGTGTTTGAATTGGAAGAATGAAGAAATGAGGTGGAAAATCGTCTAATTATGAAAAATTGGAGGCCTGAGATATGGGAAATGCGATTATGGGTTCACAATTGCGAACCCAGCAAACCTTGGAAAAGCGAGAAAACAGTTCGAATTTGCGAACAATGAACATTCAAGGGGTTTTCGCATTTGCGACTAAACCCAGTCAGCATTTGCGAGAAATTGATCGCATTTGCGATCCTATGCCTAGGTTCCAGACTCCGCATTTGCGACATCAGAGCTTGCATTTGCGATTCTCGCTTCGCATTTGCGAAAATCACAAAAGCTCCAAAAATACCAGATTTTTTCTAGCGTTCAAAATGTACTCAACGCCTATCCAAAACTCACCCGATCCCTCGAGGCTCCAAACCAAACATGCACCCAACCTCAAAAATATCGTACGGACTTACTCGTGCGATCACATCGTCAAAATAACATCATATACATAGAATCAAGCCTCAAAACACATGATATTCTTCTAAGCTTCATAAACTTTTAAATTTGGAACTTATAGTCCGAAATACGTCAAACGACGTCCGATTTCAACTAAATTTTACAGAAAGCACTTAAATCACATTTAAGACTTGTATCGGGCGTCGAAACCAAAATACGAGCCCGATACTATAGTCTTCTTATCAAATTTTCTTTCCATTTTCCTTAATTAATTTCGAAAAAATAATTTCACAGAAATTTTTTTTCTCGGGCTCTAGACCTCGAAATTTGACTCCGGACACATGCCCGAGTCCCATATTTTTCTACGGGCCCTCCGGGACCGTCAAATCATGGGTCAGGGCCCGTTTACTAAAAATATTAACCGAATCAACTTTAATAATTTTAAAGCCACATTTTAAAAGTTTCCACATAATTTAACATATAATCTTTTCGCCTACACATCCGGAATGTGCACGCAAATCGAGGCAAGAAAAAATGAGGTTTTCAAAGCCTAAAAAATACGGGATGAAAAAAAAAATAGGTGATGACTATTTGGATCGACACAACATACAATCCTGAACTCAATCTCTATATCAAACCAGTTTAGCTTTGTTTCATTAGCTTAAGATTGCGAAAGAAGGGGATCAGTGGAGAAGTTTCTCCGTCGGAGAAAATTTAGAAAATGAAAAAAATTAATGAAGATGAAAGGTGGCTGTCACAATATGAAGACTAGATATATAATCTTGTATATTCTGATCCACCAACTCATAAGGTAATGCATTAAGGCAGAAAGAAATACTGTAGTAGGCAATTCCAAAAGTGGGGTCACCCCACAATAATAAGGCCATGGCTTTAAGTTGATGATCAGTCTTCCCCAGCAATATATGCAAATCACAAGTTGCTTGTTTCTATGTTTTCCAAGTAATAAATTTTCCAAGGCCCTATTTCAGCTCTTTTTTGTGCATATGCATTTGGACAGAGTGAGATACAGCAATGGCCTACCCCTCTTTCACAGATTATGGCAAACTCTTGTCCCAGTTTTCATGCATGCACTTCACTTTGTTGCTGGCCCTTTCTCATTGAACTCCATACTCTAATCATTGCTTTCTCTAGATTTAACTTATATTAACTTGTTATAGTAGGTTCTTTGCCTTATTTTCTGAGTGATTAGTTTCATTAATTAAGAGTAAGTTACCAATAGAAATCGTTTAAGTAACCTAACTGTAAAATAATTTATACCGTTAACAGTCGTTTGGTAGGATGTATTAGGAAAAATAATTATATGTATAGCTTTGGTATTATATATTAATTCTTTGTTTGGTAGTGTTTATCAACCTATGTACTAGTCCTTATTCAGTACTATTCTTATACTGCAAACTATGGCTCGCAATATCATAGCTTTTAATACACGGATAAACATGTATAAAGGCAAAACTACCTTCGCATTGTTGTAAACAAATATTTTTTTTTTAAAATTATGCAATGCATGATTTTTTTAATGCACCAAACAAAAGATAAGAAATAACCCCCACAACTAATCCTAATATTATTAATCACATCATTACTGATATACCTTATTCAGTATTATTCTTATACACCTTACCAAACTATTCCTTAATTAGTGGGTAGAAGTTAAACGATTTCTTTTGGGGGATGTGTGGGGTTGGAAGAATTACATGTACTGATCACAATTTGAAGTCTAACCCACCAAAAAATATCATATGACGCCTAAAGCATCCAAGGTCTGAGTTTGTTGTTTAATCGTACTCACCATAAATGAGGGACCACTAGTCTATTAGCAATCATATCTTCAACCAACTTCTTAGTGGTTATCTGCTAATTCTTTAATTCTAATGTAAGTAATCAATGTTTTATCAGATTTTTAAGCTAGGATCTAATCAAACCGGATTCAGTGATTCCATGTGTTACCACAATAATAGCAGCTACAAGAATCTATTCACATGCCTGCAAATGGCAATTATTCATACAACAACTAGAATCTTGATGGGTTGAAAATTTTGACTCAATCTTATATAGTCTACAACTGATATGATACAATATACAGATTTTGGGTTAAAACAAAACATACCCTCACAGATCTTTAAAGTAGTTTCCATCTAACAATCCTTCAAATGAAATCTATATAATTAAAGAGAAAAAAAAAAAGATAAAAGAAAATTCACTTGAGAGGAAGAGAAAATTGGAAGGCAGAAATAGACATTCCTATGTTTAATTACTTGAACGCTTCAAAGTCAAGAAGTTGTTGAAATTGGTACACTCAAACAAGGCCTTAGCATTCATTTCCCTTTCAAACCTCCAAATATAGTTGAGTCCAACTAACAGCTCTGTTATGGCAGCTTCAGTCTTGTCCTGATTTGCAAAATACAAAGTCTGCAGCAGGAGAACATTAGTTTTTGGAATTAAATTTTGTTGTTCAAAGCTTCTTTCACTTTGCCATTTGATCATATTATGTGCCAAAGGTGACAACCACCCTAAAATCTTCTGCAGTGCCTCTTTCCATTCTCCAGCAAGAACTGGATCACTAGCTGAAAACCCGACTCCTTTTAGTCTTGATCTTAATGATGATCTTATACTATTTGGCAACATGGAGTATAAATCATCTCTAGCATCAACACCAACTAGTTGTGGTGATCTTATCATCTTTTCCATAACAATTATCAAATTAGCATAATGTAAAGCAAGTGCAGCTGCACCTAAAGTGCTAGAAGGTGGTTTAAGCATCTTGGTATTTGACTCGAAAAACTCATTAAATAAAGGGGGCTTTACCAATGGACCAGACACAAAATTGCATGTGTTATGGTTTTCTGAAGGATAAACAGTGGCTGAAGCAGATAGACTACGTGGCAGAGAATTTGGATATCCGTGATTGATACCAAAAACAAGCTTGATCTTTGCTAATGTAGTGAAAATGGATCGAGCAAGTAATGATGTAACTGTATCAAAGCTACGACACCATAAAGATCTCTCTTTTAGATACTTAACTTCTTGTTTCTGCCACAGAAACTTTTGTCGCAGCTCAATTATTTTCTGTTCTTTGATTGATGAAATATCAGAATCTTTGAAATGGGAATTCGAAGCTTTCTTTAAACTGTTCTCAAGAACTGAGAGCTCATCCATTTGTCGATGGAGCAGGGCAGTGGTGGTGACATACTGATCCATTTTCTTGATTTTTGATTCCATATCTTTCAAACTAAGAACCCAATTGTAAGGATCACGACCCGTGTTGGCAAATTCATTGAAGTCGCGATCAAAGTTTCTGAGATGGGAATCTTCACATCTTTTGCTGATTCTTGACAAAGATTTCGCAAGCAGCCTCAGATTCTCCACAATCTCTGCACAGGCAAGGCCGAGAAGAAAGGCGTCGTCGTTTGAGACAATTTTACGAACACCTTCTAGGCAGATTGACTCATTGCGAATTCGGATCATATTTTTGTCTGACAAAAATTGCCATAAATGGAGGAGTTTTGACATAAGGCCAGAGATCTCAAATGCTAAAACTCCAACGCTGGATTTCTTGATCACCGCCGGTTTTGCACGTGGGGCACTGGCTCTTACTGAATCCAAGCTGTGGGCTATCGATTTTTTCACCTTAATTAACCATGTTTCTAGAGCCATTACTGATATAATTCTATGTTTAGAATTAAACAACTTCTGGGTTTTTTGAGGAAGTAGATTTGTTTTAGAAATTGTTGATTGAGGTAAGAGAGAACTGATGGGTTAAATGAAAAAGAGTTGAGAGAAAAACAAAGAGACAGAGACGAAGAGTTGATATGAAGGAGAAATAATTGGAGAATGGAGGTGCAGAGAAGAAGATAAAAGCAAGTGCTTGAGGCTCGTGGGATGTTGTGACCATTAGGAATAATCTAATAAGAAAAAACAGACATTACTTTGAATATTTAGGGAGAGGATATATGATACTCATTAAAAAAAAACAATTTAAAAATCTGCAAAAGCCCACATTCAATGACAGAGCGTGGTTTAATTTACTAAGCAAAAGGATATTTTGTCTCTTTCAAGTTGATGTCCACTTGCTATCAAACGGGAGTGGTATTGATTACTCTTTCTATCTCAAGAAAAAATGAGGGAGTATAATAATCAAATTTCACAACCTTAGCACCAATTTTTTTTTTTTACACCAAAATAATGTAAACACCAAAATGGTACAAATTAACTCTTAACTCATTACACTATTTTCACACCAATTTTTTTTTAATATATTTTCTCTTGTTTCTATATTATATTATTATTTCATAAAATAAATTCTTTCTTTTTCCTTTTTATATATTCATCCCATATAATTCATATTTCTTTTTTATATAACCATTTAATATAAAATTATTTTATACCATAAATTTTTAAATAATATAATTTATAAGAAAATATTATACATGATAACATATTAATGGATAATTCAAATAAAATTGACCATTGATAAGATATAATTACATAAATATTACATTATGATAAAATATAGTTTAATTTCCACATAAATATTCAACTTACATGATTGATATGTTGCTCCCATAAATGCTTTATTAATGCATTACGAAGTGCAAAATGAGAATATTTATCCCATATGTTATTTTAATATATTTTTAATTTTAATCTATGTCAGTCATTACTGTATTAAATATTTAATTTTATGTTATTTAATGAACATTGTGTTATTTATTAACAATATATTATATAGATTTGCACTTTTTATTTTTTTGATGGTTATATATTTTTATACAATTATAACTTATAATTTATATAAAAATAATTTATACGAAAATTAATTCATAAAAATTATACATCAAAATTAAAATATAAAATTAATATGATAAAGATATTATATAAAAAGCATAAGTAATTATAAAATTTATAATGTTAACATATAATAAAAGATAATACTAATATATTGATGAATCATAATGTTGTTGATGGATAACTTACTATTCACACACCAAAGTGGTGTAAGAAATAGTGTTAGGTTGGAGCACCAAAACACGAAATCTTACATCAAAATTGCGTTAAAGATTTCAAGTTTAGAAAATAAAAAATAAATATCTGACAACGAGCATTTCACACTTTAGTTAATCATATTTATATGCAATAGGAATTTAAATTAATTGATACAATAAATTTCGAATACTAAATAATTAACTAAAAAAAATACATAATCAAGTTTTGGTTATAAGTCTGGAGACCAATTTCCTTTTATCTATGTCTTGAAATAGCAACATATTGTATCTAAAATTAATTATACATGCACCAGCATTAACAGTTTTAATATTTAAGAATTTTATATTAGTAAAAGAGAAAATGGTTTGACTTTTAAGAAAACACGAAACACATTTGAGAGAGAGAGGAGTTAATTAGCTGTTCACTTCATTTTTTTCGATTTGAATTTGAAGATTATTTGGCTGGCAATTTTTTTTTTTTTTTAGCTAAAAGTGTTTTTTTTTTCAAAAGTACTTTTGCCAAAAAATTGAGGTGTTTAGCTAAACTTTTGGAAGGAAGAAAAATGCTTTTGCGGAGAAGCAGAAGCAGTGTTGGAGAATCCGAAAAAAGTAACTTCTCTCCGAATATACTTTTTTGAGAAGCACTTTTGAGAAAAATACATTTAGAAGTAGTTTTTTAAAGTTTGGCCAAATATTACTTGCTGCTTAGAAATACTTTTCAAATTAATTAGCTAAAAACAAACTACTTCTTACCAAAATTACTTTTGAGAAAAACACTTTTGAAAAAAAATAATTATCAAAATAAGCTAATTTTTATGGTTTGGCGCGACGGGCATATATTTCTAACCATAGTCGGGGAAAAAGGTTACTTTTTCCGGTGTGTTTCAACACAACACGAACACAAGTACTTTTTTCCACTGAATAATGTTTCTTCTACAATGAGTTGGGTAAATCATTTCTAGCTTTTACTTTCTGTAGACATTCTTCTTCTAAAGGGTCAGACATCTTCTATTATTTTCATTTTTTTTAGTTTTCTTTTTTCTTTGCTGGTCGGGTTTTGTTGCCTTGCTAAATGATTGTGAATTAAAGGACGTTCACTGAGCACCCCCACCCCAACCCCCTCCATATATATATATATATATATATATATATATATATATATATATATATATATATATATATTTTTTTTTTAATTTTTTTTTTTGAGTTTCACCTTTCTATTTAGACGAAGCCAGCTTGCAAGCAATATTAGATTTTTGAATTTTAAAGATTAGGTACTGAAACGGGACGTATTAGGTCACAAAATGACATGGAAAGAAAACTTTCTAAATCTGATGAATTTTATGGAGTCAAGAAATAGCTATCTATATATCTTGATCTATATCCAAATTGAACATCATGATCTGATAACCACAATCAACATTCACCATCTTCGGCCAATAATATTTTCTATTTTAATTAATTATCATGTATTTAAATTGCAAAAGAAATGCGTAGTTAATTAATGTCCTGAAGAAGATGAAATACTACAACAAGTAATTTATCAATAATTAGTTGTCACATATTTTCGTGCACGAGCGCCTTCTGTTTGACCAAAATGATGTCAAATACATACAACTTTTTGTATGTCATTGCCAAATAGGCAATTGGTGATGATCAACAATTTGAGAGTGTGTTGTTGAGATGGAAACATATATTATTACTTGATCCTCAACATGCGCAACAGCAGCATGCTTCATATTCTGGAAAATAATACCCCCATCAATTTTCTATTTTTAATTATCAATGCTGATTAAAATATGCTTCCAACTTTTTTTTAGGAGAATAGACCACACTGCGCACCTCCCAGGGATTGAGCTAGAGGGCAGAAAATGTTTCATCCAAATTTCCTTTAAGTCAGAAAATTATATTGTATATATAATGTTAAAATTTTTTTATGTATATATATTACACTTCAAATCCTCTTTTCTTGTGTGTTTTTTTTTTATTTTCAATTTTTTTGAATCCCCTTGCCTTTCCCCACTCCGACACTCATTCGCATAACATATGGGGCCGGGGTAGAGGTTATTCGGTTGATAAAATAGAATAAATCGGATTATGCAATAACATTTAATTTAAAATAGAACTTTTTAATTAGTAGTAATTTCTTTAGTGATGATAATGCGAGTGCTGATCTGATAGGCTAAATTAAAATATTTGCGTTCTGGATTTTGCATTAGCAGTAAACGAGATCCTTGCTTCTTTGTCGGCTAATAGATGGGCAGCCATCTTACATTTTCATGTCTTGATCTGAGTAACGTGCATCTGAGTTAAAATCGTTATTTTCTAATACAGTATAACATGATACAAGCATAACCATGTAGCCCACCCTTTTCCAAGGAAATGGCTAAAAGCTAAAACAGAAAAAAGAAACAAAATTAGAGGCACACTTCTGTTCAACTCATTCTATTCATGAAGTTAAGGAGTATAGTTTTGTACGGGAGTTATCCCTGTATTGCTGTAAATAAATAAAAATAATAATCTTTCTGAAAACAGAAATAGAAAGTTAGTAAAAATAAATTTTGAAAAATAGTATTTGAACTTCAAAGTAAATTTCAAAAATGATATATGGACAAATCGAGCCCACTGAATACACAGTGTGTCCTTAAGGAAATTATTTCCCTCAAGTACCCGAGGTTCTGGACTATATCCTCCCAGGATAGAATGATTTAACTCACCGGAGTGTTGGTACAATGCCGATGAACAACGAACCACTCTAAGGCCAAAAAACACATTGACATTTTTGTGCAGAAGAAGAAGAAGATTATCAAAAAAAATTGTAAGTAAATATTCTGGGATTTGAAGGAATATTTATATCCAATTTGGTACTGTTTCTGAAAAGGTTTGCAACCTTTCAGAACAGTCATAGGAAGATTTCAGTGTGTTTTACGGCCTTGATGCCTCAAACTTTCTGAAAAGGTTTGCAACCTTCCTAGCTCTTAGGATCTCTGGTCTGCTAGGTAGAGTTACCGTCATGATGCCTTGTCCTAGACCTTTAACCCTATTCCCTTTGATGATCTTTCAACTGCCTCTCTAGATAGGCCTTTTGTAAGTGGATCTGACACGTTATCTCTTAACTTTATGTAGTCAATTGTGATAATACCACTAGAGAGTAGTTATCTAACAGTATTGTGTCTCCGTCGAATATGATGAGATTTTTCGTTATACATAACGCTCCCTGCCCTACCTATTGCTGCTTGACTATCTCAATGTATACAAATATATGCTAAAGGTTTGGGCCAAAATGAAATATCTTCCATGAAATTTCGGAGCCATTCAGCTTCTTTACCGGCCTTATCTAAAGCTATCAATTCAGATTTCATTGTAGAACGGGCGATGCACGTTTGTTTGGATAATTTCCAAGACACTGCTCCACGCCCAATTGTAAGAACATACCCACTTGTGAATTTTACTCCAGATGATCCAGTGATCCAATTTGCATCATTATATCCCTCGATCATGGAAGGATATTTGTTATAATGCAAAGCATAATTTTAGGTATGTTTCAGATACCCCAAAACTCGTTTCATTGCCATCCAATGTATTTGATTGGGATTATTGTAAACCAACTCAGTTTGCTAATAGCACATGCTATATCTAGTCGCATACAATTCATGATATATATCAAACTTCCTAATACTCTTACATAGTCCAGTTGTGAGTCACTTTCACCTTCATTCTTTTGAAGTGCATAACTCATGTCAATTCGAGTCTTGGCAATTTTGAAATCCAAATACTTAAACTTGTCAAGTACCTTTTCAATGTAGTGATACTGTGATAATGCTAGACCTTATGGAGTCTTGTGAATCCTGATTCCTAAAATCACATCAGCAACTCCTAAGTCTTTCATGTCGAATTTGCTTGCCAACATGCGCTTTGTAGAATTTATATCTGCCATATTTTTGCTTATTAATAACATGTTATCAACATCTAAACCAACAATTCTTTTATGATCTAGAGTATTTTTAATGTAAACACATTTGTCACAATTATTTATTTTAAATCTATTTGCCAATATTATTTGGTCAAATTTTACATACCATTGTTTGGGTGCTTGTTTAAGTCCATAAAGCGACTTAACATGTTTGCATACTTTCTTTTCTTTACCAAGAACTACAAAATCCTCAGGTTGTTCCATGCAAATCTCTTCTTCTAGTTCTCCATTTAGGAAAGCTGTTTTCACATCCATTTGATGGATTTCAAGACCATACACGATCGCTACGCCACTAACACTCTAATAGATGTTATCATTGTTAATGGAGAGTAATTGTCAAAGTAACGAAGGCCTTCCTTTTGTCTATAACCTTTGACAACAAGTCTTTCCTTATATTTGTCAATAGTGCCGTCAGCTTTAATTTTCCGTTTAAAGATCCATTTCTAACCTAAAGGCTTATTTAATGGAGGAAGATCAATTAATTCCCATGTATGGTTATCCAAAATTGATTGAATCTCACTATTGACCTCTTTCCAAAATGTTGAATCAGAAGACGACATAGCTGCTTTAAAAGTTTGAGGCTCATTTTCAAGCAAGAATGTCACAAAATCTGGTCCAAAGGAAGTAGATATTTTTTGACGTTTGTTGTGCCTTGGATCTTCTATATTTGGAATATTTTCCTTTGGTTCTTCACGAGATAGTTTTGGTCTTTCACTTAACGATTCGCTTTCAGATTTATACGGATAGATGCTTTCAAAGAATTCAGCATTATGTGATTCCATTATCGTATTAACATGTATCTCAGGATTAACAGATTTATGAACCAAAAACTGGCATGCTTTGGTGTTTGTAGCATATCCAATAAAAACGCAATCTACTATTTTGGTCTGATTTTAATCCTTTTAGGTAAAGAAACTTATACCTTTGCTAGACACTCCCACACTTTTAAATATTTCAAGTTGGGTTTTCTACCTTTCCCTTTTTCATATGAAATAGATTGCATTTTGTTGTTTGGTACTCTGTTGAGTATTCGGCTAGCTGTAAGGAGAGCTTCCCACCCCCACAAACTCTACGGTAACCCGGAACTTATTAATAAAGAATTTATCATTTTCTTTAATGTCCGATTTCTCCTTTCTGCAAATTCTGTTGGATTGAGGTGTGTAAGGTGTAGTAGTTTAATGTATAATTCAATATTCAGAACATATTTCTGCAAACGGAGATTCATATTCTCCACCTCTATCACTTCTGATTATTTTGATCTTTTTATTCAATTGATTTTCTACCTTATTCTTGTATTGATTAAATGTTCAAATTGCTTCATCCTTATTATTAAGCAAATAAACATAAAAATATCTAGTGCAATCGTCAATAAAAGTAATAAAGTACTTTTTTCCACTTCGAGATGGTGTCGACTTCATATCGCAAATTTAGTATGAATTAAGTCTAAAGGATTTGAATTCCTTTCAACAGACCTAAGGATGTTTTACAAACTTAGATTCAATACATTTTTGATATTTTAATTTATTACACTCGAATTTTGGCAATACTTCTAAGTTAATTAACTTCCGCAAGGTTTTATAATTGACATGTCCTAAACGAATATGTCATAAATTATTTGACTCAAACAAATAAGAAGAAGCTGAAATTTTATTCACACTGTCAACAACCATTACATTATGTTTGAAAAGGCCCTCCGTGAGGTAGCCTTTTTTAACATATATTTCGTTCTTGCTTACAACAACTTTATTAGAAACAAATACACATTGAATCCATTATTTACAAGTAAAGAAGTAGAAACTAAATTCTTCCTAATAGTACGAACATGAAGAACGTTGTTGAGCGTTAACACCTTGCCGGAAGTCATTTTCAGGAATAGCTTCGCATAACCTTCAATCTTGGTTGTTGAATTATTTCCCATGGAAATTTATTCTTCGGGACCAACAGTAGAGTAAGTCGCAAATACTTCTTTGACAGCACAAACATATCGAGTGGCTCCAAAGTCAATCCATCACTCCTTCGGGTTTCCTACTAGGTTGCATTCCGAAAGCATTACGCAAAGATCATCGATATCATCATTCTTCTCCACTATGTTGGCTTGTCCATTCTTATTATCATTTTTCGGGAGACAGCAATTATGACTTTTGTAACCAACTTTTCCATAATTGTAGCAGCTGCACTTGAATTTTTTTTTCCTGCTCATTAGTTTGTCCGAAAGACCTCATCATCTTCTTACTTTTCGGAGCAGTCTCCTCAACGATATTAGCTCCCATGATCGTTGAATTTCCACGAGAGAGTTGGAGGAAGTACCCAAGAACAGAAAAGACAAAGACACACCCGAGGGGGAGTTGATACCGAAGGAAACTCATGAATCGAAGAATACTAATGCAATTCCAGAGCCAGTGGAGGCGAAAAGGCCTCTACCACCTTTATCCCAGAGATTGCAGAAAAAGAATGATGATCGCATGTTCAGCAAATTTCTCTCCATGTTGAGCCAGGTTCAATTAAATATTCAACTTATTGATGTACTGCATAAACTTCCAAAGTATGCGTAGTACATAAAAGATATAATGGCTCACACAAGAAGATTGAATGAATTTGAGACAGTGGCACTTACTGAGCAGTGCACTTCAAGGGTCCAGAATAAGCTTCCTCAAAAACTTAAGAATCCTGGCAGTTTCACCATTCCGGTGCACATTGGTAATATTGATGTGGTTCATACTCTTTGCGATTTGGGGGCGGGTATAAATATAATGCCCTTATCGTTTTTCAAGAAATTGGGCCTGGGAGCTCCAAGGCCAACTACTGTGATGTTGTTGCTAGTTGATAGATCAATAGCACACCCCGAGGGTGTGATTAAAGATGTGTTGTTGCAAATTGGAAAATTTATCTTCCCAACTGACTTCATTATCCTGGATTATGAGGTTGATGAACTGGTCCCAATATATTGGGGCGACCTCTTTTGGCTACTGGTGATGCAATTATTAAAGTGAGAGAGGAAAAAATAATTTTGAGGGTGGATGACGAGGAAGCAGTCTTTAATGTGTACAAAGCAATCCAACTCCCCAGCCACTATGAGGAGCTCTCAATGATATCTGTTGTTGAGGTTGATGAGCAAATTCTTGACACGAGTGTATATCTAGACGACTCTCTAGAGAAAGCACTTATATTGTTTAATAGCATGGGAAACAATGAAGAGGTTGGGGAGATGATGAACATCCTGGATACATCTTGTGCTTACATGCCTGGGATACACCCCTTTGAGCCATTGAATAGGCCAGATGGGCCAACCCCAAACCGTGAATTGAGGAGGCACCAAAATTGGAGCTTAAATCGTTTCCCCCTCACCTTCAATATGCTTATTTGGGTGACTCTGACACATTACCTGTTATTGTTTCTTCTGAATTGTCTAAATTTCAGGAAGAGAAGTTGTCGAGGGTGCTACATGAGCACAAACGAGCACTTGGGTGGATAGTGTCTAACATCAAAGGCATTAGTCCAGCTTTTTGCATGCATAAAATCCTCATGGAGGACGGACACAAGCCCAGTGTAGAGCAACAATGCCGACTCAATCCAATCATGAAAGAAGTGGTAAGAAAAGAAGTGATTAAGTGGCTCAATGCAAGTATTGTATTTCCAATCTCTGATAGCAAATGGGTAAGCCTCGTTCAATGTATACCTAAGAAAGGGGGGATAACTGTGGTTGTTAATGAAAATAATGATTTGATTCCCACAAGAACTATCACGAGGTGGAGGATTTGTACAGATTATCGAAATTGAATAATGCCACCCGAAAGGACCACTTCCCTCTCCCTTTTATTGACCAAATGCTTCATAGATTGGCTGGACAGGAATACTATTATTTCATAGATCGTTACTCCGGGTATAATCGGATTGCTATAGCCCAGTGGATTAAGAGAAAATCACATTTACGTGCCCCTATGGTAAGTATGCGTTCATGAGAATGCCTTTTGGTCTCTGTAATGCACATGCGACTTTTCAAAGGTGTATGATGGCTATTTTTACTAATATGATTGAAATATTTGTAGAAGTGTTCATGGATGATTTTTCTGCGTTTGGGTGCTCTTTTGATAACTGCTTAATGAATCTTGATAAAGTACTTGCTAGATGTGAAGAGACAAATCTGGTGCTAAATTGGGAAAAATGCCACTTCATGATACGTGAAGGTATAGCATTGGGACACCAGGTGTCTAAAAATGGTTTGCAGGTGGACAAAGCAAAGGTAGAAGCGATTGAAAAATTGCCCCACCAACGTCCGTCAAAGGCATTCGCAGTTTCTTGGGCCATGCAGGTTTTCATCGTCATTTCATTAAAGATTTTTTTGAAAATTTCCTCTCCCTTGTGCAACTTGCTTGAGAAAGATGTCTCTTTCAAGTTCGATGATGCCTGTCTGAAAGCATTTGAGGAGCTGAAGGGAAGGCTAGTGAGTGCACCAATTATCATTGCCCCGGATTGGGAGAAACCATTTGAGTTGATGTATGATTCGAGTGACATAGCTATTGGAGCTATTTTGGGGCAAAGGAGAAATAAATCTTTCACTCTATCTACTATGCAAGCAAAACTTTGAATCCATCCCAGATGAATTACACAGTTACTGAAAAAGAGTTTTTTGCAGTAGTTTGGGCATTTGACAAGTTCAGATCATATTTAGTTGGGACCAAAGTCATCGTCTACACAGATCATTCAGCTATCCGATACTTGTTTAAGAAGAAAGACGCCAAGCCGAGACTGATTCGTTGGGTCCTTCTCTTGCAAGAGTTTGACTTAGAAATACAAGATCGAAAAGGGACAGGGAACCAAGTGGCTGATCACGTGTCCAGGTAAGAAAATTGGAGCTATGCAGATAAAGGTGGGTCTATCAAAGAAACATTTCCTGATGAGCAGTTATTGGCAATCATCTCAAATGAAGCCCCGTGATATGCAGATTATATGAATCTCATTGCAAGTGGGGGGACACCATCGAAATTGACACCTGATAATAGAAGAAGGTTCATACATGATGTGAGGTTTTATATGTGTGATGAGCCATTCTTATACCGGCTATGCGCAGATCAGTTGGTGCGAAGATGTGTTCCAGAAGAAGAGATGAATGCAATATTGCATGACTGTGACGCATCACCATACGGAGGACATCACGGGGGAGATAGGACCACCCAGAAAGTTCTACAATCAGGTTTCTATTGGCCCAAATTTTTTAAGAATGCACATGCCTTTGTTAAAATGTGTGATAGATGCTAGAGAACCGGAACGATCACCAAGAGGCTTGAGATTCCTATGAAGAATATACTAGCAATAGAGTTTTTTTTATGTTTGGGGGATCGACTTCATGGGACCTTTCCCATACTCCAATGGGCACAGGTACATTTTGGTGGCAGTGGACTACGTGTCTAAGTGGGTGGAGGCCATTAGTGTCGCCAAGGTAGTGGTGAGTTTTGTAAAGAAGCACATCTCCACACGCTTTTGAACTCTACGTGTATTGATAAGTGATGGAGGAATGCACTTTTGCAACAAATTGCTGAATAATATCCTTGTAAAATACGGTGTCAAGCACAAGGTTTCCACGACCTATCATCCCCAAATGAGTGGTCAAGTGGAAGTATAAAACGGAGAGGTGTAGCAAATTCTAGAGAAAACAATGAATGAAAATAGAAAGGAGTGGGCTGGAAAGCTTGACGATGCATTATGGACATATCGAATTGCGTACAAAACTCCCATAGGTACTTCTCCATATAAATTAGTTTATGGGAAGTCATGCCACTTGCCCATCGAACTTGAACACAAAGCCTATTAGGCAATTAAAAATATGAACATGGATATGGAGTTAGCTGGAGAGAAGAGGTTGCTACAACTCGACGAGCTTGATGAGTTTCGATTGCACGCCTATGAAAATACCAAATTTTACAAAGAGAAGACTAAAAGGTGGCATGAAAACTATATCCAACATCGCGAGTTTGAGCCGGGGCAAGAAGTTCTGTTATTTAATTCAAGGTTTCCCGGAAAGCTTAAATCTCATTGGTCAGGTCCTTTCGTTGTGGTAATTGTCAAGCCTTATGGAGCTGTGGAATTGCGGGATATGAGCTCCAATGGTACCTTCTTGGTAAATGGCCAGTGGATAAAATATTATTGGGGTGGTGACATTGCACGTCACAAGACCTCGATGGACCTGTCTGATGCTTGACAATGTGTTGAGTCGTGCTGCGACGTTATATCATGCGATGAATGGGTGGCAACCCATTAAATTGTTGTAACTGTCGTGCCGTGACAATAAGGCGCTGGTTGGGAGGCAACCCAATAATAGTTGTAGTATATTTGTACGTTTTGTAGCATGCTAACCAATGCAGGTGACAAAGGGCAGGCGAAAAGACCATCGACCAGGATAAATACAGGTGAAAAAGTGCAAAAACGAGTTGCCCAATAGCGCGATCGCGCTACACTTCGCTAACAGGTGAACAAGTATAAAAATCTGTTACAGTATTAATATGTATGTAAATTAAATAAAAATAAATAAATTTAGAGATCGGGGAAAGCCCTAAGGCAACGGGATATGTAGTTGAAAGGAATAAGAAAAATAGTAAGGAGGTCGTAGAGAATGTACGTCCAGCGAGAAATGTTGGAAAAGGAAGCCAACCTTTCCTTTCAAACTTAGGGTTTTAAGATTTTACAACGTAAACAGTCTGCAAGGAACGAGACATTTGTCTATGGTAAATGGTTAATGTTCCAAGGTTTAGATCCCAAAAGACAGTTGGTCAAACTTGCTACTTTCGTTGCTCCATAATATTTTAATATATTTATTCTTCTCATCAATACATGTTTTAGTCAAATGGTGTATACCCATAATACTATAAGAATGACGACGTTGTAGTTAAACTATGGCATGGCATGTTAGCTTCACAATCCTTTCAGCATCAGCAATATATATATATATATATATATATATATATATATATATATATATATATATATATATCTTATTTTCTGTCGAGTCTTCTTTTTTCTTTTTCTTTTTGATTTTTTTATCCAGCTATATATCGTGGAGATCCATCACATGCAAGGCAGACCCAATGTAGAAGGAATTAGACCACTATTCTGAAAATAGTGCAACTTAATTACGTTTTATTGTGTGAAATTTTACAATAATATATGCTTTAACATGTAATTCACGTTGTTTTCTAAGTATTAACTCATATATAGAGCTAATATTTAATTTACCAATATTAATTTTAAGTAACAACAATATGTTTTATCTCGTTAACGTTAGTCTTAAGCTTTTCTAAAAGTGGGATAAATTATTTTACAATGAAGAGAAAATAAAAGATTGGCAAAGACAGTTCATGTGTGGAAGACACCATGATATTGGTGAGTGGGGAGATCAACAATCACTACTTAATTAATCAATCAAAAATTATCAATTTGCTGTTCCAATAGTAAGAAATATTTAGGCATGTAGATGCAATTATATCCATTTTTCCCCTTGTAGTGACTTATGATAACCAAGATGACCATCACCTTTCCCTTTTCCCATTTGAGACTTTTATTTATAGTCAAAACCTAGAATCAATTACTCTTAAGTCTTATCTATTGTGGAGATACTGTTTATAGAGTGATATGCGATCAAATCATTTTACATTTCTGGTCCACATACAAATTCAGACAGTGCTTAATTTGAGAGAGAGAAATCAGAAAGAGACTATTGTCGGCTAAATTAAAGCATTTGAGGCATGAATTTATAGATTTTATGTGAAAATTTTGACTTCTAGATTCTCAATTTTGCCATTTTAACTGATTAGTTAGATTATACACTTGGAGACAATCATTGAGTTCATATATAGGTTAGTATACGAATTATTTGCCACAAAATTGTATGCTGTAAAATTCTTGAATGAATGAGAAAGATACATGATCAATCTTTTTGTAGAGATATATTGGTTGGTTTTCTATTTATACTTTATAGTCAAACAATCGTGAAATATGATGGTTCAAGTGAGTAGAGAACTACCATCAAATGATATACTGCAGTTGATTGGACTGCTCTTCCCTTAACCAGAGGTCTCGGGTTCGAGCCTTGGGTATGGAAAAATTCTTGGTAAGGAACGCTTCCTCTCGAAAAAGGCCTTACGCGGTACGAATTCGAATATAATCGGGCTTCAATATGGATACTGAATATCGGATAAAAAAAAAAAAGGTGAGTAGAGAACTAGAGATTTTGAAAGTTTTTAGTTGGTGAGATGAATGGAGAGAGGACCAAAAGGGATGTTGGCTTCCCACGTGCTAATGGCATACTCAACACCATAATAACAAATGGAGTCTATATATATATATATATATATATATATATATATTTCTTTATTATATAATATAAGTTTTCGATAAAATTATATCATGTGACATCTCTTGAAGTAACTGTATGCCACGTGCATGGTCAATGCCTTGGCTCCTGGACATTTATCAAGCTAATATGGCATTGGAATATGTCAGGTCAAATAAGACTAAAGAAAGAGAAAAATCTACCCAATTAATCTGCAAAGAGTGAGATCATAACAAATAAAGAGAGAAAGGGAGGGTGGTGTCGATGTTGGCAATAGAAAACTGTTTCTTTGGGTTTCAAACCATTAATGCACTTTTCCTTCCCGGCGAGACTTATTAGCCAAAGTGTCCAAATAATTAGTAATGTCTATGTTATGGATTGACCTATAAAATTATTTGTACAATTTTAGATCATTTATAAAGTAATTTGTTATTTGTAGCTTGAATTATTTTCTTATATTTTTAGGAAACTCATAGTTCTTATAGGTTTAGGAAAGCCATACTCATTGTTCTAATAGATTTGGGAAAGGAAACCTACGGTCCTTGTCAAATTGGAAAACCTTTCTCATATATATTTTAGACCTTTTGGGATCTATATATAGGGGTTGTAGTTGGGGATTCTAGAGATTGTATTGTGTTTTTCTTCTCATTCATAGTAGAAAACTATCTCTGCTTTTACCCCGAGGGGCTTAGCCGAACTTCGTAGAATTCCTGTGTTGATTTTTTTTTCTATTTGCTTTGTGTGTGATTGTGTACGAGTTAACCCATAATATTTCGCAATAATTGGTATCAGAGCAAGGTTCGGGTTTCTACATATAATCTATGGTTAAGATATCTTCATCATTTTCAACAAAGTACGAAGTATAGAAATTTGACAGAGGTTCTAGTTTCAGTCTATGGAAGATTAGGATGAAATCGTCCCTGGTGTTACAAGGATTATGGAAAGCGAATTGATGAGAATTTTCCTGAAGATATGAAAGAGACAAAGAACGAAGACCTGAAGGAGAGGGCTTTGAGTGTTATCTTCATGAGCGTTACAGATAGTGTTATTCGGTAAATTGCTGAAGAAACTTCTGCAGCAACGGTATGGAAGAAGCTAGAAGGTCTGTATTCTAAGAAATCGCTAACAAACCGCCTCTACTTGAAAAGAGGTTATACAATCTCCATATTAACAAAGGAACACCTGTTAAAATTCACATTGATGAGTTTAATTCAATATAATGGACCTGAAGAATATGGATATCAAAATTAAGAGTGAGGATCAGACCTTAATTGTGCTATGTTCTTTACCACATTCTTATGATACTTTTGCTAATACACTACTGTATGGGAAAGTAAGGCTATAATGTGTCCCGGGCCTGGGCCTAAATGGGCCTGACGGGCCGGTCATCGTGGGCCTAGGCCTGGCGGGCTTCAACTCTGGCGGTCCGGGTCCTGGAGGGTAGGACCGGCCCGTGATG
Source organism: Nicotiana noctiflora (assembly GCA_032618575.1). Classification (NCBI taxonomy): domain Eukaryota; kingdom Viridiplantae; phylum Streptophyta; class Magnoliopsida; order Solanales; family Solanaceae; genus Nicotiana; species Nicotiana noctiflora. The sequence continues at coordinate 79,284 of JASVEL010002648.1, forward strand.
GTCCTAAGACCATGTGGTCCTAGGCCTAGCGGGCCGGGCCTAGATGGCTTTGTGGGCCTCGTGGGTTTTTTAATAAATTTTTTGTTTGTTTGTTTAATAATGATAAATTATGTATATATGTTAAGTGTATATATATATATATATATATATATATATATATATATATATATATATATGGGTCTTGCTAACATACTACATGGAGGTAGTATATTAGCATTGTACCCATATTTAATTTCCTTAAGTACCCCTAGCAACAAATCAACAATGCAAAAATTAGAGGGACAATTATCGTCTTTTCACCAAAACCTAAACCCAATTCTCTCTTACATTTTTCCTTCTCCGTCTATGGAAAAAACTCAAGGCATCAATGTTTACAGAGTTTTTGCTTTCTATCCTTCACATTAACTTCTTGATTTTTGTTTGTTTCTTCAGAAATTAAATTCTACTATCTTCTCTTTAAGATTTATTGTGACTTGTGAATAATTTGGATTCTTAAGATTTAATGTCAAGAATTTTGGTGTATACGAAATGGAATAAAATTCAGCATTTAACTTTTATAATCAAAACTCAAGGTCGAGGTGGATGGATTTTGCTCCACTATTATTTTGAAAATGAAATGTTATAGCCAGAGAGAAGGACAAAATGGGTCTTGTTGCACCATTAATAAAAATGAAATGGTTTGACAGAAAAATTGAAGCCCAAACTTCAAACACTAGCCTTGCATCAGAAATTTAAAGAAACCCACTAAATGTGACAGCTAATTGAATTGATGGTGGAAGAAGATTGATGTCGAGTAAGATGGCGGGAGATTGCAGGGGATCCAAAAGGAACAAGGAGGGAAAAATAAATGAGGTTTCAGTTCTTGAGATGAAAAGACCAAATACCCATTTTCACTAACACGTTGGTACTGTTTAATTAGGGGCATTTAAAGGAAAGTAAATATGGGTACACTGCTAACATACTACCTTCATGTAGTATGTTAGCAAAACCCTATATATATATATATATATATATATATATGAGTGTATATATATTTTTGGCTATTATTTTAAGAGCGGATTGTATGGCCAACCGAAGTTGAATCGTTATAGGTCAGAGCTCGAGCCTGTGTTATATCGAACTAAGTCGCGAAGTTAAACCATTGAGCTCGTGATTCCAGGAGTGTTAAGTATTATGCATATATATAATATATATTATGTATATATATTATGGGTATATGTATTAAATGTATATATTATGTATTAAGAGATATTCAAAGAATCAAACAAATGTGTAATAATTTTTATTACCAAAAATGGCATATCTTTACTAGTCTTGTTCCCTCCAATGGAATGAGTACAACAAGGTACTAATACCACCATTAAAAGGAAAAAAACTAAAGAAGACGTGCCAAAGTACAAGTTACAATACAATCTACATTGTATCTCTAACAAATCTCATAAAACTCTTCAAGGTTTGGAGGAGGTTCCGTCGGTGGTGGTGGAAAAGAATCTTGTTCATCACCACTTCCCGGTGAAGCAGCATCCTCTGCAAGTTCAGCTATCATTTCTTCGTAAGCTTCATCCACTTCCAGTTGTGATTCCACAAGTCCAAAATTTCTTCTTTCCGAGCGGATCCAATCTCTGAATAGCACTGATTTTTCCAAGCTCTCTCTCATAGATGCTCTATGATCACCTATTTGAAGTATTGCTTGACTGAATCTTGAATTGATAAAATATCACGAGACATCCTTGCAAGAACAGGAAAATATTTTTTCCGTAACTTCCACCATTCCAAAAGCTCAAAACTCCCGCCTGGATTCTCCTTCTCAAGTCCCTCCGACAAATAAACTAGAAGCTCATTTAGATGGAAAGTTTCATCATAATTATCTCCTTGAGAACCCCCAAACTCCGTCCAAGATTTAAGTGCCTTCAAGCCCGCGGCTCTTTTAGACGACTATGAAGTAGACGAAGTAGGGGTTGGAACATTTGGCCTAGAATGTTCTAAGGATAGTTGGTATGCATTATAAATTGTTTGAGTATTAATTTTAATTGATGCTTTTGCATCTGCAAGTGTAGCACGTTCCTCTACTGAAAGATCTAAAGCCCTATAAATATTTGTATACCAAAAATGAGGACCTCCTAATTTCATTGTAGGGTTTAACATTGCAGCTATTATGGTAAGAGGGGTTGCTCTGATGGTAAGCAACCCCCACTTCCAACCGAGAGGTTGTGAGTTCGAGTCTCCCCAAGAGCAAGGTGGGAAGTTCTTGGAGGGAAGGATGTCGGGGGTCTATTTGGAATCAGCCTCTCTACCCCAGGGTAGGGGTAAGGTCTGCGTACACACTACCCTCCCCAGACCCCACTAAGTGGGATTATACTGGGTTGTTGTTGTTGTTGTTGTTGTTTAACATTGCAGCTACACCATAAATAGGGGGATAGGGAAAAAAAATTTTTTAAACTTTTCTTTCATTGCATTTATAGCAAGTTGATAAATTTGCCCACCTTCCGAAAAATCCATAAATAATTCACATAAGGCTGCAATATAAATTAAATAATTTGAAATAGTTGGATAATATTGTCTGGAAAATACATTTGTAGCATCTTGAAAATGTTCTAAAAAATCTATAAGAATTTTAACATTTGTCCAATCTTGGGTTGTAAGCATTTCATCATCATCCACACCCCTAACCCGAGCATTGAATGTTACATTAATTGGGTTTCTATATTCGTAAGCAACTACTAAACTTTCGTACATATAATTCAATCTAGTGGGGCAAGGTTAGGAACCTTTCTTTCTCTAAGGCCATATTCATCACATTTTTTAAAATACTCCTTAAGTCTACTTCTAGGTTAGAATAAAAAAGCCAATAAGAGCCATTCTAACCTTTCCAATTTTTAAATTTAAAATTCACATACCATCACCGATAATTAAATGATAAATATGACAAATACATATAATATGAAATATATTACTAAATGCACGATTTAATGTTTTATAATCCTACTTATAAAAGTTGGCCTCGTGCAACAGTTAAGACCGATATTTATAAATTTAAACACGAATACGAATAATATTTGCGGTATTTATTTAGTCATATAAGTAATCGAATTTCTATTACCACCGATATTGGTAGAAGTAATAATGATTGTGATTACCTAACTGTTACTAGTCACTGGATAGATGAGGAGTGGATAATGCAAAAAAGCATTCTTGCGTATAGAATAATTAATTCTTGCGTATAGAATAATTAAGCACGAGACATTCTTACAATAACATTAAATCCTGCATTTAGTAATATATTTCATATTAGATGTATTTGTCATATTTATCATTGAATTATCGGGATGGTATGCGAATTTTAAATTTAGAAATTGAAAAGGTTAGAATGACTCTTAATTGACTTTTTTATTCTAATCGTAGAAGTAGACTTAGGGAATATTTTAAAAAATGTGATGAATATGGCCTTAGAGAAAGAAAGGTTCCTAAACCTTACCCCACTAGATGTAATTATATGTACGAAAGTTTAGTAGTTGCTTACGAATATAGGAAATCAATTAATGCAACGTTCAATGGTCGGGTTGAGGGTGTGGATGATGATGAAATGCTTACAACCCAAGATTGGACAAATGTTAAAATTCTTATAGATTTTTAGAACATTTTCAAGCTGCTACAAATGTATTTTCCGGACAATATTATCCAACTATTTCAAATTGTTTAGTTTATATTGCAGCCTTATGTGATATTTATGAATTTTTCGGAGGGTGGGCAGATTTATCAACTTGCTATAAATGCAATGAAAGAAAAGTTTAAAAAATATTTTTTCCCTATCCCCCCTATTTATGGTGTAGCTGCAATGTTAAACCGTACAATGAAATCAGGAGGTCCTCATTTTTGGTATACAAATATTTATAGGGCTTTAGATCTTTCAGTAGAGGACACTTGCAGATGCAAAAACATCAATTAAAATTAATACTCAAACAATTTATAATGCATACCAGCTATCCTTAGAACATTCTAGGCCAAATGTTCCAATCCCTACTTCGTCTACTTCACAGCCGTCTAAAAGAGCCGCGGGCTTGAAGGCACTTAAATCTTGGACGGAGTTTAGGGGTTCTCAAGGAGATAATTATGATGAAACTTCCCATTTAAATGAGCTTCAAGTTTATTTGTCGCAGGGACTTGAGAAGGAGAATCCAGACGGGAGTTTTGAGCTTTTGGAATGGTGGAAGTTACGGAAAAAACATTTTCCTGTTCTTGCAATGATGGCTCGCGGTATTTTATCAATTCAAGCTTCAACTGTTGCATCAGAGAGCGCCTTCAGTCAAGCAAGACTTCAAATAGGTGATCACAGAGCATCTATGAGGGAGAGCTTGGAAAAATCATTGCTATTGAGAGATTGGATCCGCTCGGAAAGAAGAAACTTTGGACTTGCGGAATCACAACAGGAAGTGGATGAAGCTTAAGAAGAAATGATAGTTGAACTTGCAGAGGATGCTGCTTCACCGGGAAGTGGTGATGAACAAGCTTCTTTTCCACCACCACCAACGGAACCTCCTCCAAACCTTGAAGGATTTATGAGATTTGTTAGAGATACAATGTAGATTGTATTGTAACTTGTACTTTGGCACATCTTCTTTAGTTTTTTTCCCTTTTAATGGTGGTATTAGTACCTTGTTGTGCTCATTCCATTGGGGGGAAGAAGACTAATAAAGATATATCATTTTTGGTGATAAAAATTATTACACATTTGTTTGATTCTTTGAATAGCTCTTAATATATAATATATACACTTAATACATATACACATAATATATATTATATATATATATATACATAATACTTAACATATATATATGTCTATGATCCTATTAATGGTATCAGAGTCTAGGCGCTTTCATAGTAAATAAAGTACTAGATGTGAAGAATCTAGCATAGACATGAAATATTTGGACATGGATCTAGGAGAAACTAGTTCTAAAAGTACTAGATTAGAAGAGGTAGATATACCTCTTAATCTTGATTTGTTAAATAAATGGACTATTCCTAAAGTCCCTATGAAAATCATTTATGATTATGGTTTATTTGATAAATTGTCTAATAAACAGTTGATTAAAATAACAGAGCAATCTTCAGCTCTAAACTCGTCAGAACAGGCGATTCGTTTACTCAGTCAAAGAGATATTTCTTATTATAAAAACCTGTATAATTATTTGCATATTGGCATTGTTCAAATTACATTTAAACCTTTAACCCTTAAAGGGTTACAAGAGACTTTCCTAGCAGCTCTTAGAGATGCTAGAAATTTAAATTTTAGACAGTCTCTAATGGGTTCGATTGAATCCACTATCGCCTATGGCACAGTATATTTCAATACTCAACCCAATTTACAATTATCCCTTTCTGATGTTAATATTCTTGATGCCTTGACATTAAATGTCAAAACTCATGGTTATAATTATGCTCCGGGTTCGGAACTTATATGTTTGTCTTATAGAATTTATTTTAAATTACTATCTACTTTGAATCCGAAATGTAAATTATATGATACATCAGATCAAACGATTTTGGTAGAAACTAATTTTGCCAAATCAAAGGTTACCACTAGGAGACCCATTAAGTGGGAAGAAATTAATTTTCCAACCACTTGGACCTTAAATTCGGTCATATCTCCCGAACAGATTACTAACGCTGTTTCTCGAGACGAGTATTCTCACATTACTCAAAATCCTGATGGAAGGATCTGTATCTAGCTTGATAACGAAACCCCTATTTATAATAGAAGGTCAATTTCTAGTCATTTCCTAGCTATCAAACATATATCTCCTATTGAAAATGTGGTCTATGGACCAGCTCGAAAGAGTGCAGCATCCCTGCACACGATGTCCAGTAGAGATAATAATAGCTACGTTGAAGAGGTTCGAATCAACCCTCAAACAAATATTGTCCAGGATAGTAAAAATGACCCTGATAAGGACATTCCTTCCCCATCCGAAATGGATTTTGACCCAGATAGTGTTTAATAATTCCACACCAAATTGATTTTAGTCCGGGTTCTCCGGCAAGAAAGTTTATTCAAAAGGAATTTTCTGATAAAAAATGGAACCGGTTTAAAACTTGGTTTTTTGACACTTATAGTAAAAATGATTTAAATTGTATTTCGCAAGAATTATATGAAACTTGTGCTTTGCATAATCAAATCATATATTTTGTCCACTGGTTTATAACCACTTATTTGCCTTATTACATAAAGGTTTTAACTCGTTCTTATCAAGAAAGCGGTGGTAAGCTTGTTACCACAGTATATCCTCCTCAAGCCCGGTTTGTTTTACAAAATAGTACTGGTATAACATTTTCAGGCTTTCAAAAAATTATTGAAAAGGATGTCGGGCAAGTTAGTATTAACGAGATTAATAATCTCTTTTCTCAAAATAACTATTTGAGCCTTTATGTTAAAATTTTAGAAGAACATATTAGTTCTCTTGATCAAAAGCTTGATAAGCTTACAGTTATGATAAAGAGTATGAGTAAGAAGACTACTATTGAGGTAACACCTACTTCCAGTGTTCCTTCGACTTCAAATATTCAAACCGTTCCTACTCATATTCAGCGTCCTCATGAGATTACGGATTTTAAGTATTCTACTTTTAAAACTCTAGAAGACCTTCTCAATGAGAAATTTGCTAATCTCGATCTTAAACCGTTAAATCTTTCGAATGACTTTCCTGATAGAACATAGTCCACTTCAGACTATAAAGAAGAAATTTGGTCAGAGTTTAATAAACTCAAAGGATCCAGAGGTTTGATTAAACCAAATAGTAGGTATGGTGATAATCCGAGAATGACAAATTTTTATTATTCTCGACCTACTCCTCAAGATGTCTTAATTGAGGAACGTGATTGGAATCAGACTAATACGTCTTATAGTGGTACTCATATTTACGAATGGAATCTCGATGGTTTAACCGATAGATAGTTAACCATCCTTGTTCAGAGAATACTAATGTATTCCACGATCTGTAAAGCTACTGGCAATACAGATAAAACTATTGCTAAAATGATAATCGCTGGATTTACTGGCCAACTTCGTGGCTGGTGGGATAATAATCTTACTTCCCCTCAAAATGGAAGCTAAAGCCAAAGAAGCGGGTTTTGATAACCTAGGTCTTCCCCTTGCTGCAGATAGAGAAGATGCCGTCTATACTCTTATCTTGAATATTTTAGAACATTTCAGTGGTAGATTTACCAACCAAAATGAAAATGTTCGTATTCTTTTAAATAGTCTGAGATGTAAGAATCTTAGCGAATTTCGTTGGTATAAAGATACATTTCTTAGTCGAGTTATGGAATTACCCGAAAATGCTACCGATTTTTGAAAGGCAAAGTTTACAGATGGTCTTCCCCCCTTATTCACTGAAAGGGTAAGAAATACCCTAAGGGGAAATAATACTCATATTCCCTATGATACCTTTACCTATGGTAATTTGGTGGGAATTTGCACTCAAGAAGGGTTAAAACTTTGTAATGAGCTACATCTAGCTCAACAAATTAAGAATACTAGGCGCCAAGAAAAATCTCAATTAGGAGATTTCTATACCCAGTTTGGGATGCCTAATAACTCGAGAAAAATGAGTTATAAGCGTCATAACGCTGATTACTCCGATAAGCCCTATCGAAAGCGAAGATCTAGATATAGATCGAAAGAAGAACGTGATACTAGAAAGGCACATCGTAAATCTACTAGATTTGCGAAAATAGATCCAAACGGGATCTTGCCAACATTAAGTGTTAAAAATGTGGAAAATTTGGCCACATAGCTCCAAATTGTAAGCTTAAGAAACTTAAAGCTTTAGAGCTAGACAATGAATCTTACAACAAGATTTATGGTCTTTTGTACACTTCCGGATCAGAATCTGATTATATCTCAGACTCTTCCGAGTACGAATCCGACGCTGACTTGATTAAGTTAGATACTAACGAAGATCGTGATATATCTTCCTGCGTAACCTGTAATAGCACTACTTGTACTTGTGAAAATGATGAATTTTATAAATTACAAGCTATTTTTCAAGATTTGAATGTGCAAACCATTTCTTCTGAAAATGTCATAGATCTTTTAAAAAAAGTTACGGACGATAAGCTTCGGCAAAAAAATATTAATTTTGCTTCAAGCTCTAGTAATACTACTAAGTCTTCAAATGATTTCTTTTCCAAGAAAAGGATTGAGTATACTCCCCCTTATACAATTGATGAAATCAATCGACGACGAGAAAATAGAGTCAATGTGACTCGAGATGCCTCTTTTAACGATTTAAAGGAGGAAATTGAAAATCTGAAAAGAGATATTAAATCTCTTAAACAAAATCAAATGATTCATGATCACCGAATCATTCAACTAGAAAATTATAATTCTCTAGTTCAGTCGCCTACCGATAAAGGTAAAAGTATTGCTACTCACGAGGAAGATAAACCTCCCTCTTTAGATATTAGTCCTACTAAGGATATGTTTCTAGGAATGATACAAATTGTGACTGCTCATAAATGGTACATTAATTGTACTATTCTCATTAATAATAATTTCACAATTTCTGGTGTTGCTATGATTGATAGTGGTGCTGATGTTAGTTGCATTCAAGAGGGATTAGTTCCCACTAAATATTTTCAGAAAATTACTCATATGGTTAAATCTGCTTCTGGCCATGCTTTAGATATAAAGTATAAATTGCCTAACACGCATATTTGTCAAAATAAAGTATGCATTCCTCACTTCTTCTTTCTGGTTAAAAATCAGTTATACCCTCCTATTATTTTAGGAACTCCTTTTATAAACGTTGTCTATCCTTTTACCAATATTGATGCAAAAGGTTTTAATGCTACTTATAATAATAAAAATATTTATTATTCTTTTGTTACAAATCCTGTAACTCTTGATATCAATGCTTTAATTGATATGAAACAAAAGCATGTAGATTCTTTGCAATTAGAACTCTTTAGCATGAACATATTTGATACAATAAATTCTGCTAAAACAAAAGAAAAAATCAATTTGATTTCTAAAAAAATGGCTATTGATATTTGTGCCGATCATCCTAGTGCTTTTTGGAATCGAAAAAAGCACATGGTTACTCTTCCATATGCAGATACTTTTTCTGAGGATAATATTCCTACGAAATCTCGACCATGCCAGATGAATTTAGAATTGGTCGCCTTTTGTAAAACTGAGATTGATAGTCTCTTACAAAGAGGTCTGATAAAGCCCTCAAAATCCCCTTGGTCTCTTACAAAGAGGTCTGATAATATTTGGATTTCATCATTGTTTATATTGACGATATTTTGGTTTATTCAAAAACCTTTGAAACACATATCAAACATCTTGATATTTTCAAAAGGATTGTTATACAGAATGGTTTGGTAATCTTTAAACCAAAAATGAGTTTATTTTAAATTGATGTTAGATTTCTAGGACATAATATTTGTCACGGAAAGATAACCCCTATACAACGTGCAATTGAATTTATTTCAAAATTTCCTGATATTATTACTGATATAACTGAATTACAAGGTTCTTAGGAAGCCTTAATTATGTTTCCCCTTTTATTAAAGATTTATCGCGTAATTTAGCCCCATTATACAACCGGCTAAAAAAGACCTACAAACAGCCTTGGACTAATTTACATACAAAGATAGTCCAAAATATTAAGCAAAGGGTAAAAGCTTTACCCTGCTTAACTTTGGCCAACCCTACTTGGCAAAAGATTGTTGAGACTGACGCGTCCAACATCGGTTATGGTGGGATTTTGAAACAAATCAATCCCATTGATAAAAGAGAATATCTGATAAGTTATCACTCTGGAAAGTGAAATGATGCCCAGAAGAAATATGCTACTGTGTCCCACGAAATGTTGACAATTGTCAAATGTGTTTTAAAATTTCAAGACGATTTATATAATCATAAGTTTTTAATAAAAACTGATGCCCAATCTGTTAAGTATATGTTTGACAAAGATTTTAAGCATGATGTCTCTAAGCTCATGTTTGCTAGATGACAGGCTCAACTAGCACCTTTTGATTTTGAAATTATTTATAAAAAGGGAATTGATTACTCTCTTCCTGACTTTTATCTCGTGAATATCTTGAATAATGAGTCATTATACCAACTTCTTCGACGATGAGACTCTTATCACTATTATAAGAGTGATTCCTTTAAATAAAGACTTACAAAGTCTTATTATTGATAAAATAATCACTTCGATTATAGTCGATGATTTTGAATTTTCAATTCATGATTATTCTGATATTTCTAATCAGGATCTTATTTGGTTATACCATGACGAAGATTACTACTTTTATGAATGATTTACTATTTGTGCAGAATGGACCCTCCTTGGGCCACCAGAGGAAGGGGTAAGGGAAAAACACCCTCCCGGTCATCCTCAAATTCTCAAAATCGATCATATCAAGGATCGTCATATGGATCCTCATCTTCCCTAGTAATACAATCAGGAAGAAAGTAATTGATAAATTCAAAAATAGTCCAGCAAGAAGGATCTTCTTCTTCATCAATAAATCTGGAAGATATCCCAGAAGACAGTCCGTTATACGGACACTTACAAGCATATTTAGCCAGCAAAAAGCAAAATGATACATTTGCTTCAATCGCTAAAGAGGATGATGATACTAAATCCTATGAGAAATTGCTCAAGAAAGAAATGATATTTCTTTTGGAAAACTCTGAAATTCAGAGAAAAGAAGATCCATGGAAGATATTCCAGAGATACCTAATTAATGGTTTATATTATCCGGGTGAATCATATAAAACCCGATCTTATTATGAAACTATCCTTATAACTACGGGTAGTGCGGAGATTCAGCACTTCTCTGGTTACAATACTTCTGAGAATGTTTATAGCTTCACAAAGATTATTATCAAACAGATAATATCTGTTGACGAGTGGGGATTGTCTACCATGAAAGAAAGGCAGATAAGCCTAAACAAATCCCTTATGAGTTTTACTTATTGGGATTATATCACAGCATTTGATAAAGTGCTATACTACAATAATGATCGACATAAACATACTTGGTTTATCAAGATATGTGCAAAGATATTCTCTGCACCTATTTCAAACTGGTTTATAAACTGGTGGTCATATCATGGCCCTACGGTAAATATTTTACCTGAACCATTTATGAAGTTATATAAAGAATGGGCGAAGATTTCGCCATTTCTTATCCAGTTATACCATGCTGATCATATATATTTTTTGGAACGTATAGATCAACTATATTTCTTTATTGAGTTCTCAATCCCTTGGATTCATAAATGGAATCCAGAATCCGGTTATACCGAAGAAAATATCCCTTGCTTATACAGGGTATTTTACAATAATTTCTAGGATAAATTAATGAAAATAGATCCCAAAACAAAGCAACTTTATGGACAAGAATTATTGGACACCATTAAGACATAAATCCAGCTATACTCGGAGGTGTCTCAGAAAACCATCTTATATGATGATTGTTCAGTGAGGCATATTGCCCGAAGAATCTCTATTCAGGAAGGCGATAAAACCAAAATAATCCAGCAATAGCTGGATGAAGTTAAAAGAAACTTGATAGAGACTATTAATAAAACTGAAAAGTCTGACTCATCAATGCGAAGTGAAACAAGCAACGAAGATTTGCAAGACTCTCAGCCAATGGAAACTGAGAAAATATTATCTGATAACGAGATCCGCAAGGTGAAAAATTTCCTCCAGACAGTGGAAAAAAACGGAAAAAAGAAACAGTAAAGCCACCGGGCCTACTGACAAGACATGTGAATAGTAGATATATTGTGCAAAGGCCCGCATGAGGGACCTACTTTACTATTTATGAACAGTAGAAACACTGTGTATGGGCCCACATAAGGGACCCACTTTTTACTGTTCATAGATTCTTTTTTCTTTTATAAATAGGCAGCTTTCATTCATTAGGAAGCAAGGAAGAAAACAATTTTCTTCTCTTAAGCTCTCTCTCTCTCTCTCTCTATCTTCTCAATTGTAAAGATCCCTCTCTCTTTGTAAAGTTTTATTTTCAAGAAAGAATACAGTGATACGTATTCTAAAAGGCTAAGGCCTAAGGTACTTCTTCTTCTTCTCTTCTGTCTTCTCCTTCTCCTCTCTCTCTCTCTCTAAGCTGTGACTATGTCCGGCTGAGAATATTCATGTCTATGTTAGTTTTCTAACGTCTTATACTTGTTTACTATGAAAGATCTAGACTTATCAAAATATAAAGGAATTTAATAAAGAATTTTTGACTTGGTTCTGAGATGGTGGTACAGTCGGGTACATTACTATCTTTATTGGCTCAATTTAACAAGCCGTGTTTTAAGCCCGCTAAGCTGAGTGCATTAGGGCATCTTCATCACGGTCAGAACGGTTAGACAAGAGCTAATATAGATAACTAGTGTGTTCCAGACAGGCCCCTTGCTCGGGTAAAAGGTTACCATACAGTCATTAATCTTTGTAAAAATTCTTCTATATTTCGACTCTTAAGTCCTTATTGATTGTGCGGATTACCGCCAGTCTTTAAGCTAAAGGATACAATTTACTGTATCTATGTATAGGCTACACGGACTACCGCATGCCTATCCTGTTAGATCCTGTTAATGGTATCTAACATATATTATATATACATAATATATATACTTAACATATATATATATATATATATAATTTATCATTATTAAACAAAAAAAATTATTAAAAAGCCCACGAGGCCCGTGAAGCCCGCTAGGTTCAGGACCACATGGGCTTAGGCCCGTCACGGGCCGGTTCTACCCTCCAGAACCGCTAGGACCGGGATCGACAGGCCCGGGACTGCCAGAGTTGAAGCCCGCCAAGCCCAGGCCCTTGAAGACCGGCCTGCCAGGCCCATTTAGGCCCGGGCCCGGGACACATTACAGCCTTAGTTCTATAGTAGATTTTAGACTGCCCTTTCACCTTTTGGACAGCCTTTGAACAGTGTTTAGCACACAAAATCAATCCCTTGTTGGACTGATTTTTTGTGAACTAAAATCTGTCCAACAAGTTGGCTTTTCTTTGCCTACTTACGGGTTGCCCCATCCTCCATTTACAGGGGGTATCACACATCTGATAGATACTTTTACACACTAAAAAATATAATTTTAGGAGTAAAAAAAAGTTGCTGGACTTAAAAAAAAGTAAGCTGAAATTGTGAGCTTATGAGTACGTCTTAGAGTGAAAACTCTTTCAGAAAAGAATAAGTCTTTTAGATTTGATTCTGGGCTTCTTCTACTAAGGTTTTAGGGTTGTTTGGATACGAATCTGCTGTTGTTTTTGCTCGTTTTCATTGATGGTTTTCTGCTATTTTGTTGTTGTTTCTGCTCATCTCGCTGCTGTATTTTTATTCTGCGATTCAAGTAATTCCTACGCCTATGTAATGTAGCCTTATATGACTGAAGCAAAGAAGACTCAATAACTTGAAATCGTTTTAGTTTCTTCTACTTCTTCTATTTTCTTAGTTGCTAGATAAATTCTGGAGTTATGGAATCCTTATATTTGATTGTTAGTTTGTAGCAAATTGGACTAGTTTTATTGTATCACTGTTAGAATTCAAAGTAAAAGAATGTGTGTATTTAACATGTTTAAATCTAGTTAGTGCTTAAAAATTCAAGTGTGAAGGCTTCGTTTGCTTTATTTTAATTCTTCTTTCTTTGTTCAAAGCTAATATCAAAGTTCTCTGTTGGTGGTTATATTGAAGTTATAAAAGGGGGAGAATTGATCTTGCTGTTAGGCAACGTGTATTATCAAAATCAACACTGTTAAGGAAAAACAAGAGGAAGAAGAAATAGAATATATAATTCCGAGTTCACAATTTGCGTGTGTGTCCTTAAGGAATTTTAACCCCTCACAGTTGTCAAGGTAATGGATTAAATCCTCCCAGGATAAAACGGAATAACCTTCCTGCGACTGTGGCAATACAAGAAGCAGGATACCAACGAACTCAAAGAGCGGAGCGAATCACACTTACAATTTTCAAGGAACAAGAAATCTCAAGAATTTTTGGATTAATGAACTTGCAGAGAGAGGGAAAGTAATTTGTTGGTTTCTGAATTTCTGAATATCTAGAATGGAAGCCATGCCTGAATTTATAGGCAATTGTTGGCTTTGTGAAAAGGTATGGTGCCTCTTCATGGTGTATGTTCATTGTGAACAGACACCTGATAGGAAGATACGTTCTTTCAACGTTATTTATTAAATTGGGTCAACTAGTTTAACCATATAAACCGGGCCAAATTTTGAAGCCAAATCCAGTCCATTTAATTTCCCACCATTACCCAATTCACACTACTCATCTTTAAAGCCCAATGGCTTAAAAGTCCAACAATCCCCCACATGAATGGGGAATGGCTATATAGAGAAAAAACAACATATATGGAAATTGTGTGATTCGCAAGAAAAGATCGATCGCATCTGGATAAGTAGGTTTCCCTTTGAACTTTTCATAGTGAACATATGTCGGATATACTCGGTCAATCGGTAGATTTAATATCTTTGAACCGTCGAACTTTGGTGTATACCTAGACAACCATATGTCACACAATCGACCCTTAACCGTCTTTTGGTTCTCATTATTGTGTTCGTTTCAGCCATGAACACCGCCCGGTCTCATAAGTGCGTAGAGAATTGGCCTTACAGAATTCTCCTTGAAGCGGCTTACACTTCACACTTACATATGTGATTCTTAAACATGTAATCCTTTAGATTGACATTATTTGATAGATACCTCATCAAACTTAGGTAATCATTAAAGAACGTGTAAAGTTCTATCCTTGTTACTGAACATTGTCTTCATCACGAGAATGGACCAAAGATTTTATTTTGACAATGTTGAACCGGTCAATCACAAATTTTGTTTGAGCTCCTTGAACCTAGATCTCGGAACATCCAAAATTCTAGGTAGAGTTACCGCCATGTTGACTTGTCCTCGGCCATAGTCCCATTCCCTTAGATGATTTCTCAACTCCCTCTCTAGTTAAGCCTTTTGTAAGTCTGATCCGCAACATTATCCTTTGATCTTACATAATCAATAGTGATAATTTCACTAGAAAGTAGTTGTCTAACGGTATTATGTCTTTGCCGTATATGACGAGACTTTCCGTTATACATAACGCTCCCTGCCCGTCCTATTGCAGCCTCACTATCGCAATGTATGCAAATAGGAGCCAAAGGTTTTGGCCGGAACGGAATGTCTTCTAAAAAATTCCGAAGCCATTCAGCTTCTTCACCGGCTTTATCCAATGCTATAAACTCTGATTCCATTGTAGAGCGAGCAATACACGTCTGTTTAGAAGACTTCCAAGATACTGCTCCTCCACCAACAGTAAACAGATATCCACTTGTGGACTTTGTTTCTATTGAGCCGGTTATCCAATTTGCATCACTATATCCTTCGATAACTGCAGGATATTTATTGTAGTGCAATGCGTAGTCTTGAGTATACTCCAAGTATCCCATAACTCGTTTCATTGCCACCTAGTGATGTTTGTTGGGATTACTTGTGAATCGACTAAGTTTACTTATCGCACAAGCTATATCAGGTCGTGTACAGTTCATGATGTGCATTAAGCTACCCAACACACGAGCATACTCCAATTGAGATGTACTTTCACCTTTATTCTTCATAAGATGATGGTTTAAGTCAATTGGAGTCCTTGCACTTCTAAATTCCAAATGTTTGAATTTTTCAAGTACGATTTTCACGTAATGTGATTGAGACAAAGCTAGACCTTGAGGAGTCCTTTGGATTTTAATTCCTAGAATTATATCGGCAACTCCTAAGTCTTTCATATCAAACTTACTAGCAAGCATGCGCTTAGTAGTTTGAATGTCAACAACGTCTTTGCTCATTATTAGCATATCATCAACATATAAGCAAACAATGACTATATGATTTGGAACGTTTTTAATATAAACACATTTATCACATTCATTAATCTTTAATCCACTTGACAACATTGTTTGGTCAAATTTCGCACGCCATTGCTTGGGTGCTTGTTTTAGTCCATAAAGGGACTTAACAAGTCGACACACCTTCTTTTCTTTTCCCGGAACCACAAACCCATCGGTTTGGTCTATGTAGATTTCTTCCTCTAAATTACCATTTAAGAAGGCTATTTTCACATCCATTTGATGAATTTGAAGATCATACAAGGCGGCTAACGCGATTAGCATCCGAATGGATGTAATTCTTGTTACCGGTGAGTATGTGTCAAAATAGTCAAGACCTTCTCGTTGTCTAAATCCTTTGACGACAAGTCTTGCCTTGTATTTGTCAATAGTACCATCGTCTTTCATTTTCTTCTTGAAAATCCATTTAGAACCCAACGTTTTGTTACCTGGAGGAAGATCAACCAATTCCCAAGTATGGTTGCTCAATATGGATTCTATTTCACTATTGACAACTTCTTTCAAATTTTGTGCCTCTGAGGAAGACATTGCTTCCTTGAAGGTACGAGGCTCATTTTCTAACAGAAAAGTCAAAAAAATCTGGACCGAATGAAGTAGATGTCCTTTGACGTTTACTTCTTCTCGGATTTTCTTCATTAGGCATACCATCCGTTATTTCCTCCCGAGGTCGTTTTGACTTTTGGCAGGTCACTTCACTTTCCTTTTTATACGGATAAATAGTTTCAAAGAATTCAGCATTATCTGATTCTATTATCGTATTAATGTGAATCTCGGGATTTTCTGATTTATGAACCAGAAAACGATATGCCTTTCTATTGGTTACATATCCAGTAAATACACAATCAACCATTTTTGGACCTATCTTAACCCTTTTAGGTTTAGGAACTTGTACCTTAGCTAAACACCCCCACACTTTGAAGTATTTCAAGCTAGGCTTCCTTCATTTCCACTTTTCATAAGTAATGGATTGTGTTTTACTATGAGGTACACGGTTGATTATCCGGTTAGCTGTAAGTATAGCTTCCCCCCACAAGTTCTGTGGTAAGCTAGAACTTATGAGCAATGCATTCATCATCTCCTTCAACGTTCGATTCTTCCTCTCCGCAATTCCATTAGATTGTGGAGAGTAAGGGGCAGTTGTTTGGTGAATAATGCCATTTTTCAAACATATTTCTTCAAAAGGAGATTCATATTCACCACCCCTATCACTTCTTATCATTTTGATCTTTTTGTTTAGTTGCGTTTCAACTTCACTCTTGTATTGCTTGAATGCATCAATTGCCTCATCTTTACTATTAAGTAAATAAACATAGCAGTATCTCGTGCTATCGTCAATAAAAGTAATAAAATACTTTTTTCCACCGCGAGATGGTGTTGACTTCATGTCGCAAATATCTGTGTGAATTAAGTCTAAAGGACTTGAATTCCTTTCAACGAACTTATAAGGATGCTTAGCATACTTTGATTCCACACATATTTGACATTTAGAATTAATGCAATCAAATTTTGGCAATACTTCTAGATTTATCATCTTTCGCAATGTTTTGAAGTTTACGTGACCTAAACGCGCATGCCATAAAGTGTTTGACTCAAGCAAGTAAGAAGAAGCATTCACTTTATTGATTGGAACTGCTATTACATTTAGCTTGAAAAGGCCCTCACTTAGGTAACCTTTTCCAACATACAAATCGTTCTTACTAATTACAATACTATTAGAAACAAAAATACATTTGAATCTATTCTTGACAAGAAGTGAGGTCGACACAAGATTCTTGCGAATTTCTGGAACATGGAGGACTTGGTTTAGAGTCACTATTTTTTCAGACGTCATCTTCAATGCAATCTTGCCAACTCCTTTAATTTTGGCCGTAGATGAATTTCCCATGAAGATAGTCTCGTCGGGACCTGCGGGGACATAAGAAGAAAATAATTCCTTGTTAGCACAAACATGGCGGGTGGCTCCAGAATCTATCCACCACTCTTTCGGATTTCCTACCAAGTTGCATTCGGACAACATGGCACACAAGTCTTCCATTTCATCTTCAACCATATTGGCTTGATTCTTTTTCTTCTTATCATTCTTTGGCGCACGACAATCTGCCGCCTTATGCCCAATTTTTCCACAGTTGTGGCAATTACCCTTGAACTTCTTCTTGCTTGGGGAATTCTTTGGTCCAGAAGCTTTCTTCCTCTTCTTATTTTGTGGTACCTCCTCAACAATGTTTGCCCCCACAATTGTTGAGTTTCCACGTGACTTCTTTTCAGCATTTTTGTTGTCCTCTTCTATCCTCAAACGAACAATCAAGTCTTCTAGAGTCATCTCCTTCCGTTTGTGTTTAAGATAATTCTTAAAATCCTTCCACAATGGAGGTAGCTTCTCAATGAAAGCAGCAACTTGAAAGGCCTCATTAATGACCATACCTTCAATAACAAATTCAGAGTTAATAATAAGATAAATTTTATTAATAGAATTATTGATTTGGGTCATACCTTCAGCAAGGAGGTCATGTACAAAGACTTGTAGTTCTTGGACTTGTGTTATGACCGACCTAGTGTCAATCATCTTGAAATCCAGGAACCTTGCAGCCACGAACTTCTTAAGTCCTGCAACCTCGGTCTTGTACTTTTTCTCAAGCACATTCCATAACGCTTTTGAAGTTTCCATGATACCATAGACATTGTACAAACCATCTTCCAAACAACTCAAAATGTAATTTTTGCATAAGAAATCAGAATGTTTCCATGCTTCAGTTACAACAAGTCGTTCATTGTCCGGAGTATCCTCAGCCATGACCGGAGGATCCTCCTTGATAAAACGTTGCAAACTCAACGTAGTAAGATAGAAGAGCGTCTTCATTTTCCAGCGTTTGAAGTCAATACCGGAAAACTTTTCGGGTTTTTCTGCCGGTGCCATAGCATGGGCCGGAGTAGAACGGCTTGACGATGCGGCCACACTCATCATAGTAGCACCCGTTCTCGCAACATTTCCATTAGTTTGGTTTTCATTCGTCATATTTCTGTAAAGTCAAAAACAATACAGAACTTTATTAAATCAGTGAAGTTTTTATATCTTCAAACTGAATACCAAACCGAACATACAACACATAACAATGGTGAAGTTTTTATATACTTCAAACCCGTACGTTTATTACTCCGGCAAAGTTTTTATGTACTTTAAACCGAAGAGAAACAATTAATGGAATAGAAAGCAACAAGGCTTTAGTCTCCAAATTAATGCAAAACAATGCCGAAAAAAAAATTAACTTGCGGTAGAAATTAATACTGCAAAATTAAATTAAATTGCTACTGCTTTTAACACCAAACGTTACTTCAACAATTTTAAAATTGTAACCAATCAGAAACAAGAACTACTAAAACCAAAGTAGTTACTCTTTTCTTTTATTTTTAAACAAATTACAAATTTAAGCGGCAGTACTTGTTTCTTTATCAATCGACGTTATTCTATTTGCGTCTCTTAAGAAGTTAGGCAACGATCAGCCAAACTTTTGTTTATTGATTTGTTCTCAATTTCTAGCTAATACACGTTATAATAAACACTGAATAAATTCCTTAAGATGTTAGGCAATGTGTATTATCAAAATCAACACTGTTAAGGAAAAACAAGAGGAAGAAGAAATAGAATATATAATTCCGAGTTTACAATTTGCTTGTGTGTCCTTAAGGAATTTTAACCCCCTCACAGTTGCCAAGGTAATGGATTAAATCCTCCCAGGATAAAACGGAATAACCTTCCTGCGACTATGGCAAAACAAGAAGCAGGCTACCAACGAACTCAAAGAGCGGAGCGAATCACACTTACAATTTTCAAGGAACAAGAAAGCTCAAGAATTTTTGGATTAATGAACTTGCAGAGAGAGGGAAAGTAATTTGTTGGTTTCTGAATTTCTGAATGTCTAGAATGGAAGCCATGCCTGAATTTATAGGCAATCGTTGGCTTTGTGAAAAGGTATGGTGCCTCTTCATGGTGTCTGTTCATTGTGAACAGACACCTGATAGGAAGATACGTTCTTTCAACGTTATTTATTAAACTGGGTCAACTAGTTTAACCAAATAAATTGGGCCAAATTTTGAAGCCCAATCCAGTCCATTTAATTTTCCACCATTACCCAATTCACACTACTTATCTTTAAAGCCTGATGGGTTAAAAGTCCAACACTTACTGGACACAAAATGCTTCTTACTAGGCATTATATTGATTTCTTCTGATTATTTTAGTTTTTCCACGAATGCTTATAGGACTGTCTTCACCTGCCATTGCTGGGCTTTCTCACTTGACTGGACTCTACTTGCATTATAATTCTTTATATGGAGAAATACCCAGAGAAATTTCAAGTTTGATTGAGCTTACTGATCTGTATTTGAATGTTAATAATCTCTCTGGTGAGATTCCCCCTGAACTTGGAAACATGTCCAGCTTGCAAGGTTAGTGTTGGAATCTTCTCATGAAGTGTTATGTCATGTGATCTTCTAGATCACTTGCCTCCTTTATTATGATCATTTTGATCATCTGCTCATCTTCTTTATCAAGAAGTTTATTTGAAATCGATTGTCTATATGTTTTAAGTTAACCATAGACTTTGTCCTTCTAGGACTTAATATGAGCATTTGCAATGAGAATATAGTTACTTTATTTGGGTCAACAAATGCGTCTGACATATTTTGCAATAAATTGCACATGAATTATCCTTTTATGAACCTCAAGTTCATATTATTTTATTCGAGGATCTCGATGTATGAATAATAATTCATTCCATGTAACTTTTTCTCAACTGTTGTATCTTGTCTCCCCCTCATGTTAGAAAAACTACTTGTTTCCTTAACTTTGAGAATTCATCTTTGTGCTTTATGGTGTTAATCAAAATATACACCGCACATCAATAACAATATGATGGAATTATTTAGTTACTGGTCCTGAACCACTTGTGAGAGAAGAAAATAGTATACTTTCGTATATAACGTATATCAAATTGATATAGATAACTTTGTTCTTATAAGCATTTGTTTAGCTATTAAGTGGAGGCACTCAATATATCATTTTGCTAAATCAGTTGTGATGTAAACCAACTTATCAAAATGAACTTCTTGAATAAAAAATTTGGAACTTGCTCTAAATTAAATTATTGAGCAAGTTACCTCGCAAACACCATGTTGCAGGTTAATAATAATCGCACATGTAACCATCTCATAGATGCATCTTATGTGGTATACATGGCGGGTGAATGAGCACATATTCACCTTTGATATTTCCAGCATTCATGGGATTCAATCCCACTTTTAGTTGATATATTAATTAATAAGAACATGCACATAAAAGAATTCGTAATGAACTTTCTAGTTCTTTAATATTTATCCATGTGAATTCTCTTTATTTTTGCACATCATACTTAAATTGATATGGGTAAATCAATTATGCCAATTGAATAAATTTTACATTGTTGGGGTTTAGCCTGTTAAAAATTGGTGCGATAAATTTATAATATTGTCAAATGCTAAGTTACTTCAGGACGTGGGATTGAAAATGCTTTCAGCTTTTGGTGAAAAGGTTGTCCACTCTTTAAAATAACAAGTTGACCCAACTTTTTTATATTTTTATTTAATTGAATAGCCTCATTAAAAAATCAGATTTTTATTTCACCAAAATAACTTTATAACTTAGTCTCTTTTATAATTAATTCAAGCATTAGGAAATTAGTAGGCTCGCTTTGATTTTACGGAATCGCTTGCGTAATGTGATGTTTAACATTCAATAAATTAATTCAACAATATCATACCATATTCGTTAGTTTTAGTTAATGTTTCATATAATAAACTCTTTGCGCTAAAACTACTTGTGTAGTGCGACAGTTGACTTTTTAATAGTTTTCAAAAATAATTTTTTTGAATGTAGTAATTTTATCCATAAGTAATTATGTACTAATAATCCTTGTCATGAGTACGGATTGACTTGCGTAGCGCGTTTATGAAAACAATTAATAAAATTTATCTTGGTCGCACATTCGCTTCCGTGGTAAAGTGAGAAAAATTTTATTCAAATCTTTTCTATAATAATTTTAAAATGGTGTTGCAAGACGTATGAGTAGAACGCTTTGTGATAGGGCACGAAGCATGCTTTCATACTCATATGTTAGCAAAGATTTTGGGGCTGAAGCAATCAATACAGCTTGTTATTTGGCCAACAGATCTCCATCCACAGCTATTGAGTTTAAAACTCCTTTTGAGGTATGGTTCGATTCGCCTGTTGATTATTCAATTTAAGAATATTTGGGTGTCCTGCTTATGCTCATGTGAGAGATGGAAAACTTGAGCCGAGGGCAAATAAGTTCATATTTCTAGGGTATTCAATTGGAGTGAAAGGTTATAGGTTGTGGTGCATAGATCAAAAGATTCTATGGCTAATTATTAGTAGGGAAGTAACATTCAATGAATCTGTCTCATTAGAGAGCCAGAGGGAGAAGGCAATAGCAGAAACAGATTGTGGTGTCAGTGACTGCATATAGCTAGAAATTGAATCTCCACTAGTTCAGCCCAATAGTTCTAAAGTATAGGAAGTGCAAAATATTGATCAAGACAATAATGTTGATGCACCCGCGCAACAACCCTATAGCATTGCAACAGGCAGAGATAAAAGAGTGACCAATCCACCACAAAGATTTACAAACGTAGCTGATCGTAATTTTCTTGGATATGCTAATTTTGGAGTTTGCTTTGTCTGTTGCAGAGACCATTTATGTGCTTGAACCTAATAGCTATAAAGAAGCTATTTCTAGTCCAAAAGCAGATCAGTGGGTTGGTGTTATGAGTAAAGAGTTTGAGTCTCTTCACGTGGAAGCTTGTTACATTGCCAAAGAGATAGAAGGTACTAGGCTACAAATGGATTTTCAAAAGAAAAGAGAGAAATTTAGGGGTTGAAGCATCAAGTTACAAGGAAATATTAGTATCTTGCATAGAGGGAGGGGATAGATTACAATAAAATATTCTCTCCACTAATAAAGCATAGCTCTATCAGGGTCTTACTAGCTTTGGTGGCTCTTCATGACTTAGAACTAGAGCAGTTAGATGTGAAAATGGTGAGTTGGATGAGCAGATTTATAGTCAACCCGAGAAATTCATTACTCAGGATAAAAAAATTCATGTTTGCTTGCTTAAGAAATCTTTATATGGTTTGAAACAGTCGCCAAGGCAGTGGTATAAAATATTTGATACATTTATGATTCAAAATGTATTTTCTCGAATTACATATGATAGTTGTATGTATTATAAAAAGCTTGAAGACGGTTCTAGTGTATATTTATTACTACATGTAGATGACATGCTTATTGCTGCTAAAAGCATGTCACATATTACCCAATTGAAGAAGCAACTTGGTGAGAAGTTTGAGATGAAGGATTTAGGTGTTGCAAAGAAGACATTGGGGATCGAGATTACTCGAGATAGAAAGGTTAGAAAGCTGATGTTGTCCCAATGGTCCTATATTGAGAAGGTCCTCAAGAGATTTAATATGATAGGTACTAAATCATGTATATTCCCTTTGCTTCCCATTTCAAGTTATCTGCAGACGTGTCACCAAAAACAGACGAGGGGGTGGAGAAGATGTCGAGTGTTCTATATTCGAGTGTTGTAGGTAGCATTGTGTATGCTATGATTTGCACTTTCCCTGACATTTCACATATTGTTAGTGTTATGAGTAGATACATGGCGTGTCCTGGTAAAGAACATTGGCAGGCGATGAAATGAATCTTGAGATACTTGAAGGGTACTGCAGATGTAGGCTTGAGTTTTTACAAAGACAAGTTGAGTGAATCCTTAGTTGGATATGCCGATTCAGATTATGCAGGGGACTTGGATAAGAGATGTCTCTGACATGCTATGTTTTTACTTTTTCTGGTAGTGTCATTGGTTGGAAGGCGACTTTACAGTCTATTATTGCTTTGTC
Organism: Nicotiana noctiflora; assembly: GCA_032618575.1. NCBI lineage: Eukaryota > Viridiplantae > Streptophyta > Magnoliopsida > Solanales > Solanaceae > Nicotiana > Nicotiana noctiflora. Next base: position 103,191 of record JASVEL010002648.1, read on the forward strand.
TACCACAGAAGCTGAGTATATGCCAATTATGGAACCAATAAAAAGACTATTTGGCTATAAGGCTTGGTAAGTGATCTTGGACTTGCTCAGAAGAAGACACAAGTTTTTTGTGAAAGTAAGAGTGCCATTCATCTCACTAAAAACCAGATGTTTCATGAGTGGACGAAGCATATTGAAGTTAGACATCACTTTATTCGAGACATTATATGAAAAGGAGTTGTTAAAGTGGAGAAGTTGTCTATGTATGATAATCCAGCTGATATGATGACCAAGGTAGTCCCGACCAACAAGTTTAGGCATTGTCTAGACTTGATTAGTGTGTGCAGTACTCAATAGAGTCATTGCGATGGCTGAGGGCAAGGTAGCGAGACGTTGTTCCTATTGATGAAGAGAATTCAAGCCAATGGGAAGATTTGTTATTTGTGGCTTAAATTATTTCCTTGTATTTTTAGGAAACCCATAGTCCCTGTAGGTTTAAGAAAACTCATTGTCCTAATAGATTTGGGAAGGGAAAACCTATAGTCTTTGGCAAATTGAAAAACATTTCTCATATATGTTTGAAACCTTTTGGGATCTATATATAGGGGTTGTAGTTGGGAATTCTAGAGATTGTTGTGTTTTTCTTCTCATTCATAGTGAAAAAATTTTGTTTGCTTTTGTCTCGAGATTAGGCTTAGCCGAACCTCGTTAAATCCTTGTGTCGATTTTTCTTTTCTATTTGCTTTGTGTGTGATTGTGTGCTAGTTAACCCACAATATTCCGCACCATAATTATATATAGTATTTTTGTGATAAAGTAGTAACTAATAACGTACAAAAACTAGTAAATAATATATTATCGTATGTTAAAGTTAAACTACACTAGTAATGCAAAAAAAAGTTTAATTTTATGCTGCTAGGTTATTTAACTTAAATCAGATGTATCACACCACTGACAGACGTACTTTTGTATGAGTTCTACATTTGGAGCCACCCTTTGAAATTGACCCTCGATGTTCACACACAACTTATCAACCAATATATATAGGCCTTCCTGGGAAATATACATGTAGGCTGTGGCACCAAATTGTTGGAGGATATAATCATGTCACAATCAGGATCTATTCTCAAATCCCAATCAAACATAAAGGTTAAAGGGATGAAATTTCAGAGTTAATGGGTTTATATCAAAGAAGAAATTAGGCAGGAAATACAATGGTAAAGCAGAAAACAGGCCAATATTGCCAAAACAGCCGACCTTTACCAAAAGAAACTTAAAGATAGAAAGAAATTCATTACGGATTTTGCATGTGAAATGCATTCAGAAAGGACATTGACCAAAATTTCTTCCCTCTTTAGGTCCAAACCAAGGGAGAAAGACATGCATAAAAGCAAAAAAAATAAAATCTTTTTGACAATATTAACTTGGCATGAGTCATGACTAGATATATAGGAACCTATATCCTAACAGAACTCACCCTTTTCTCTACCAATTGCATAATCTTGATGGGACCAAATCTAAAAGCCTCTTAGATTTGACAAAAGATTGGCTCATTTGAAAGAGATATAACAACAATATCTAGTGACTAGGGATGAGGGGACTATACACAATAATGTATTATGAATGGGACTCCAATTTGGAAAAAGAGGAAGAAACTAATCATGGGGGAAGAGGTCATATGCTATCTATAAGTGTACTAATCTATATCGCATTGTGTGGAACTTGTGCCTCACTTTTTCTAGACATTACCAAAAGCCATTGTCCCAAACTAGATGAATGGATTTAATTAATATTCTTTTATTTCTAGTGCGGAGTCATGCGTTTAATCAATTTAATGTATAAAGGGGTTACTATGACGTGTATGATAAACAATACAATGTATAATCATATAAAGGATACAAAGTTACAAATAATCAAACAAACAATGGAGGCAAGGAACACAAAAATAACGAAAAAAACTAGAAAATACAAGAACTAAAAAAATTAAGCAATTATGCATATAAACAACGAAACAACAAGAAAACATTAATATTGTACATACACAAGCAACTAAACGAAGTTAATTTGAACCATATTTACAAATACTTCAACCCAAGCCCTCTAGAGCTGTCAGTACGACCGGATCGGGTTAGCCCGGTCTAACCCACATGAGTTTTAGTAATTAACATTTTGGATTGGGTTAGTCCACCATTTTGATGGGTCTAAAAGTGGTTAGCTTACCCCGAAGTGGTCAGCTTATCCCAGCCTTATATGAGCCGCGGGCCCTCACGAGACGGCCATCATTTTTTAAAATATAATTTTATATTTTTTCTTTAAGTTCTAACCTAAAAATGGATAAATATTTAAAAGTTATAAAATGTTATAAAACAATAAAAGAAGAAAAATTGCATAGAAAAGTAGAGAGATGGAATTATTATTGATTTGGAATCAATTATAATGGAATACAACATGTATTTATAGGGGAAAAGTGACTTAGCTACTAAGTAACAAACCCTAAAATCTCTCTAAAATATACACATTCACCTTAAATAGAATTCTATTTATAATATTCCCCCTTTAATGTCAATTCAGCAGATAATGTGTCTCGTTAAAACCTTAACTCTGGGAAAAAAATTCTAGTGAGGAAAAAAGAGTATACATATCTAACAATACGCATTGTTGTTGCCTCGTTAAAAAACTTGCAAGGAAAATCCAATGGGACAAAACCTTATAAGAAAAAAAAGTACAACGCGTATTAACTCCCCCTGATGAGAGCATCAATTCACTTCCTTGAGCCTTCACATTCCAATCATGTGCATCATCTTCAAAAGATCCTTGGTAAAGATTTGGTAAACAAATCACCCATATTAACTTAATGAATATGTTTCACTTTGAATCATTCTCAATAGAGATCAATTGTCTTCATATGATCTTGTTGGAATCGTCATTTCAATATCACCACATAGGGTCAAAAACTCTTGCTATCATATTAATATGTGTATATCATAGCACGATACATATATGCACAAATTGCACTGAGGGTGTGGTACTTCAAGATCAAGAATTGTATTTGCTTCAAGTAATTTAAATCCTTGATTATCATATAAGTGTAGTCATATAAGCTACTATTTAAATAGACTTTAGATGTAAATTAAGTTTTCATGTCATGTCGATATATAAAACACATGAAAGTGATTGCACATACCTATTGATTTTATACTTTCGATGTTTGAACTATATGTCCAAAACTATATATCTTTCATATGAAATCAAATTCTACTTGAATTGTTTCTCCAGACCTAAGATCCTCACATATATTTAGCGTTATAATCAATATCGTCGACAAATATTTTATATCGGTTCAAACCTCCTTATTTTCATATAGACATAACATAGAGATCTCTCCATTTATATATTCAGGTACCTCAATCTCTCATGAGATTTTAATAAGTGTTATGTCATGTAATCTTCTAGATCACTTGAGATCAGTTGCCTCCTTTATTATTATTAGTTTGATCACTTGCTCATCTTCATTATCAAGAAGTTTATTTAAAACTGATTTGTTTATACGTTTTAAGCGTACCATAGATTTTGTCCTTCCTTTTATGAACTTCAAGTTCATATTATTTTATTCGAGGATCTAGATGTACACATGATAATTCATCCACGTAACTTTTCTCGACTGTTCATCATGTCTCCTCCTCATGTTAGAAAAACTAAATTGTTTCCTCAACTTTGAGAACACATCTTTCTGTGTTATGAGATATTAATCAAATGTACATTACACTTCAATAATAATAAGATGTAATTATTTGGTTCTTGACCCTGAACCACTTGTGAGGGGAGAATGTACTCTATGTTCGTATATAACGTTTATCAAATTGTTATAGAAAATTTTGTTGTCATAAGCAATAGTTTAAATATTAAGTGGAGGCACTTATCGTGCTAAATTAGTTGTGATGTAAACCATTTTATCAAGATAAATTATCTTGAATAGAAAACCTGAAAACTATGCTCTAAATTACATTATTGAGCCAGTTACCTCGCAAACACCAGGTTGCCGGTTAATAATAATTGTACATGTAACCATCTTATAAATGTATCTTATGTGGTATACATGGAAGGTGAATAGGGCAATATTCACCTTTGATATTTTCAGTATTCATGGGATTCAATCCCAATTTTAGTTGGTCTATTAATTAATGAGAACAAGCAACATATGAAAATTTGTAAAGAACCATCTAGTTCTTTAAAATTTACCCAAGTAAAATCTCTTTTATTTTTACACATCATACTTAAATTAACATGGCTAAACCAATTATGTCAACTAAATAAATTATCAATATAAATAAACTTCAACGTTACACATGACGTGTGCAGTTATGAATAAACTCCAAGTTCATTATGATATGGGTTTATATATCAATAAAATTCTACATTATTGTGCCATTCTCTTATTTGTGTAGTACAATTGGAGAATAAAGCGGATAGCTTTTCATATACATATTACCCTACTACAAGTTGTAGTAATAAAAGATATTAAATCTTTCCTCCAAAATAGTAATAATTGGCTCTTCGAGAACTCTCAATTAATTTGGTACTACCACATATTCATCAACATTTATATAGTGAATATTTTTTTAAAGAAAAAGTTATATGATTATAGTTATGGTCAAAGTTATCTGCAAGATTTATTTCTTGTATTACTTTTATCCTTTAATAATCACATTACCAAAATATTTTGGCGTACAATAAGTATGTGACCAGTGACCATTTATGCAATAATAATGACATTATTCTCTTAGTTCCTCTCAAACCTCCTTCAAGAGGTGAGTGTGGTATATACCACTAGCATGTTCCTATTCTTCCAAGAATGAATTTGTATTCATAAATCACATGTTTTCACATTAACATCATGAATGGACCATAATCATCTATACGTGCTTTACAAAATCTCATCTCAATTCGATGACGAATATTATTTTCACGTAGTGAAGGATTATTATGAGAATACTTATTTTTCTCATTACCACAATGATGACGATTATAATTTCGTCTATTGCCACGTCCACATCCAATGATACACTCATGGTAATAATTTTCTCTTCTTTCAGACGTATCACATACTGCTATCACATCCTCTTAAGGGAATGAGAATGAAGCAAATTCAATTAGACGGATTTTTACTTCTTGTGTTCATAATCATACATAAATCTTATCATAGCAAGACATAAATCTATAATCAAAATCTATTTTGATTGCTTGGATTTAAAATCAAATTATAGAATAAATGAGAAAAATACAATAAAACTTACCTTAAATCCAAAATTTAATCATGAAGGAAGTTCATGGAACAATTGGCAATCATTATGCTCAATCTCAAATATTCTACTCAATTGGTTAGAGTCTCGTGCCGATAACGTGTTATAAAACAATAAAAGAAGAAGAAGAGTATTGCAGAGAAAAGTAAACAGAAGAAATTATTATTGATTTGGGATCAATTATAATGGAATACAAGTCATGCATTTATAAGGTAAAAGTGACTTAGTCACCAAGCAACAAAGCCTAAAACCCCTCTAAAATATAGACATTAACCTTAAATAGAATTCTTTATAACATAAAATATCTTATTGGAAAATTTTCGCAATACTTAATAATTTTTTATATTGTTCCAATATATCAAAGAAATACTAAAAAGATAATATGAAAAAACAAAACTATATTTCATTCACTAAAAGTCAAAATAACAAACAATTCAAGAGAACGTTCATGGCGATTATGGGATATCCAACGCATCATCTTCATCAAACACATTTGAATTCACTTATAACAAGGTTGTCTTAACATCTTCACTTTCATCTACATCTACCATTCATATGCAATATTAATTAGTTAATATTAAGAATAACTAAGTTTTAAAAACTAAATAATATTTAAATTCACATTAAAAAATATTATCAGTTTGAGTTTGGAAAAAGTCGTGCAACCAATTTTGAGTAGTAACAATTGTTTGGACATTTTCATTATGGATGCAACTTCTGTACTTTGTCAGAACATATCCACCAATGCTAAATGATTATTCCGATGCTACAGTGGTAATAGGAATACTAAGTACATCACGCACAATCACAAAAAAATCTGAATAGATTTTAGAATGGTCATTCCAATACGTTACAACACCCATCTCTGGAAACATCTCAAGATCAAGCTTTGGTTCCTCTAAATAAAGATCCAATTTTGACTTTCCATCGCTAGAGGCAATATACTTTTTATATTTTACATATTTTAAATAAATATTTTTATTAGGCCATGGGCCGGCCCAGCCTAGCCTCAATCAAGCCTCACGGGCCATGAGCTTACTCGAGTTGGGCTTAAAAGCCTCGTTTTTAAATGGACTCCAAAAATTCTAGCCAACCCTATTAATTTACGAGGTGGGTTGGGCCGGACCGGACCGACCCAATGGGCCAAGCCCATATTTACGGCTCTAAAGACATCTGCTTGGAACTTGTTAGTCTCTGCCAAGCGTAATAAGGCTTCAGTTTTATCTTTTTACCTATAAGGTTCATAAACAATTACTACATTTTCTAAAAAAGTAATCTATTTAAACTATAAATATTTTCGGCCAGAACCATTTTATTTAGAACACTTTAGCTCGAAAATGGGTCCAATGTTGCTTGGAGTCATCAATAAAGAAGTATTTAGTAATGCGTTTACTAACCCCACTCTTCTCTTTTGAGAAGACATAGCCTCAAAGTTTTTGTTTTGCTTTCCGTTACCACAACCGAGTACAGTGGATGAAACTATTTGCCATACACGTGCGCGACTGCAACTCAAATTTCAAACTACTTTTAACAATCATTAAGCTAAGAGAGGATACCCAATAAAGAAAGGAAAATTAGTTAAGAGGACAGGTGACAGGTATAAACTGCTAACCATTAGAATTTTCCATGCCAACATTTCTTATTTGGGAAGTAAAATCACATTTCTCGTTTAATCAAGTTCTAGTTGAAATTGACTCCATATCTGCATCCGCTTTGTATAATTAGTTTCTAACCTTGTTCGCGGTGTAACCACTTAGACATTATACTTGACCTGCAAGATTACGAATGTTGCCATTCTCGAAAAACTTAACCTACAAATACAAATGATACCATTCTCAAAAAAAAAAAAAAAAACCTACAAGATTACAATGATTGACATATCAAGCTTCACATTTTAACTTGTGCAGTACATAATAAATGGTCCTAGGAATGATACACCTAATTAATATACATCCATCAATAACAACAGAACCAAGAATTCTGGGCAATCTCATTAAGAGTGCAGCTGCTTGACGAGAATGGTGATCCCTGCACAGTTCTTCGGATTCATGATTCAAAGAGGAAACAGCATCATAGGTGTAAAGCCGTCTCGATTCCACAAAGATGATTACTGAAGGCTTAAGACTGGCCGGAGATGACTTCTGAACCGCTCCAGTTCCCCACTTCCACCAAATTAGCAACATCGATTCTGATATATTCGTCCTCGATAGAGCTACACTATAAGAAGCTTGTGCCTAAGGTCAAGTCATTCAAGTTTGACATTATTTGCATCCGTGTGGTTCCAATCTGCTGAGCTATCTCAAGCTGTTCCTCCAATGGGAGCATCTCATAGCTGCAAAATGAAAAAAGATATATACGTTAATGATACAAATTCAGATGCAACTATAACTGATCACCATTGTCTAACAGATAGAAGTAGACGGTGTATATAAAACACTAAAACACAATTGGGATGCGTAATTGCAGACAATTCAGATGTCTGAGCTATCTTATAAGATATTGTTATGATAGATGAAAAGGTAATAGAAAATATTAAAAGAGAATGATAGAAGAAAAGTGCTTCAGGACTGCCAAGCCACACGGAGAAACCTAACAAAGTAGAAAGCACGTTCAATAAGACAATAGTAAAACCAAAAATGTAGAAGTGAATGTTGGGCCTCTAAGGTTTAAACTTGCCCATAAGATGAAAAGCTAAGTTGCTCCGACACTTCAGTTTAGGTGCCGCACCCGTGTCGACACGATACTAGTATGGGTGTGGGTATGGAGTCCGTACCGGATATGGTCAAACACTTTTGGGTACTTTGACTACAACGGACGAAAAAATTTAATACAAGACACAATTTAATTCCCGAAATCAGAACCAAAACTATGATAAAATTTGAAGAAAATAACATACCTTATCTACGATATCAATCCATTTACTTATTTACAACTTGAGAATAAAGAAGAAATAAACACTTTACAAGCTATGCTAAGTATTCCACTAAATTTCTTATAAATTTAGAGATATTTTTATATTTTTATTTTTTTGAATTAATTTTAGCTTTGTATCCCCGAATCTTAGAATTTACATCTAAAAGGATCCGAATTTTAGATCCGCACCCGTGTCGGACACCCGAACCCGTGTCCGAGCAACTTAGATGAAAAGTTGCTGAAATATTGATCTTAAGATAGAAATTGGTATTGTTAAAGCCTCATTTGAGGGGCGCTAAGATGCTAAAGCGAGATGAAGCTCAGGCTATGCCGCTATGTGCTTTGCCTCATTTTACGATTCTTAAGTGCGAGTATAAGGTTGTAAGGTGTCAATTTTACGATTCTTAAGTCTCATTGCCCATAGACTATTCAAAGAGGTCAATTGATTTTGTGGTCCATTACAATTTTTTTAGTTTTATATCAAATCTCCTAATAAATCTGTTTTTTTTTTCAACTAAAAGATCTGAAAACTGAACACAAGATCTTTGAAGGGTCATTTTCTTCTATTCAAATTGTAAACGGTTACGTTGAACCTTTTTCTCGCTATCTAGAAGATGGTGGCATTAGACAATAAATATATCAGAAAAAGACATATGTTAATTGTTAAAAAAGAAGTTATGAATGAATTTGCTACGTATTTAGGAAGAGGAATTTAGAGATTTCTTTTAAGAAAACTAGTAGAACCCTCAGGGGTTGGCCTAGTGGCAATTGACATGAGCCTTGGGGTTTGCTCCCTTTCAAGGTCTCAAGTTCAAAACCCACTGGGTGCAAACAATTTCTGAGGGACATCAGACTGGGTAAAACCTGAATTAACCGTGGTGCACTTGCGGAAAACTCCTTGCGGAGGGCCTGTGCGCCCCCAGGATTAGTCGGGGCTCGAAGAGACTCGAACACCCGGTGCAAAAAAAAAAAAAAAAACTAGTAGCTTGAACTGAATAAGAAAGTTGAACTACAATTTTTTTCATCTAAATCAAACTTTTAAATTGGTTTTTGAACCTACATGCTTTATACTTCATCTACTTCTTTAATCATATCTTTTTTCAATTACTATGTTCAAATAAAATGATTTTTCTTTTATTATAGTTTCTTTCTAGCATTACGCCTATAATTTTTATTTTTCCTTCATTGCGACTTTCTTTACGCCCAAGTTTTAGTTGCGCTTTGAGCTTGAAGGCCTTGCAGACCTTGGGCACTTTTTGTGCTTTTAGCCTTTGATAACGTGAAAAAATAAAATAAGCAAAACCTTAAAGTGCTGGGTGGAGTGACCCAAGACATTATAAATTCTTTTGGAAACCCCTTATATAAAGAATAAGACATAAGATATTAACTAACACCCTCCTGCACGAGTAACCCAGTTATAAGCAGTATTGTCAAAGGCGCGCTTAAGCCTTGAAGCGAGACTCAAATGAGCGTTTCGCCTCGCTTTGTGGCCGCTTTAGTATCCCATCAAGGCTCTTAGGCATACTTTTACTGGCCAATGAGTGTAATCCTGAGAAGGCAACATTAAACAATTGATATTTCACCTTATCGTATATTTTTTCCAATTTCTTTGCCCATATATATATGTTATTCATGCTTATAATTATTAATTTTAGACTACATATACATATTTTTATTTTTTCTCCTATTGTGCTTTTTTTCATTAAAGTCCACGCTTTATTTACGCTTTGCGCCTAAAGCCCCAACGGGCCTTAAAGCTTTTTTGCGCTTTTCGCCTTTGATAACACTGGTTATAAGGTTTACGCACAGACTTATACTTCTCTTTTTCTTTCTTTTTTCGCTTATTCTTTTTTGTCCTTTTGTTAGAAGACTGAACATTAGACAAGAGGGGTTGCTCTGATGGTAAGCAACCCCCACTTCCAACCGAGAGGTTGTGAGTTCGAGTCTCCCCAAGAGCAAGGTGGAAAGTTCTTGGAGGGAAGGATGCCGGAGGGTCTATTTGGAAACAGCCTCTCTACCCTAGGGTAGGGGTAAGGTCTGCGTACACACTACCCTCCCCTAGACCCCACTAAGTGGGATTATACTGGGTTGTTGTTGTTGTTGTTGTTGTTGTTGTTAGAAGACTGAACATAGGAAGAAACGGTAGGCTCAAGAGGGAGTCTGGAGTCGAGAGAGAGCGTAGGCTCAACATGCATAAGGACTAGGCTGGGAGCAAATTTAGTCGCTATACAGGTTGAATTTAGAGGGATATGAGAGAAGCCCCAAGTGATAGAATAGATAGAGAGTAATGATTGCGAAAATGGACTTACCAAAGTTTGGCACTGATACCGCGTGAAAGAATCTAAGTGTTCAACCCAAAACCTTTTTTTGATGAAGGTATTGCATTATAGGCATCAAGAAGATGCAAAAGGTCACAATAGAAAACTTGGTTAATTCTTAGTACAAAAAACTATTCTAGATCAAGGAGTTAACAAAGTGCAAGGAACATGTTCCAAAGATTTTCTGCCACTGTACAGTGTAGTAACAGATGGTTAACCGACTCTGAGTTGAGCTTACACATGTAGCACCTATTTGCCAACTGAAAATTCCTCCTGCACAGGCTATCCAGGGTCAAAATAGCTTCCTTGAGGGCTGTCCAGGAGAAGCACATAACAACTTTTGTAGGGAGTTGTCTTCCTTATCAGATTTCACGGCCAATGTTCAATCATATCATTAGATTCACTTAGTTTACTATATCCTGCCTTCACTGTGTAGATACCCTTTTCAGAATTGCCCCACCTTAAGCTGTTGAGACTTGAGGATTCCCTATGCCTTCTTCAAGTACTCTATATAGGTCAAATAACTGATTTAGCTCCCAATCTTGCATGTTTCTTCCGAAGTGGGGATCCCATGTGTTCCCTGCTCTATTCTGAGCTATTGAAGAGTCAAGGTCAGAAGCAATCTAATAGAGGTCGGGATGTGAATCTTTTAGATGATTGTTGAGCCATTTGTCCTTCCAGAATTTAATGTTGTTTCCATTCCCAATCTTGAAGGACACATCTTGAAAGAATGCATCTTTCAGATTGTTGATGTGCTTCCATGGGCCAACTCCACGTGGAGCTCTGCTTTGCTTGGTGCACCACCTGTCTTGCACCCCATATTTGGCATTAACTGCCTCAACTACCTCTTTCCAGATGCTTGTTGTTTCTTGAACATACATCCACCACCAATTCATGAGTACACTCTTGTTGTGCTTGGTCAGGTCTCTGATACCAAGACCTCCTTGGTTTTTTGGCATGATAACTTTTGGCCACTTCACCAGATGGAATTTATGGCCTTCACTATTTTCTTCCCATAGGAATGTTCTCCTGATTTTGTCCAGTTGTTTCTACACCTTGCTTGGCATAGGGAAGAGGGACAAAATGTAAGTGGGAATACTATTTAAAACACTACTAATTAGCGTCAATCTTCAACCCATGGACAGTACTGCATTTTCCATGTTGATTTTTTTCTCCACTTTCTCTATTACTCCATTCCAAATCTCTATTTCTTTGTACTTTGCTCCTAGGACAAAATGTAAGTGGGAATACTATTTAAAACACTGCTAATTAGTGTCAATCTTCCATCCATGGACAGATACTAGATTTTCCATGTTGCCAATTTTTTCTCCACTTTCTCTATTACTCCATTCCAGATCTCTACTTCTTTGTACTTAGCTCCTAGAGGAAGGCCTAAGTAAGTTGTTGGAAAAGAGCCTATGTTAACAGCCCATTATGTTTGTCGGTTCCTCCAGATTAGGTACTTCATTCACAAGGTAAATCATGCTCTTCGACATACTGATGTGTAGCCCTGAAATTGCTTCAAATACTAGTAGTGTCAGGTTTAGAAACTGCACCTGAGATCTCTCTGTGGGAATTAAAGTATCATCGGCATAAAGTAAGTGTGTAACTGTGACTGCATTGTTTCCCACCCTGAACCCTTCAATCCACTGCATTTTCTTTGCCTTGTCTAGCATTTTACTCAAACCCTCCATGGCTAGCATGAATAAGAAAGGGGTCACCCTGTCTAATTCCTTTTTGAGGGGCGAAAAAGCCTACTGAGATCTATTCACAAGAACTGAGTACTTGACAGGTGTGAGGTTGTACTTTATCCATCTGACCCATTGCTTTCAACATTGAAATTAGGTAGGACCAATTGACTTTGTCAAAAGCCTTCTCAACATCTAGCTTGCAAAGAATTCGAGGAACCCTTCTTTTCAATCTGTCATCCAACAGTTCATAGACTACAAGTGAGGCATATGCGATCTGTCTTCAGAAATGCACTTTGCTCTCCATAAACTAATTTCCTAATTATTATCTTCAATCTCTCAGCTAGAACTTTGGCAATAATTTTGTAGATACTTCCAATGAGACTAATAGGTTTCTATTGCTCCCTTCTTTTTGGGAACAAGACCAATGAATGAAGTATCACAGGAGCTAACCATATAGCAGGGTTGATAGAAGTGAGTGAGGGCCCCCATAATATCAGATTTGATAAAAGTCCATGCTTTTTGGTCGAAAGCCATGGTAAATCCATCCTGGACATTTATCAGGTGCACAAGAGTTTATTGATGCGACCACTTCTTCCTCCTCAAAAGGTCTTTCAAGCATACTTTTTCAACTTATGTTATGCTTGCCAAACCTTCAAAGGTCGCAGTAGGTCTCCGTTGCTCATTCTCAGTGTACAGGTTGATAAAATCTTAAGATTTTAGCATTGATTTCATCATTGTCTTCATTTAATTCATCCCCAATCATTAGTTTATCTATACAGCTGTTTCTTCTGTGAGAGCTGACCATATTTTTGAAAAACAATTGTGTTCCTGTCTCCTTCTTTGAGCCAGAGGCACCTGGATTTTTGCCTCCATGACACCTCTTCCGCCTTTGCCATCTTTTTCAACTCAAGCTTTAAATGCATTGATAGTTCCTTCAGCCTGAGACATGAGTCTATTTTCTGTTGTTTGCTCCAGCAAAGCTAAATCTTCCAGAAGTCTGGTTTTTTGTGCTTCCAATTGACCAAAGGTTGTTCTATTCCAGTCTGTGATGTCTTTTTTCAGTCTTCTTAGCTTTTGCACTAATAAGAAGTCTGGACTGCCCCCAATTGAGTAACTGTGCCACCATTCCTCAATTTTGTCCATAAAACCTTCGACCTGGAGCCACATGTTTTCAATTTGAAGTAGGAACTAAGTTGCTCCGACACTTCACTTTAGGTGCCGCACCCGTGTCGACACGACACTAGTATGGGTGTGGGTATGGGATCCGAACCGGATTTGGTCAAACACTTTTGGATACTTTGACCACAGCGGACGGAAAAATTCGAACCAAGATATAATTTGATTCCCGAAATCAGAATCAAAACTAGAATAAATTTGAAGAAAATAACATACCTTATCTACGGCATCAATCATTTACTTATTTACAACTTGAGAATAAAATTGAAATCCACACTTTACAAGCTATACGTAAGTATTCCACTAAATTTCTTACAAATTTAGAGATATTTTTATTTTTTTGAATTAATTTTAGTCAGATCCCCGCACCTGTATCCCTACTAGGACGGTTATCCCCGAATCTTAGCTTTTACATCTCGAAGGATCCGACCTCTAGATCCGCACCCGTGTCGGACACCCGCACTCGTGTCCGAGCAACTTAGAGTAGGAAAGGTTGGCTTCCAAATCACCACATTCCAGAAGTAGAGGCCTATGATCTGATTCAACCCTTGGTAGAGCCAGCTACTGAATGCTTTAAAGTTGTCATTCCACTCTGGTGATATTAAAAACCTATCAATTCTGGAAGCCTGCAAGGAATTCCCCCCCCCCCCTCCCCCCGAACCAAGTGTAATGAGCTCCTTGGACGGGTAGATCAATGATGACCAAGTCTGGGATGATATCTGTAACAGATTTCATAGCCCTGGACCTCCCAAATGCCTCTGATAGCTACAAACATCGAAGTCTCCTCTTATGACCCACTGATCCTCCCAAATGCCTCTGATAGCTGCAAGTTCATGCCAGAAGTTCTCCCTCCCTATGTTGTTATGTTGACCATAAACCCCTGTGAAACACCACCTGAAGTTTTCTTATGAGCTTTCAAGCATACAAGAAATAGTGTAGAGACCTTGATGTACTCCCTTGTTGGACCATTGCCTTTTATCCCAAAGCACAATGACTCCACCGCTTCTCCCAATTGAATTCAGAGCTGCCCATTCAACCCATCTGTTCCCCCAAACTTGTCGGATCAAGAGAGGTGACCAGTCTTCTATCTTTGTTTCTTGTAAACAAACTATATCTGCTTTCCATTTGTGGATTAATGACTTTATCGTAATCCTTTTTTCTGCTTCATTGAGACCCCGCACATTCCAACTAAGAATTTTTATCTTCATCCAGAGAATGCTTTGTAATAACCCCTTCCTTCTTGCCATCAGATTTCATTCCCCATTTCAATCTTTCCAACTCTAATATTTGCTTCTTCTTACCCTTTGAACTCGCCTAGATTAAAGATTCCTGCTTCAGAATTTGCTACTGTCTTTTTTGCTCCATGCACAAGATCATACCAAAGAATCTCATGCTCAAACCCCGAAAAATGGATTCCAAATGCCTTGCATGCTTTGACCTTCACTGATTTGGTCCATCTAGAAGTTTCTATAACTGCTGGAGAACTGATTGGTTGCATACTAAGGGAACCCAGATCACACCAAGGGAGGGAGAGAGTGTCACAAGAAGAGACATCAGCTTCAGAACTACTCACTGGTTCGAATTGCTTTAGGAATGGCTGCCCGGAATGATTAGCTAAATCTCATTTGCCTCATCTGCATATGATATTATGTCACAAGCAAAGTCTCTGGCCAACTGGACTGCTCGTAGCCCTTCTAAGGCTTCTATTTCAGCAGCGATGGAGTCGAATTCTTTAGCAAGAGTGATAGGGCTGTTTTTATTAACACATGGGTCTAAGAGGCCCAATAGCCCGCCATTTCACAGAAGGTCCTTTTGCTTTTTGCTTGGTCTTTGGGCCTCTTTTGTAATACACTTGGTCTATTTTTCGGCCCATATTTTTGACAGCCTCTTTGCCTAACTTATTATTTACAAGTTGGGCTGGTCCACATGGCGGGTTGGCTCAGAATTTCTTTTTTACCCATTTGAATTAAAGTGGCTCGGTCGTCTATGTTGCAGGTTATGAACCCAAGGGTTTTCCCCTGTCTTCTTCGATAGGCTCAAGGAAGCGACGGCCGGCTACTTCCACCATTTTTTCTTTCTCTATACTGCTACAACATCGCTATCCGCAATAATGTTTGATATTTGGTCCCCCAGAATTGAGATCTTGAATCTCACACCATCAATCATCAGTTCCACTTCCTTTGGGGGAAGTTCGGCTTTGCTTTGGACACAAATTCTAGCCAAGTAAAAATGAGTTATGTGCTTAGTGTCTTCATCACATCAATAAAACCTCCACAGAGCTCCCCGATATGACGAAAAGAATTCGTTGTCCAGCCATGCAATGGGATGCCAAATGCTTTGACCCATCTTTGCCCAGTTTCATTCTTAATCGGGAAAGACCCATATTACGGCGATCGCCATTCTAGGGATAGGCATCTTCTTGTTTGATAGTTAAATAGTAAATAACCCTAATCTCATATGTATTAGGAGTAGGACACGTATTATATATAAGACTCATTGTATCACTGTCAATATTAATCAATAATATTATTTTCTCCCGTACTTTCTCACATGGTATCAAAGCAGTCCTGAGAGATTTATCGCTGTGCATAAATTTCAGCGACTCCGGGAAGAAAAAAATTAGTTAAACCGGAGATCTTTTTCCGGCAAACACATGTCTGCCACAAGAAAAAAACCACTTTCGTCAGTATTGTGCAAAACCCAACACCACCACGAAGTAAATCGGCCTCCGACGACCAACCCATAAAAAATTCTCCGACAGAAGACCCCACGCGTTGCCACACGCTGTCGGAAGAAATTTTCCGGCAAAGCTCTGACGCCCACGCGTCGCCATGTGATAGGTTTCTGACCAGATTTTGGAGAAACTTCTTCAAGACAGTGTATTCTCCTTGCAAATCCGAGCCTACCCGTCCAATTTAAATCAAATTCCGACCACTTTATATTTTGCCAGCGTGAATTAGTGATTCTCCAACGTGAACAGTAATTTTCAAAAGAAAAAAATCTGCTTTTTTTCGGTGCAACAGTATAATGGCATTCATATTTGAAGTATTTAACTCAAAATCCATTGGTTCCAATGTATTGAATCCAATCCAGATGGTTTCTTTACCGGATTATATGAGGTCCTTCAATGTAACAGACATCTTCAAGGATAGCTTTCGTTGTTCAAACAAATAGTAGTGTGACTTATGTCCCCCAACAGTCACAATGGCCAATGGGTCTCAAGCCATGGCAACTGCAATAGGTTAAGCAAGTCCACTTCCTTCCGTGTAGTCCTTTAAATCTCATAGCCGTTATTCGCTTAGCCAAATCACATAAATCTGCTGTTTTATTTCTTGATGACCTTGTTTTTATACAAAAACACAGTACAGGGCAGATCATTGGTATTAGACGTGAATCGGATAGACTTTATTACCTTATCCTTGCAAAATCACATGGACTCGCATCTTGTCTTCCTCCAATAACTTGTCCCATTACTGATTCACCAGATTTATTACATAAACGGTTAGGACATCCCGGTTTGTCAAAACTTCAGAAAATGGTACTTGGCTTATCTCACTTGTCTATTCTAGAGTGTGAGTCATGTCAGCTCGGTAAGCACACCCGCTCTCAATTTCCGCGGCATCTTGATAATCCAGCAGAGACACCTTTTACTTTAGTCCATTCAGATGTTTGGGGTCCTAGTCGGGTCAGTTCTACCTTGGGATTCCGCTACTTTGTTAGTTTCATTGATTATTATTCCAGGTGCACTTAGATACTTTAATGAAAAATCGATCTGAGTTGTTTTTTACTTTCCAGACCTTCCATGCTAAAATCCAAAATCAATTTGGGGTTTCTATCCGCACATTTCGTAGTGATAATGCCCTAGAGTATTTGTCTTCCCCATTTCAGCAGTTTATTAACTCCCATTGGATTATTCATCAAACATCTTGTCCATACACATCCCAACAAAATAGGGTAGCTCAAGTAAAGAATAGACATCTTATTGAAACTGCTCATACCCTACTCATACAATCTCATGTTCCGCTGCGTTTTTGGGGGATGCAGTTCTTACAACTTGTTATCTTATTAATCATATGCCATCTTCAGCTATCCAAAATCAAGTTCCATTCTCTGTCTTGTTTCCCTACTTACCTTTGCTCTCTTCCACCCCGTGTTTTGGGAGTACGTGCTTTGTTCATGACCTTACTCCAGGAGAAGATAAGTTAGCTCCTCCTGCAAGTCCATATTTCTGGTTACTCGAGAATACAAACGGGATATCGATGTTATTCTCCTGACCTTCAACGATTTTCTTTGAAACCCAATCATACTTCATAGGCCCAGTTAATCACTTAGATATTTCTGAGGTGCTACCAGTTCCTTCTTTTGGAGATCCAGTCCTATCTCCCATTCATCTTCCTCCATAACTCCACCACTTATAGTTCCAGTTGCAGCTCCATCACCTATAGCTCCAGTGCCACCGCCCTGTCTAGTTCCACCAACTATAACTCCAGTGCCACCACCTAATCCAGTTCAACCTTCTACAGCTCCACCACTCCTGACTTATCATCATCGTCCACGCCCAGAATGACGCCCAGCTGATTCACGTCCTGCACCTGACCCTGCTAATACTGTGGACTTGTCTCCTCTTAATCAACCGATTACACTACGAAAAGGTATACGGTCCACACTTAATCCTAATCCGCATTATGTCGGTTTAAGTTACCATCGTTTGTCATCATCCATTATGCATTTGTGTCATCTTTATCCTCTATTTCCAACCCTAAGTCTAGGGGTGAAGCACTGTCTCATCCCAGATGGTGATAGGTTATGATTGACGAGATGTCTGCTTTACATATGAGTGGTACTTGGGAGCTTGTTCCTCTTCCTTCAGGTAAATCGACCGTTGGTTGTCGTTGGGTATATGCAGTCAAAGTTGGTCCAGAACCAGGTTGATCGCCTTAAGGCTCGTCTTGTTTCCAAAGGATATACTCAGATATTTGGACTCGATTACAGTGATACTTTCTCTCCCGTGGCTAAAATTGCATCAGTCCACCTTTTTCTATCCATTGTTGTTGTTCGCCATTGCCCTCTCTATCAGTTGGACATTAAGAATGTTTTTCTTCACGGTGACCTTGAGGATGAGGTTTATATGGAATAACCACTTGGTTTTTTTGTTTCGGAGGAGTCAAATGGCCTTGTATGTCGGTTGCGCCGGTCCTCTATGGTCTAAAGCAGTCTCGAGTCTGGCTTGGTAAGTTCAACACAGTTATTCAGGAGTTTGGCATGAATAGTAGTGAAGCTGATCACTCTGTATTTTATCGACATTCTGCTTCAAATCTCTGTATTTATCTGGTCGTTTATGTTGACAATATTGTTATTACTGGCAATGATCAGGATGGTATCAGTAAGTTGAAGTAACTCTTTCAGCACTTTCTGACTAAGGATCTGGGCAGAATGGGTATTGAGGTCGCTCAGTCCAACTCAGGTATTGTGGTCTCACAACGAAAGTATGCCTTAGACATTCTTGAGGAGACAGGAATGACAGGTTGTAGACCTGTTGACACTCGGATGGATCCAAATTCTAAACTTCTGCCAGGACGGGGGAGCCTCTTACCGATCCTGCAAGATATAGGCAGTTGGTTGGTAAATTAAATTGCCTCACAATGACTAGACCTGACATTTCCTTTCCTGTGAGTGTTGTAAGTCAGTTTATAGATTCTCCATGTGATAGTCATTGGGATGAAGTTGACCGCATTCTTTGATATATAAAATCCGCTCCAGGCAAAGGCTTATTGTTTCAGGATCGAGGCAATGAGCAGATCGTTGGATACTCAGATGCTAATTGCGCACGATCACATTCTGATAGACGTTCTACGTCTGGATATTGTCTTAGTAGGAGGAAATTTGATATCTTGGAAAAGCCAGAAACAGAAAGTGGTTGCTCGGTCTAGTGCGGAAGCAGAATATCGAGCAATGGCTATGGCGATATGTGAGCTAATTTGGATCAAACAGTTGCTCAAGGAGTTGAAATTTGGTGAGATTTGTCAGATGAGACTTGTGTGTGATAATCAAGCTGCTCTTCATATTGCGTCAAATCCAGTGTTCCATAAGAGAACTAAACACATCGAGATTGACTATCACTTTGTTAGAGAAAAGATACTCTCGGGAGATATTGCTACAAAATTTGTGAAGTCGAATGATCAGCTTGCTGATATTTCGCCAAGTCCCTCACGGGTCCTCATATTAGTTATATATGTAACAAGCTCGGTAGATATGATTTATATGTACTAGCTTGAGGGGGAGTGTTAGTTTGATAGTTAAATAGTAGTAAATAACCCTAATCTCATATGTATTATGAGTAGGACATGTATTATATATATAGGCCTCATTCTATCATTGTCAATATCAGTAATATTATTTTCTCCCGTGCTTTCTCACAGTTCAATAAGAAATTTGTTGTGAGCAATTGGGGTGATTATGAGGCCAGCTGTCACTTTCCACCTTGTGAGAAACCATTTTTGTATGACTTCAGTGTTGGGACTTTAGTTAAAGGGATCATTGAAGCAGCCAACCAAGCATTTTGCTAAAAAATCTTTAGTTCCACCTAGGGTTTTATCATCCTCCTGTTGTAGAGGCCATTTCGAGATTTCAGCAGCAGCTATGAATGGTCTTCTTTGCAGGTCCGTAAATTCCTAGTATTTGTAATTTGAAGCTTCCCCAAGAAAGTGTAATATTTTCCTTTCTATGTCTCCCCGTCCCTTATTGTGAACAACTTCTGGAAGATAATTGTTTTCTTCGTGTCCCCTACCCATACTTCAATTCTGAGATATCTGCCATAGTTGTTGTAGTTCCGATAGACCCTATAGACATAAGCTTGAATCTTCCTCTCCCATCTACTGTAGAGATTCCCATAACCCCGTGAAGCTTGTTGTATTTGCTCACATACCCATCTCAAGTTTTCCTCATCAATCTGAATCTGGCTCGTGACCACGTTCTATCCAGACATACTATCTGTTAGTTCCCTCACTCTATCTTCAATAAGATGAAGGATTTATCGCCTGAAATAAAAAAAGATTTCCTCCCCATGGAGGGAGAACACGGAGAGAGGACTCGCCGGAGAGAGGAGTTTAGAAAGAGAAAGAAACAGGTGGCACATTTCCCAAGTCAGAGCTCATTTTTCTGATCATTACATTTGAATTAAACTACATAAATTTTGGCTCTTCCTTCTAAACTTCCACGACCACACATCTCCTATTGTTGCTCCTTGCTGTTGATTAAGTAGATATGTCTGGAAAAAGTTGTTTCAGTGAAGCCTGGCATAGCCAATTATCCTCCCAGAAAGATACTTTCCTACCATTTCCAACTCTGAATTGTATGGGTGAGCCCCTTAGGACATTATAAATCCATTCAAATTGTATGGAGGAAAGTTATACACATGCAATCTCCCTAAGTCAATGCAGACTTGGCTAAGAACAGAAAACAATAAAAGCAAAATGAATTATATAAGTTATACCAACCAGTTAGGATCAACGCTTAGTTGTTATTACACTTATATTAGATCAAGTATTTTCCAGAAGTTCTTTGTCGGCATAGCAACAAGTGTGAGCTCTACAGTACTCCATTTGTCTTAAAAGACAAACTACTGTACGCATGGAGTTCTTAAATCTAACCAGAAAGCAAGATACTTTCTTATTCATTTAATATGGTACATATATCTCACATGTCTAAACAGGGAAGTAAGCAACACATGAAAACAATTCTGAGTAAACCGAAAAGAAGTGCTCAACAGCTCCAGAGGGCAGAGACTACTTACTGGGATAGCAGCTCATAGTCAACTATGTTGTCTGGACCAGGCCGATGAGCTTTTCCATTTGAACGGAACTGCCGGAATGATCTTGGATTTAGTCCAGCAACATGGGTAACAGCACTGACAAGCTTTTTCTGCAAGGACTGAAGCCTACGAAAAGTAAGTTCATCCAGAGGGGCTATACAGCCAAGGCTGCCATCTAGTGTGCCAAACACTGAAGCGAAGCGATTTATTTTTTCAGACCCTGGAGTGGTACCAGTTCGGTCAGATATAGTGGGAAGCAACTGCAAGCGTAAGAACTTCGTAATACGAGAACCAACATGGAACTCAGCCCTAGACAAAAGCTTCTGCCCTTTCCAACTTTCTGACACCTTTGGAGCATAGTAGAATATCTACATTCAAGAATATTATCAAATTAGGATCAGATATCAAGGCCCATGATTAAATTTAAAGAACACAGCGAGTCTTTCAAACATTACTAAAGACAACGACAGTAGCAAGTAACAAAAAATATTTGTTCCTTTGATAGAGAACATTATGAGAAATATTATGCAACATCAATGATGCTAACAACGGATATCAGAATAAATATTGCAAGTATGACTAGCTATTTACATACTATAACTACGTTGGTGGCCTCAAACTTCTTTAGGAAATTATCATTCTCGGAAATAATAAAATTTCGTGACTTAAATGCATTTGCTCACGATATACTCAGTGGCAAAAGCAAATCTGCATCTTTTTCATGCATTAGTATTGTCTGTCATTACAGACTCATCCACCTTTTCATAATCAATGTGAGTCCCCATTCTCCGGGCCGATGGAAAAGAAAGCAAATAGTAATAATAATAATGTATAATGCTGGGGCAGAGATATGCAGAATGGTGCTTGCTGGCTGTGTTACTGTTTATCACATATGACAGGAGGGGAACTTGAGGGTATTTCAAAAGAAGCAGAGGACAAGTGATATTATACTAAGACTGGTCAGCCAAGAGGTGTTTTGTAGAGGTTATCTGAAGAGCAGATTAGCTAGGAGATTATAATCAGCAAATTTTTATCCTTAGATGACATAGCTGGTCGTTTGTGGTTTAGTAGCTGCTGGGGTTGGGGCAATATGCCCAACTTTCAGTCCTAGTTTCTGGCTTTTTGCTTTGTGTTGTACAAGTTATCCCTTGGTAAATAAAACCTCTTAATTACCAAAATAATAATAATAATAATAGAGGTTCGTGGGGCAGGGGGCCGGAAGAGGGAGGGAGCAGAACAGAAAACATAAAAAGCAAGTGACTTTCAGGAAGATCTTCAAAAAGGCAGAAACTTTTGCATCAGATAAAAAAGTTATAGTGAACTAAATCAGAAGGCTCCAATGTTGTTGTTTTTCATTTTGATAAAGTAAACAATTTTATTAAAGATGGGAAAATCTCATATACAAGACGTATACCAAAAAGTAGAGAATCTACACCGGAATATGATTCTCTACAAAGAACACCAATCATCCATACAGGCATACACAGAGGCACCCTAGGGGTGTCCAATGTTGTTAAAGGCTTGCCTAAGCCGCACTTAAGCCCTGAAACTCTGTGAAACCCGGGCTGTGCACTTTGCCTCGCTTAATTGGCACTTTAGTGTAAGCATCAAGGTGCTAAGGCGTGTGCGACTTAACTGATAGGTTCAAACTTTACAGGCACAGCAGCATACCTATAGTTTAGTTATATTTTCCCATTCCTTTGCACAAATAATTATTATTTGTGTTCATAGTTACATTTCTTGCATTATATTTCTATTTTTTATATTGATTTCTTCATTGGCGTTTTTTTGCTACAGCCCATACTTTAGTTGCACTTTGCTCTTAGAGCTCCAACACAGCTTGGCGCTTACAAGCTATTAGACTGAATTTGTTGTGTGAACTTCAACTTTCACAGGAGAATGATGGCCTTCAAATAGAATGAGGAAGTTATAGCCTTGACAAAATAAACAAAATATAAAGATAAAAAATACCTGAACATTCTTTTGATCATCTGAAACTACAAGACTGAGAGTGCTACCATCAATCAAGAACTCTGTTGCTAAACAGTCAAGGGAACCAAAATCTTTAGCTAATAAATTAAGCTGAGGCTCTTTCCAACTGATGAAGTATATACTCTTGTGAATGTCTCCAAGAAGAATAAAGTTCTTCACCTATAACATTGACAATAGTGAACGAAAAAGGCATGAGAAAAGTTCAGAATATTAATAGTGAGAAGCTCAGAGAAAGTAAAGGAAGAAAACTCCAAATACTATCACGGTTCAATATTGTTTTGTTCAACACAATTAGATCTTTCATTTTTGAAAAACGACAAGGATTTTGAGAATAAAAAATGAAAACAAGTTATGTGCTCCTCCCAACAGTCTATGCAATTCGTTTTCTAGTTTGAGCCACCAAATATGATTATTGCATCTGCAAGTACTACTGATAGGAGAACCTATAAACCAAAAGCAAATTGCTTGCTCCCTTCATCACCTTTTGTTCAGGTTATACTTTGATCCCTGTTGAAGAATATACTTGCTGGATGGGTGCAGGCGGACGATTTTAGAGCGGGCTGAGCTGTCGCAAAATGATTTATCTCCCCAAATTTTGCAACTGTTACTGATACTGCAGAAAATATAGGAACTGTGCCACTTGGATTCACCAAGTTATGACTGCATCTATGCACTTTTTACCAAATTATGATTGGGACTCCTCAATTTAGGTGCGCCCCAACACTTATATATGATTAATTCATCATGAGTTCCATATGATTAATTCTCAGAGGCACCATAATCTAAGAACCTTCTCCAGATGAAAGAGAAAAGTACTGAATGAACACCCAAGTACTTAAATCTTCACTGGAAGTGTTTGATCTGATTTTATAAAAAGGTTTTTTGGAAGTGAAGGAAAAGCCACTATGAATTGTACTTACAATATTTAGGCTCACAACATGAAGTGGAGGAACATCACAAAAAGCAACTCCATTCAACTCAGACCCCGTCCATTTGTGCAAGATAATTTTAGGACCAGAAGCTATCAACAAGTGACCTTGAAGTGAAGCTAAAGCAGATATTGCACCCTTTAATTCCTTTGAGTAGACTTCTGAGACCTGAAATGATTTCGAAGGACAGAAGGAAAGGTCTCATTTTGCCAATAAAAAGCAAAATATGAAAGTGAAAAGCCGTGTGATGGAAGATACCAAAGTTCGAGAATTATCAGCATTTCGGTCTACAGAAAACAAAAGCACACGCCCTCTTGCAGCAACATCCTCCCCTTGCACATAAGCCGTTCCAACTGCCAATAGTGTTTCATTCTCCCTGGTTGTTGTATTCTGTTGTACAAATTGAAAGAGGAAACTATCAATTTGTGAAAGACTCCTCATATTCCTACTAAAGTGGTGTCCCAGCAGTGCTCCGGTTTTTGCTTTTTTTTTTCCTCTTCTTCCTTTGGGTGGGTGGGTTTGTGGGGGGGGGGGTGGAAGAGAAGGAGAAAAAACTCCAGGTTGCACTTTAATTGACCTAGTGACCATTAAGGAAATAAAAAATTTCCTTGCCTATGAGAAGTATAATTATGTATTTTCAAACAGATCACTTAAAGGAGAAACTTTCAAACGGCAACTGGAGCTTCAAAAACTCTAGGTTAGGTAACTGTAACATTCAACAGAGAAAATGCAAAGAGGAGCTGAATGTATATACCACTACAAACAGAATCTTGTATTTTCCAAATTGGATTTTAAAGTTGTAGATTCTCTTAAACCAATTCTCCCCAGATTTTGTATTCTCGATAGACCAGGCTCAATGATAAGAATCCAACCAGAAGGTTGTAACTTGACCTTCAAGAATTGAATGGTAAAAGTGTGGTCCATAAGATTGACCATCACCAGCTGCGGAGGAGGTTAAGAATCCAACCAGAAGGTCCTAACTGAGGAGGAGGAGAGATTGCACTTGTTATTAAATTGTTCCCTTCTTTTACTATAGTATTAGTTCTTTTCTATAAGGAAACAAAAAAATAAATAGAAAAAGAAGAGGAATAAAATTGAACTCACAAGTAAAGTAACCACCCTCACAGTCAGAGCATTTTCAGAACTTTGCATAGGAATACTTGCCCTTGTTTGCCAGGGCCCACCAGATTTGTCTGGTTCCATAATCCGCACCTCAAATTCTTCTATAGGATAGTTCCCTTCAAAATTCATATTATCAGGATCAAACTGGTGGCCAACTTCTTGATCAGCTATAGTTGATAGGACTTGATTCAATGGCTTAAGAACCTGTCAGAAATAAGAAAAACTGTATGAGAACTCCATTAAGCCAGTAAATATTAATGCTAGCCTGTCTTTTTCACCAATGATACACATTTTCCTTTTATATTATTTTGTTCCTTTGTATGTGTCTGACTGCCCCCAGGGGGGGGGGGAGTGTTTACTCTCTGGTGGTCACACAGAAAGCTGACCATAACTGTAGTCGACTAATATGTTGTGCACTCATGCGTGGGAAGGTTATGTAATATTCACATTGGTGTAAGGTTTATGCCTCATCTCTGAAATTACAACATATATTAAGACAATATTAACAAACCAAGAACAGATAACAGAAGCAGGAACATATACTCACTGGAACTGAAACTATAATTGGGTAAAGATTCTTCTCAGCAAAATAAGTAACTTGATGTGGTGTTCCCTTCAGTGGTATC
The DNA here is from genome assembly GCA_032618575.1 of Nicotiana noctiflora. NCBI lineage: Eukaryota > Viridiplantae > Streptophyta > Magnoliopsida > Solanales > Solanaceae > Nicotiana > Nicotiana noctiflora. The sequence continues at coordinate 129,047 of JASVEL010002648.1, forward strand.
TGCATCTCAGTCCCAAAATAAAAGATAAGAAAGAAAGAAAATGTAAAAATTCGGATATCCAATGAGAGAAATAAATATCAACTTTCTGCAGTAATGATATTGTACTCTAATTAATTTGAAAATGTTTGCAACAGTTTATATGCATCACTATAGTTATTTGAGCAGACTAGTGGTTATGTAATTGTCTCTAGCTATGAAATTATAATAATAAGTCTCTCTAATCAATCAATTAGTTTACCACTAGACAAAATCCCTTCAGTTTAGTAATCAATTTCATCAATCAATCAGTTATCCATTACACAATCATATTATCTTTGTTGAAGCTCTCATGGGAAATGCCAAAAATTTACACCTCGATCGACAAAAAGGATATCTGTACAAGCACAGTTATTGTGACTTCTTAATTCATCAAAAGCAAAACAATCCTAATATATCTGAAGGATCAATTTAAAAAGATATAATAAAAACAAAAGCTTTTGAATTTCCTTAAAAGTATGCCTTTTGCAGTTATATAAAATAGAAAACCATAGAAATAACACTAGAAACAAGCATGACATGTGAAAACAATATTTGTCACATGCATAGTGTAAAATTGAGCAAACTTATAACAAGTAAAGAAAATCAGTTAGCTGGTTGGTAAAAATGAATTCCCACCTTCTTCACAGGCCAATAGTTGTCATAGGACAGGAATGATGGAAGCTGGCATATTTTTAAAGTGCCCTGCAATGACAACAAGCAATCCATGGATACATGAGCACAGACAGATGAAAGTCCGAACAAGCACAATTTCATTACCATACCTGAGCTGTTACGTAGATAAGTCCGTGATTACAGTTGACATTATGAAGAACAGTGAACGCAACGATAGGTCCGTCACACAGCTGCAGCAACAAAGCAACACTTATCAAGAAGAGCAAACATAAAGCATAAACGACCCAGGTTGAAAAGTCTGTAGCTTAGATAAAAAAGGATATAGGTGGAATAAATGGTTTTGTGGTGCCAGGAAAGTTGTGCTTCAAGGCAAGGCCATGATTTCCTGATTCATTATTCACGCAAGACACCACAACACGCAGCCTAAACGAGCATCACTTTAATCTAAATTCACAAATCCCTTGACTCTTTACCCAGAAAAAAAACAACTAGAATATGTGAAATACATATGGGAGCAAGTAAACAATAACCTGTGGATGTACTCTAAGTCGTTCACGAAATACCATGAACCAAGATGGCCTGGACCCGGTGAGAAATAATCCTTGAGAACCACCAATATTCTTAAAGACACTCATTCGCTGTGATAGGGTTCCAGATGGCACCTCTTCCTTTGCATAATTCTCTACTGGAACCCGAACAAATCTTAAATTTCTGAGCCTAGATGCATTTGTACTGCTAAGACCAATGGAATTCTGTGACGAAACAAATCCATCAACTCTAGAAGAATTCTCTGATCCTTCAAAAACATATGCATGATAACACAGAATTGTCCCATCAGCTAATATCCCAAAAAGAAAAGGGCGGGAATATAGCCCTATCCACCTATGCATCATCAACTCCACTACGTTTATCTTCATGTCCTTAGCATTCTCTTTCTGCCTAGGGCCCATAACATCCTCAGTATTTTTCTTCAGACCACTGACTGGATCTTGGATAAAGGTGTCGACAAGGTGGGTCCTTCCAGATACGAATTTATCAACGGAGAAAACACAACTAAAATTGGGAACATCAAATATTTCAAGAGTACCATTTTCATAGCAAACAACACAATACACATCACCCTGATCATGGGTTACCCCATCTGCACCATCAATTGCCTCTCCCATTCCAGAAGAAAGCCAAGCATCAGTACTAGTCTTCCTGAGCCAAGGTTCAGGGCCTTTATCATGATATAGAGTACAAGCAGATACTGACTTTTTTGAGCTTTCAAATATTGATGGAACAGTAACAGAAACAGAGCACGATGATGGATCTGAAAAGGAACAATAATGTCAGTGTGGAAGAGAAACACAAGATAAATGCAAAAGTTGAGCGTAAACAGAGACATGTTTCAAGACAAAAAGGGAAAGACTTAAACTGCGAATTATGGAGTTATATTAACTAGCCCAGGCCTTGCAGAAATAACTGCATCTACTTTGACTACAGCTTGTACTATTTGCTAATGCAGTATGATTCAGGCCAGTAGTAAGTCCCTTGGGAAATGTGCTACATGTATTAGCTTGTTTCAAGTACATCTTAGCGCCAGTTAAGTCATATTTCATTTCTACCGCCATTAATACGGACTAGATCAATATGCTTTCAGTGCCAATTTAATTTTTGATAATAAAGGTACTAAGGGGCATTCTGATAGTTTTTCTTGATAGTTTCTCTTGCAGTAGTTTAAAGTGCAACGGAAAGAGCATGTTAAAAACAAATAAGTAAATACTCTACAAAGTTATGTTCTCAACTAATATGATGAACTAGCATAGAATAAATAAACAACACTATATAAAATCCGTAATCTGTTAAGCTAGAACAAGATTTTATCAAATTAAGCAATGAAGAAAGAGTTTGCGTGTTGGTTAGCACTGCAAGAAGAGAGGTAGAAATTCACAAAAGCAAATAAGTTTTATCTTAGTAGAGATACCTCCCGCAAGAAGCTGAATACTTCCATTTGTCATTCTTAGTAAAACATAAGGGTCAGCTATCGAAACAGAAGATACGATAGAACTATCAGAGCTCGAGCCAGATTCGACATTTGAAGCCTTAAAGCTCAGTTCTTGAGTCATAAATGCACCATCAAGAATTCGAGCGCCATGTGCAAACACTTGGATTACTCGACGTCTACATGAACAGAAGTAACAATGTTAAGCTACTTTGAAAAAAATTAAAAAACACGTGCAACTGCTCAACATAACCAGCAACTGAAGGATATCAAAAAAATGAATTAGATCTAAATATCTAATAGGTCAATTTTGAAAAGCATTCAGCCAATGGCATAGATGAAACCAAATTCCACATAAAGGAACTAAATTCCTACATTGTCATTCATAACAGCCATAAATAAAAGAATAGATTATAACGTATTTTCATTTTTTATAAGGTATGACGTATTCTCATTTAAATAAGCAGGGCCATCATCAAACTCTTCCTTTTGAATCAGTACTAAGTACCTATATGGGGGGAAGTTTGACAATCTCCTCCAAATTATTGCACAACTTCTTGAACATAAAATCAGGAGAAACATATTTCCCCTTTTTTTTTCTTTTTAAAAGGTGATTATTTCAAAAGACGAAAACCAGTTATATTATACTCTTGTCATTTCGGTTTACATGACCACATTCTACCTTGGTACTTCCAAAAAAAAATTGAGGCCATTCCATTTCTATGCAACTTTCAAGAATTAAAAATCATTAAATTATTCCAAATATGGATTTTGATGTGATATTTTCTCTATCATACTAGCTTTTCACCCGCTACTTTAACATTTTACTCTACTATCAAAAATCCAATATATAAGTCAACTTACCATCACAGACTCCATAACACACAAAATGAAATGGAGGGAATAGTTATCAAATGAACAATACTGGCGCACAGAATAAAATGGAGGGAGTAGTAATTAAACAAACCAAAATAATGTAAACTAAACAGGCCGAGAAGGAAAGGAAAGGTTAGACAACATTGGTGCACATTTGAGTCTTGTACCACGAACTTTTTTTTTCTTTTCTCAGTAAGGTAACAGTTTATCCATTAACACCAAGGTGGTACTGGCAATCAAATATTTACAGATTACAGGACCTTGTGTCTTACAAGGAGTCAAAAGAATCTACAAGTAATTTTGCATCTACAACATAGTTCTCTTTGCACATTGTATGTAACAACTTCTATTCTCAAAACATCTATTATCCTTTTCCTTCCACACAGTCCATATGCATGCTGGAGCCGTAGTACCATGAACTATTGTGCACTGTCTAATTTCTAAATACCCAGTTTAGCAGCACAAAGTTAGGGAAGACATCAAATACTATATGCCAAAAAGATATTGGAAGGGCAAAGGAAGATATGAACATAATGATTGAGCAAATGAAATCACCTCCCAAATAGATTTCCAGCAGCAATAGTATTTCCTTGAACATAGTAATCGACATTCTCTGTTACCTCCTCCAAATTATTTGCAGTCTGCAGAACCTGCCATAAGAAGACAAGAAAATAAAGTTATGGGCCTCAACATAAGATTTCAATTCCAGCTATAAAGCGTAGATTGAAAAATAAAGAAAATACTATATATTTGGAAGCAAAAAGGATACCATCGTACGAGTCTCCAAACTAATAATCAAATATGCATGATATTCATCTTCTTCATCTGCCACCCTTGAGGATTCATTGAGATGGCTACGCGCACTTTTGTGGTAAACAGTCCAAATTCCCTTGCAACCTGGCAAGGCTTCCTTCACGAAGTAAAAATTAAGCATCAAAATTTCTTTCTCCGGCTAGATTTATGTATACAGTTCACCAACAGGCAGTGTCACGATATGCTGAATATCTAACATTAATTTAAAAGAACATCATAGAACATCTCCCATTAGTCCAAGTTTGATCCTAGTCCAGGTTGTGTATAAGAATGCAGAGAAAAGCAAAGAGAACAATCACATCATCCAAGTTTGATCCTAAATGCTTAGCACTTAGAGAAAATCAAAATCGTCTCCTTCACATCAACATACGAACAAAGAAAAGCAAAGAGAACAATCACATCATTCAACATGAAAATGGTAATATCATGGTACACATCAAACCACAGTGCAGTTTTGTTCAGCAAAATTTTCAATAAAAATTGAACTTTCTGGTAAGGTGGGCCCCATACATGAAGTAACTGTAGTAGCTATTCCTTCAAGTCACCACCAGTCATGTTGCTCATTAAACATAAAAGATAAAACTAGACAATTCACAGAATTTTCTTCAAGTCTCGCCGCATAGAGAACTAGCTGAATAACATTTTAACATTAAATACCATTTGTCATGCCCATTTCAAAAAGAAATACCATGTGCCATGCATTGCAAGATTAGCGAGGGGTCCAAATGAGATTGGGAGGAAACACGGTCCGAAAGCTAGCTTGAAGATATGCATACTGCAAAAACTAGTAAAAAGGAAAAAGAAGGCCAAGGCACTTCAAAACTAATGTAATGAATAAACAAGAAACAGGAAGAAAAATAACATTACCTCCTTCTCCCCCCCCCCCCAAAAAAAAAAAAAAAAACAAAGGAAGAGAAAATAGGCAAAGAAAATTTCAGCAAGATGACAAAGAATTAATCAGGTTCGCAACAACACAGCAATCCCAATTATTTTTAAAAATAAATAAATAAATTGAGCACAGCTCCACATATTCCACCTGTTGAAGGTCAAGAGAATTAATGATACTATATGTGCCCAGATTCAGAATACTTCTTGATTCACAAAATTTTCTTAGACAGCATAGAATATTCTGCATTTATAGTAGACAACAACAACAACGACCCAGTAGACCCACAAGTGGGGTCTGGAGAGGGTAGTGTGTACGCTGACCTTACCTCTACCCCGATGGGGTAGAGAGGTTGTTTCTGAAAGACCAGACCCTTGGCTCAAGAAGACGAAAAGACAATTTACAATTTTTTGGATAAAGTATAATTGAATATCTGCTTACCCAGTTAAGAGAAGACTATAACTACTTAACTTATTATATTATATGCAACCCAAATCTTCTATATAAGGAGCCTCTCTTACACATTGTTGTAGAATCAAGTCATTAAGCAGTTATTTCTCCTTCAATTTTCTCTTTTCATAATATTCTTGTCTCAGATCGGTGGCTGTTTGGGAAAAAAAATTGGAGGCCATTCTAGCGGCATTGCTATTACTTCTGTTGCTCGTTCTGATGCAATCACCCCTTATCGTTGATCATTCCAATGACATTGTCATCTCCAAGAGCTATTCGGCCATTTTTTAATGACTTCTCAAGCAAACCATTTTTCCAAAAGCTACTATTTAGATAAGAAAGAAAGAGCTTGCTAGTTGTTTTTTCTTATATGTATACATGCATAAATACAGAAGATATGAACCTCTCACCACTTCAAGTTAATATACACCATTAATCAGCAAATCCAACTGTCAAAAACGTATTTCACAAAGTATGATACAAGATTAGAAACACCAACTCTTCAAAGGACAATTAACACGTGTAAATGAGTGTGCGCGTGAATGAAATAGAGGATGTGTTGCCAAAAATAAAACACACAACCAAATAGAAAAAACTTCCAAATAGCTATTCTTACTGTAGAACTTCTGAAGCTCCCATAAAACGAGTATGACAAAGAAGCAGGAAGAAATCATAAAGTTACAATACAAGCTATGAAGTTGAGCAAATAACTTGCAATGACAGGAATTAAATCATTTTCCACAATGATGTGATGTGAGTATCAGCAAAGTTTCACAGAACACTAAAATGAGAAACAACTGAAAGAGAGCGAACATACTTGGGTTATCATTTCTGGGCGGATAGATTGTTGAAGAACAGATAGAGAACCATTCTTTCCATGGCCTGAACAGCATACCTGACAATATACCAAAGAGATTATGAAGATATCATACTGGCCCAAAAAACAAGTAATAGAGCATCCAAAAGTGATAGAATTTCAATAATAACAAACTTACTACATCTCGTTTTAGGTTTTTGTAGTTCGGCCATTAGAATGTTTCATATACTTCAGCAAAAATAACAACTATCAACCCACTTATGAGTTTCAAAACCTAGAACCTATGACCAGAAGATGACAATCGCTTTTCTTTTTCTCTTTTTATAACCGCGGGCTCCACAGTTGAAAACTCGATTGGTAATGGCCCCTCTACCCTTGTCCACTCAAATACCAAGCTTTTGTTAGTAGCGATTCGAACCCAAGACGTGCACCTAGTCCACACATCATGCACTCTTACCACTTGACCCTAGGGGCTTATTTCTCAAATTTTTACTAGAATTACGACCAAACATGATTTGTGGAAGAATGAAATTACGACACAAAAATATAGCCCAGAGAGGCATGTTCTATTTAACGACCACCACATGATTCTATGGTTCTATTTGAATATTATACATAGAAGTTAATATCCTTTTTCTTTGATGTTACAACTTGAAAACAAATATGTGAAAGTCTCTTGCATGAACAAAGCTAAAAGACAAACACAAATCAGTTGTTTAGTTGAACAAAATAAAAGAGGATCAATCAATTGTTATCAAAGGGCTCTAAAAGGAACGGAAAAACATTAATCTCATCATAATCTTCTCCAAAATTGCCCCCAGTGCCTAGCTCAAGTGGCAAAGGGTGGTGGATTTATGTCTTAGGTCACAGGTTCAAGCCCCCACACCATGCAAAGCAAAGCCTAGTATTTAAGTGGAGAAGGGTAGAAGGGCGGGCCCGTTATCCACTAAGTTTCGAAGGATGCAGTTGGTCCAAAGGATCGGCCCAGATGGATTTCTCAGTCATAAAAAAAAAATCTTCTCCAAAATATTATTACCTCCAATTATCAAATATACATTCAAAGTAGCGTTGCTGATTAATTTTGATGGATGGCATAGATATCAATCCTCAAAAAGGACACTTGGAGGTCAAATGGCATATCAAAGGAGCCTTTTCGATGAAATCTTTTTATTCCAGACTACTAGCGAATGATGCGGAACTGCTGCATATCATCATTTGGATAACCAGATCTTCAGCGAAGGTGTGTTCTTCATGTGGCTGGCAACTGGGTATATACTCCACGCGATGGGTGTCTCAGGAAGAGGACAAAGTTTGCATGCGAGTTGATGGTACATGCGTAAAACGTTGGGAGAGAACGTGAATCGCCTATCCATTATCAAGCAGCAAACCACTAATGGTAGACAGCTTTGAACCTTATGCCAGAAACGGTGAAGAATGTACTAACCAGCAAGGCATCAAATGGTGTAGGAGAAAGAGAACGAAAGCTTGGGTGATAGTTCCTTTGGCATGGATTGTTTATAATGTGAGAAACAAATATGCTCTTCATATGTTGGAATAACGTTGGTTGGGCTCTTAAAGTTGGTTGTCCTTTGATTAGGGTACTTCATATGGTGGATGAAGAAAGAAAACCGCCAATGGGCTATCTTTATGAAGCTATGGATAGAGCCAAAGAAACTCTTGAAGCATCATTTGAGGGAGATCTGAGGAAATATGAAAACGTTTTTTAGATCATTGATAGAAAGTGGTCGGATTAACTCCATCGACCTATGCATGCAGCAAGCCATATTGTGAACCCGATTGTTTTACAAGAATAATAGAGATGGCATTTTAGATTCATAGGTGTGGGTTGGATACCATAAATGTGTTGAGAAGTTGGCCCCCGGTGCAGCGATGGTAGATCAAATAGGGGAGGAGTTTGGTAAGTACACGCAAGCAGATGACCTATTTGGTTTACAGGCAGCTATTAGAGCTATTAGAGCCAGAGACATAAGATCACCGTGTAACTAAGTTTAATATAGATGTCCTTATAACTTTGATTTAATTTATTTGAATTATTTTTACTTATTAACTTTTAAAATATTTTTCTATAGTTGAATGGTGGATGCAATTTGGTCATCAAACTCCAAACTTGCATAAGTTTGGCGTCAAAGTACTATGCTTAACTTGTAATGCATCTGGATGTGAGAGAAATTGGAGCGTATTTGAGCATGCAGAGAGGATATTTATTATATTAATATATTATATATTGTATTATTATTAGAATTTATTCATTACTCTCTACAACTTATGCGCAGATTCACTCCAAGAAAAGGAATAAGTTTAAGTTATCGCGTCTCAACGATCTAGTGTATATTAAATACAATAGAACATTGAAGCGTCGTTATGACGCTCGCGATACCATTGATCCAATTTTGTTGGATAACATTGACAAGGCAAATAAATGGTTAGCTGGAGCCCCCCAAAATCATGAAGATGAACAAGTGTATGTAGGAGATGATCTCGATTGGGGTATTGTTTCTAGGGCGGCGGGAGTTGAGGAGAATATCTATGGTCTTAGAGAGAGTTCTTCAAGTTCAAATAATAACGGAAAGGGAGTAGCTACAAGTTCAAGTCGATCCCTAATTAATGAAGACTACGAGGATGACGAAGATATAGCTAATTTTTTTTTATGAAGTAAGTGAATATTATAAACAAAAGGCATCAAGAAGATGCAGATGTTACAAGCAAACAGAAAGCATCAGCCCAAAAATATCAACAAAAGATCTATCACAAGACTAAGGAGATGATAAATTCCATCAGGGTTATAAATAGGGGTAACATAAATTCAACCAAAAAAAACTAACTAAACATTTGGCTTTAAGCGAGTGATTGGCAGTTGAGACCCCATCAAAGCATCTCCGATTCCTTTCGGTCCATATACACTACAAAATACAAGCAGGAACCATCGCCCAGATCCTTTTGATGGTTTTATCAACTTTCCATGAGCACCAACTCACAAAAGCCTCCCTAACACTGCATGGCGTAGACCAATGTAGACCAAAAAGAGCTAGGAACATGTTCCACATGTCTTTTGCAACTGAGCAATGAAGAAACAAATGATTATTTGACTCAAAACTTGCAGAGCCACATGTAACACCTATTAGGTAGCTGAAAATTTCTCCGGATAAGATTGTCTTGAGTAAAGCAACAGCCCTTTTAGAGTGATCAAGCTAAAACAGATAATTTTGAGTTGCAGCTTAATTCTCCAAATTAATTTCCAAGGCCATAGATCAATCATTTCTTTATTGCAGCTCAAGTAGGAGTAGCCTGCTTTGACGGAGTAAGTGCCCTCTTTGTTGTTGCCCCATTTAAGCTCGTCTCTTCCCTAGATAGCGATTATGATGTTATACAGGCTTCCAAGAAGTGAAGTTAGATCTTCGATCTCCCAATCATTAAGATCCCTTCTTAGGTTTAGATTTCATGTATTGTCCTCCCTGTTTTGAGCAATAGTAGAGTCTGGATTGGTTGCAATTAGGAATAATCTTGGGTAGTCCTCCTTTAGTGTATTGTGCCCCAACCATTTGTCCTTCCAAAATTAGATGTGTGCACCATTTCCCACTCGTAGTGACGTGTTTCTTGAGAAATCCTCCCAAAGTTTCATGATATTCTTCCACAACCCAGTTCCATATGTTGTTCTAACCATATTAGTGCACTAGTGACTAGAAGTCCCATACTTTGCTTGGATTATTTCTTTCCAAAACCCATCTTCCTCCTGGATATACCTCTAGTGCCATTTCATAAGCATTCCTTTGTTGTGATAGCCAATATAATGCTAACATTTTTGAAGTTCAAGAATTTGAAAATCTTGAAAAATAATAGATGTTGCTTGTTTTAGTTTATGAATTTTCTATGACTATCTATTGACAACAACAACAACAACCCAGTATATCCCCACAAAATGGGGTCTGGGAGGGTAATATGCACACAGGCCTTACCTCTACCCGAGATCTACCCGAGAAGGCAGAGAGGTTATTTCCAATCGACCCTCGGCGCAGTGAAGAGAAAGGAAAACAAAAACAAAAACACAAACAGCATTAGTTACTCCACCATACATCGCATAAATAATTATCTAAACATAAGAGTCATATGTACCATAAATAAACTGGTATGCAATAATATTAAAACAGTAGCTACTAGAAATGACTTCCATAAGGGAACACAAACCAATACACGAATCCTCTATGGGTAGCCCTACCACGCCTCACCCAACCCCGGGAAAGGAGTACGAAAAATCTAGAAGCCACTATCACGACCCTGATACTAGACCTCCAGACTTTCCTATCAAGGGTCATGTCCTCGGAAATCCGCATCTCTTAGGCCTCCCTCTGCCTCGCCTCACACCGACCACCTCTAGCCGCTCACAACTCCTCACCGGGGCATCGGGGCTTCCCCTCTGCACATGCCCGAACCACCGAAGACTTGCCTCTCGCATCTTCTCATCCACTGGGGCCACCCCCACCTTCTCCCGAATAACTTCATTCCTAATCTTATCTAACCTGGTGAGCCCGCACATCCGCCTAAGCATCCTCATCTCCGCAATCTTCATCCTCTGAACATGGGATTTCTTCACCGGCCAACACTCCGTCCCATACAACATGGCAGGTCTAACCACAGCTCTATAAAACTTCCCCTTGAGTTTCTGTGGCACTTTCTTATCACACAAGACTCCTGATGCAAGCCTCCACTTCGACCACCCCGCCCCTATACGGTGAGTGACATCCCCGTCTATCTCCCTGTCCCCCTGAATCACCGATCCAAAGTATCTGAAACTATTCCTCTTGGCTATGGCCTGAGATCCAATCTTCACGTTCCCTCCCACTTCGCTCGGCTCCGCGCTAAACTTGCACTCCAGATATTCTGTCTTAGACCTGCTTAGTTTGAAACCCTTAGATTCGAGAGTGTCTCCATACCTCTAGCCTCTCGTTAACACCGACCCTCGTCTCGTCTACCAGGACTATGTCATCAGCAAATAGCATACACCAAGGCACATCCCTTGAATATGCCACGTTAAAGCATCCATCACCAAGGCAAACAAGAGAGGGCTAAGCGCAGATCCTTGATGGAGCCCCATAACTACCGGAAAATGGTCTGAATCACCGCCCACCGTCCTAACCCTAGTCTTAGCTCCATCGTACATGTCCTTGATTACTCAGATGTAGGCTTCCGGCATGCTCTTCGCCTCCAGGCACCTCCATAGCACCTCCCCTGGGACCTTGTCATACGCCTTCTCCAAGTCGATAAACACCATGTGCATATCCTTTTTCTTATCCCTGAACTGTTCCACCAATCTCCTGACAAGGTGGATAGCTTCTGTAGTGGAGCGACCCGGTATGAAACCGAACTGGTTCACGAAAACAGATGTCGACTCCCTCACCCGCTCCTAGACCTTCATGGTGTGACTTATTAAATTGATGCCCCTATAGTTGTCGCAACACTGGATATCCCCTTTGTTCTTATACAAGGGCACCACTTACTCCACCTCCATTCTTCCGGCATCCTTTTGGTCCTGAAGATCGCATTGAACAACCTGGTGAGCCACTCCACTCCTGGCTTAACCATGCATTTCCAGAACTCCACCGGGATTCGTCTGGCCCGGTCGCTCGACCCCTACTCATCCTACGCAAAGCCCCCACTACCTCTTCCACCCTAATGCGCCTGCGGTACCCTAGATCTCTATGACTATCTATTGAGTTTTTAATATATATATATATATATGTGTGTGCGCGCGCGCGCGCTTTTATATATATATATATATATAAAAAATTGTATTAACTGTCGCTTCACATCTTCGCTTCTTGCCTCTCGTCTCAGTGAAGCGAGCCCTCATCGCTATTTGTTCGCCTCACGCTATCCAAAACACTAATCTACTTTATGTTGGTTTTTGGATAATTTAACGTATCATGTGAGCAATAGATTGCTCACTAACTTAGTGAAGTCAAACTAGTTGTACAAAATGGCAGAGAGAAGACAAGCCGGTAGGGTATTTTAGAAATGCGTATGTTGAGATGGGTATGTGGGCATACCAGATTAGATAAGATTAGGAAAGAAGATATTCAAGGAAAGGTGGGAGTGGCCCCCATGAAAGACAAGATGTCTAGGGCTAGGCTAAAATATTTTAGGCATGTGAAGAGGAGGAGAAGAGACGCCCCAGTAACGAGGTGTGAGGTTGACCTCGGTGGATACGATGAGAGGTAAAGATAGAGGTGGCCAAAGAAATATTAGGGACAAGTGATTAGGCAAGACATGGCGTCGCTTCAGCTTACCGAGGACTTGACCCTTAATAGGAGGGTGAGGAGGTCGAGGATTAGGGTGAAAGGTAGGGACCAATGATTAGGCAGGACATGGCGCTGCTTCAGCTTACCGAGGACATCACCCTTGATAGGAGATTGTGGAGGTCAAAGATTAGGGTAGAAGGTTAGTAGGTAGTTGAGTGATTTTCTTTTTTTTTTCCATACTAGGAGTATTAGCTAGCGTTTAGCCATAAATTTCCAAAAGCTTTTAGAAAAAAATTTGGGTGAAGTTTGGTTTGAAGATGAAAATCTGTTTGGACATAATTTTTCAAAACATATTTTACTTTTTTTGCCGCAAAAACAAGAAATGTGACTTGTACCCATAAGTTCTAAAAACTACTAAAAATACTCAACAATACCAAACAAACAAACTTGCTAATCATGCATATGCAAAACCGTCATTGATGTCATTCATTATCATTATCACAAACCATAGTTTTGAACACAAATAAGTTTGGTACAAAATTTATAATTTTTATAGTGAACTACATAACACACTATCCTAAAACCATAACCTAATAATTTAATATCAACTGCTACTAACACAATTACCAGCCACAATAATTCGTCAAAAGGTGGCGAAATTAGCGGTCACTGAGGTTAAGAATGCTGCGTTTGGTCGGTTGTACGAGGAATTGGGTGGTAAAGGTGGGGACAAGAAGTTATTTCGGCTGGCCAAAGCGAGAGAGAGGAAGGCTCGTGACCTGGATCAAGTGAAGTGCACCAAAGACGAGGAAGGTAGAGTGTTGAAGGAGGAGTCCCAGATTAAGCATAGATGGCAGACGTACTTCCATAAACTTCTGAATGAAGAAAGGGGTGGTAACATCATGCTAGGGGAGTTAGGGCACTCCAAGAGTCTCCGAGATTTTAGGTACTGTAGGCGTATTAAGATGGAGGAGATAGTGGGAGCTGTATGTAAGATGAGTCGTGGTAAAGCGACCGGACCAGACGAGATTCAGTAGAATTTTGGAGGTATGTGGATAGAGCGGGATTTGAGTGGCTGACTGGGTTGTTTAATGTTATTTTCAGGACGAAGAGGATGTTAGATGAGTGGAGATTTAGTATGATGATTCCGTTGTACAAGAACAAAGGTGATATGCAGAATTGTAACAACTATAGGGGCATAAAGTTGTTAAGCCATACTATGAAAGTTTGGAGAGAGTGGTAGAAAGGGGGGTAAGGAAGGCGGTGTCTATTTCTAAAAAAACCAGTTCATGCCGGGACGTTCTAATACGGAAGTTATCCACCTTAACAGGAGGTTGGTGAAACAGTACAGGGATAGGAAGAGATTTGCACATAGTGTTTATTGACCTAGATAAGGCGTACGACAAGGTCCCTCGAGGCGTTCTTTGGAGATGCCTAGAGGTGAAAGGGGTGCTAGTAGCGTACATTAGATCAATAAAGGATATGTATGATGAAGCTAAGACTCGGGTCAAGACCGTAGGAGGTGATTCAGCTTTTTCCCTGTGGTTATGGGACTACACCAAGGAACTGCGCTTAGCCCGTTCTTATTTACACTGGCGATGGACGCCCTGACACACCATATTCAAGCGGAGGTGCCATGGTGTATATTGTTCGCTAATGATATAGTTCTGATTGATGAGACATGAGGCAGCGTCAATGAGAGATAGGAGGTTTGGAGGTAAGCCCTGGAGTCCAAAGGTTTCAAGTTGAATAGGTTTAAGATGGAATATCTGGAGTGTAAATTCAGTAGCCTAGACGGGGGGAGAGGACATGGTAGTAAGGCTCGACTCACTAGTCATCCCCAAGAGAAAGTTACAAGTACCTAGGGTCAATCATCCAGGGAGATGGATGAAATGGTTGTTAGCGTCTGGAGTCTTGTGTGACAAGAAGGTGTCAACGAGACTCAAAGGTAAGTTTTACAGAGCGGTGGTTAGGCTAGCCGTGTTGAATGGGGTTGAGTGTTGGCTAGTGAAGAATTCACATATCCAAAAGATGAAAGTAGTCGAAATGAGGATGTTGATATAGATGTGCGGGCATACTAAACTAGACAAGATAAGGAATGAAGATATTCGGGAGAGGGTGGGCGTTGCTCCCGTGGACGACAAGATGCAGGAAGCGAAGTTTAGGTGGTTCGGGCATGTGCGGAGGAGAACCATAGATGCCCCAGTTAGGAGATGTGAACGATTGGCTTTGACAGGTACGAGAAGAGGTAGAGGGCAGCCTAAGACGTATTGGGACGAGGTGATCAGGCACGACATGGCGCGGCTTCAGATTTCCGAGGACATGGCTCTTGATAGGAGCATGTGAGGGTCGAGTATTAGGGTTGTAGGCTAGGGAGTCGTCGAAAGCTTTTCCCTTTTTGTACAGGGTAGTCTGATAGAGTTTTGTCTAGGTCTGTTAGCGGTCTATGTTGTGTTCACATTATTGTTTTGCATAATCTTGTGTTATTGCTCTTTCACTTATTTGTTGTCTCTTACGTTACTGTTATTATCTTTATGGCATCTTTTGTTGTTACAAGCCTTTTCTTTTTCTTTTTTCTTTTGTTACCTTTTGTTTCTTTTGTTTTCTTTTGGTTCCTTTTCTGATATGATATTATTGTCTCTTCTGTTGAGCCGAGAGTCTCCCGGAAACAACCTCTCTACCCTTTCGGGGTAGGGATAAGGTATGCATACACTCTACTCTCACCAGATCCCACTAGTGGGATTTTACTAGGTATGTTATTGTAATAATTTGTCAAAATGCAATAATATAGAAGATCCATCGGTCCAAAAAGAAAATGAGAGTAATTAGCCGGTGGATTAGTTGGGTTAAAAAATCCATTTCTCTCTCCTTAACTTACGACCCCAACGATAAGTTAACCTCCACCGCCTCCCTTCTCCTCCAGCGATCCCCTCCCCCACCGGCGACCCCAAGTAAGTTTTCTCTCCTTTATCTCTCCCCTATCTCTCTCCTCTCTCTTCCCTCTTCTCTCACACCCCAGCCATTTACCCCTACCCCCACCCCACCCACCCCCCCTTTTTTTGTGATTTGTAGGCAACTCCTTCTCTTTCTCGAGCTAGGCAGCCCCACTCGTTTTTGTGGGGTTTGTTGTGTATGATTTTCAGGTACTAGTCGAGGCAGACGAGGCGAGCTTGCGGAGTTTGGACGTGAAGAGCAAAGCAACACAAGCAGAAACGAGCAGTAGCTAGCGGTATTTGATATCGAGCGAAGTCTGTCTAGGTATTTGGGTGCACATGGTGTTTCCTTTGGTAGCATCAATATTTAAAAGCAAAGCATTTTCTCCTTCTTCCAAGTTTTTTCTTTCCCACCAGGAGTTGGTACCTCCCGACCTCTTATTTACTTTGTACACCTTTTTACGTTTCCTAGCTAAGCATCCTGTGTGGTTTACTCTGTCACTACCTAGCTTACATCCTTTTGCGCATTCTGCTATAGTGTGTGCGAGCGTCTCTGTTCCCCGTAGTCAGTTGGAGGGATAGTGGCCGCGGTGGGGGATGGTATTGTAAGGTCATGTCCTCGGGGGTGAGGGTGGTGGCAAGGGTGAGTAGGGGGCAGGGAGCAATTCTACAGGTAGGGCGGGAGGCAAGGGTGGGAAGAGGGTAGCGGACGCCCATAGATTAAGGATCGGGTCGTGCAACATAGGCACTCTGACGGGTAAGTCCATTGAGCTAGCGAAGATTCTTCAGAACGGGAGGGTCAACATAGCCTGTGTTCAGGAGACTAGGTGGAAAGGATCGAAGGCGAGGAATGTAGACGGAGCTAAGCTATGGTACTCTGGGTCCGTGAAGGGTAAGAATGGAGTAGGTATCTTAGTGGATAGGGATCTAAGGGAGTCTGTGGTTGAGGTTAGGTGAGTGAATGATAGGTTAATGTCTATTAAGTTGGTTATTGGGCGTTGCGTCCTCAACGTCATCAGCGCTTACGTAACGCATGTGGGCTTAGATGAGGAGGCTAAGAGGCGGTTTTGGGAGGGCTTGGACGAGTTGGTGAGTAGTATTCCCCAATTTTTGAAGTTAGTTATTGGAGGGGACTTTAATGGTGGGCTGATGCTGGTGGTTATGGTGGGGCGCACGGTGGCTTTGGCCTTGGGGTTAGGAACGGAGGAGGCATGTCATTGCTTGACTTCGCTAGGGCTTCCAAGCTTCTGATTGCAAACTCGACATTCCAGAAGAAGGAAAAGTATTTGATCACCTTCAAAAGTTCAACGGCGAGGACTCAGATTGATTACCTGCTTCTCAGAAGGAGCGGTAGAGATTTGTGCAAGGACTGCAAGGTTATTCCGGGAGAGTCCCTTTCGACTCTCCATAGACTCCTAGTAATGGATGTCGGTCTTTGGGTGAAGAGGAAGATGAGGGGCGCTCGGGAACGACCACGGATTAGATGGGGTGCTTTGTCTAAGGAGAAAGCCCAAGAGTTGGAGAGGAGGTTAGTTGATGGTGGAGCTTGGAGAAGTTGTGGGGAAGCGGACGCAATGTGGTCAGAGACGGTGAACTTGGTTAGGGAGGTAGCGCGGGATGTGCTCGGGGTGGCCAAGGGCTATTCAGGTAGACATCAGGGTGACGGGTGGTAGAACGATGTAGTACAAGGAAAAGTAGAGGTGAAGAAGGTGGCGTTCTAAGTTGGCAGGGAGCACAAGCGAGGAAGAAAAGAAAGTGAACAAGGAGATCTACAAGGTGGCGAGGAAGGAAGCAAAGATGGCGGTCACGGAAGCTAAAAATGCGGCGTTTGGTCGCATGTAAGAGGAACTGGGGGAGAAAGGTGGGGATAGGAAGTTATTCCGATTAGCTAAATTAAGGGAGAGGAAGGCGCAGGATCTCGACCAAGTTAGGTGCATCAAGGACGAGGATGGCAGAGTTCTGATGGGGGAGTATCAAATCAAGCAGAGGCGGCAGGCGTACCTTGGAGACCTACTTAACGAGGAGGGGGATCGAAACATAGAGTTAGGGGAGCTGAGCATTCAGATCGTCATAGAGACCTTGGGTACTGTAGGCGCATTAGGGTGAAGGAGGTTGTGGGGGCTCTGCGTAGGATGAGTAGAGGTCGAGCGACCGGGCCAGACGAAATTCCGGTGGAGTTCTGGAAATGCATGGGTAGGTCAGGAGTGGAGTGGCTCTCCAAGTTGTTCAATATGATCTTTAGGACCAAAAGGATGCCGGAGGAGTGGAGGTGGAGTATAGTGGTGCCCTTGCACAAGAACAAAGGGGATGTCCAGTGCTGCAACAACTATAGGGGTATCAAATTAATAAGTCACACCATGAAGGTCTAGGAACGGGTGATCGAGGCGAGGGTGAGGGAGATGTCATCTATATCTGTGAACCAGTTCGGTTTCATGCCGGGTCGCTCCACTACAGAAGCTATCCACCTTGTCAGGAGATTGGTGGAACAGTTCAGGGATAAAGAAGGACCTGCACATGGTGTTTATAGACTTGCAGAAGGCGTATGACAAGGTCCTTAGGGGTTATAGAGGTGCGTGGAGGCGAAGAGTGTGTCGGAAGCCTACATCAGAGTAATCAAGGACATGTACGATGGAGCTAAGACTAGGGTTAGGACGGTGGGCGGTGACTCAGACCATTTTCCGGTGGTTATGGGGCTCCATCAAGGATCGGCGCTTAGCCCTCTCTTGTTTGCCTTGGTGATGGATGCTCTAACCCGACATATTCAATGGGACGTGCTTTGGTGTATGCTATTTGCTGATGACATAGTCTTGATAGACGAGACGAGGTTCGGTGTTAACGAGAGGCTAGAGGTATGGAGACAGACTCTCGAGTCTAAGGGTTTCAAACTAAGCAGGTCTAAGACAAAATACCAAAAACAAAAAACAAAAACCGCATTAGTTACTCCAGCATACACCTCATAAAAATTATCTAAACATAAGATGCATATGTACCATAAAGAAACGGGCATGCAATGATATCAAAACAGTAACTACCAAAAATGGCTACCAAAAGAGAATACAAACTAATCATCAGTTGTATCGAAATTTTTTATTTTTTGCCTCATACAACTGACTTTAGTGTAAGTTGTGTGAGGCATAAAATAAACGGAAAATGGCCTCATATATCCCTCTATTTTGTTTTATTGTTCAATCCTGTCCCCCGTTATACTTTCCCCCAGTATCTCTTAGGCCTCCCTCTGCCTCGCCTCACACCGACCACCGCTAGCCGCTCACAACTCCTCACCGGGGCGTCGGGGCTTCTCCTCCGCACATGCCCGAACCACCGAAGTCTCGCCTCTCGCATCGTCTCATCCATTGGGGCCACCCCACCTTCTCCCGAATAACTTCGTTCCTAATCTTATCTAACTTGGTGAGCCCGCACATCCACCTAAGCATCCTCATCTCCGCCACCATCATCCTCTGAACGTGAGATTTCTTCATCGGCCAACACTCCGTCCCATACAGCATGGCAGGTCTAACCACAGCTCTATAAAACTTTCCCTTGAGTTTTTGTGGCACTTTCTTATCACACAAGACTCCTGACGCAAGCCTCCACTTCGACCACCCCGCCGCTATACGGTGGGTGACATCCCCGTAAATCTCCCCGTCCCCCTGAATCACTGATCCAAGGTATCTGAAACTATCCTTCTTGGCTATGGCCTGAGATCCAATCATCACGCTCCCTCCCACTTCGCTCGACTCAGCGCTAAATTTGCACTCCAAATATTCTGTCTTAGACCTGCTTAGTTTAAACCCCTTAGACTCGAGAGTCTGTCTCCATTCCTCTAGCCTCTCGTTGACACCGACCCTCGTCTCGCCTACCAGGACTATGTCATCAGCAAATAGCATACACCAAGGTACATCCCTTTGAATATGCCACGTCAAAGCATCCATCACCAAGGCAAACAAGAGGGGCTAAGCGCTGATGCTTGATGGAGCCCCATAACCACCTAGAAATGGTCTGAGTCGCCACCCACTGTCCTGACCCTAGACTTAGCTCCATCGTACATGTTCTTGATTACTCTGATGTAGACTTTCGGCACGCTCTTCGCCTCCAGGCACCTCCATAGCACCTCCCTAGGGACCTTGTTATACGCCTTCTCCAAGTCGATAAACACCACGTGCAGGTCTTTTTTCTTATCCATGAACTGTTCCACCAATCTCCTGACAAGGTGGATAGCTTCTGTAGTGGAACGACCCGGCAAGAAACCAAACTGGTTCACCGATATAGATGTCAACTCCCTCACTCTGGCCTCGATCACCCGCTCCCGGACCTTCATGGTGTGGCTTATTAATTTGATGCCCCTATAGTTGTCGCAACACCGGATATCCCCTTTGTTCTTATACAAGGGCACCACTGTACTCCACCTCCACTCCTCTGGCATCCTTTTGGACCTGAAGATCGCATTGAACAACCTGGTGAGCCACTCCACTCCTGGCTTACCCATGCATTTCCAGAACTCCACCGGGATTTCGTCTGGCCCGGTCGCTCGACCTCTACTCATCCGGCGCTTAGCCTCTCTTGTTTGCCTTGGTAATGGATGCTATAACCCGACATATTCAAGGGGATGTGCCTTGGTGTATGCTATTTGCCGATGACATAGTCTTGATAGACGAGACGAGGTTCGGTGTTAACGAGAGGCTAGAGGTATGGAGACAAACTCTTGAGTCTAAGGGTTTCAAACTAAGCAGGTCTAAGACAGAATACCTGGAGTGCAAGTTTAGCGTCGAGCCGAGCGAAGTAGGCAGGGACGTGAAGATTGGATCTCAAGTCATTGCCAAGAGGGACAATTTCAGATACCTTGGGTCGGTGATTCAGGGGGACGGAGAGATAGACAGAGATGTCACTCATCGTATGGGAGCGGGGTGGTCGAAGTAGAGGCTTGCATCAGGAGTCCTGTGTGACAAGAAAGTGCCACAGAAACTCAAGGGTAAGTTTTATAGAGTTGTGGTTAGACATGTCATGTTGCATGGGGCGGAGTGCTGGCTGGTGAAGAACTCTCACCTTCAGAGAATGAAGGTGGCGGAGATGAGAATGCTCAGGTGGATGTGCGGGCTCATCAGGTTAGATAAGATTAAGAATGAAGTTATTCGGGAGAAGGCGGGGGTGGCCCCAGTGGATGAGCGGGAGGCGAGGCTCGGATGGTTCGGGCATGTGCGGAGGAGAAACCCAGATGCCCCGGTGAGAAGTTGTGAGTAACTGGCGGTGGTTGGCGTAAGTCGAGGCAGAGGGAGGCCGAAGGAGGCATTGGGGAGAGGTGATTAGGCAGGACATGGCTAGTATGCGAATTTCCGAGGACATGGCTCTTGATAGGAAAGTCTGGAGGTCTAGTATCAGGGTTGCAGGATAGGGTTTCGAGAATTTTCATACTCCTTTCCCGGGGTTGGGTAGGGCTCTCCATAGATGATTCATGTATTGGATTGTGGCCTCTTATGGTAGTTATTTATCGTAGTTATTGTTCGATATTATTGTATGCCATTTTATTTATGGTTCTTATGTTTAGATATTTATTTATGCGATTTCTATGGCAGTTACTAATGTTCTTTTGTTTGTGTTTTTGTTATTGTTTTTATTTTTCTTTTTTGTTCCTGAGCCGAGGGTCAATTGGAAACAGTCTCTCTGCTCTTTCGGGTAGGAGTAAGGCCCGTCTACATATTACCCTCCCAGACCCCACTTTGTGGGACTATACTGGGTAGTTGTTGTTGTTGTTATTAGTTGGGTCATAATTGAGGGTGTGCTTTTATATAAAATACAGAACTTTGGAGTAATTTTTGAAATTGTTACAAAATTCAAAAGTAATATTTTGGGCCAAACACAGGTCTAGAGCTAGTTCTGGGATTTGAAATTTTTGTTTTCAAAATCTGCCAAAACATAGGATAAAAATATAAACATGTTTTGCGAAAAAACAATTGAAAAAAAATTGGCAAAATCTATGGCCAAACGGGGGCTTAGTGTTAGTCTTGTATTTTTCTTATCCCTAGATTGCTATTACTACTACTATGTGATATTTTATTATTATCTTCCGCTTCGATTTTTTTAGTATCTCATTATTGTTAGTTTGTTACTACTTGTTGTAACTGCTTCTTTTCATCGTTCGTTGAGCCGACAATCTATTAGAAATAACCTCTACTTTCACAGGGTAGGGGTAAAATCTGCGTACACACTACCCTCCCGAGACCCCACTTGTGGGATTTCACTAGATTATTGTTGTTGTCATTGTTCTCCAAACAAAGAGAAAGCAAGTTAAACCTCTATCATTAACTGCATCCAAGATAGGCGTGTTGTCACCAAGAGCACTAACCAGTTCATAATTACTTTGCTTAGCAATTCCAGTAGCATTTAGGTCGGCATTGATTCTCAGACCATAAGCAAAGTCTTTTAGAGGGCCAACATTGATCAGGGAATCCCTCACTGCAAATGAGAATGCCTTCTGCAATCACCGAAAATCATGTAAATGATGAGGAATGACAGAGGATGATATTAATGATAAAGAGGCAAAAATGAAATAGCCAAGAAGCCATTCTGTAACATAAATCGTGATAAATAGCAAAAGTTCCAAGTAAAGAATTATAAAGTTTTATAGACAACTTATTATTCTCTCAATTTTACATGTGTGCTTCAATATTCCATGAGTCTAGGGTGTCATGATCTTTTTCTAGTAAGTAGTAGGGTGGCGTATGATTAATAGACATAATAGTATACAGAAAAAAAAATTAAGTGCACACATTAAGCAAATTCTAAGGTGGTGACAAACATGAAAAGGAACAAGTCATCCAGAAACTATGAAATAATGGGTACACAAACATGATCAGACAACAGCTTTATGAAACTTCATTATGCTATATCCTCAAAACAAAATATTTACATAATGATATATTGAAACGTTACAAAATTCCATCAACTAGTGTTGTTAAGGACTCGATTAAAGTGCGCCCTGAAGCTCAGTAAACCCCAGGTTGCCTATTTGACGCTTTAGTGTAGGCATCCTAAGTCCTAAGGTGTGTGCATCTTCGCCAATGGGTTTTGTCTTCAGATCCCAACACTAGACAATAAACACAGTTGACAAAGTGATACATTTATGGTCAAGAAAATGCCACGACTTGTATTTTAGGATTAAGAATAATAAATTAGAAATTTAGTATAAGAAAACTAGCCAGTAAAACTCTAAAACTACATCTTTTCATCTAAATCAAAATTTTAAATGGCTTTGGACTTGATTGACATGATTTTACCTATATATATAGTTTTTACATTCTTTTTCCACATAATTATTCTTTTTTATTATAGTTACATTTTCTTGCATTACATTTCTACTTTTGAATTTTTTGCCATTGGGGTTTCCTTCGCTAAAACCAACACTACGCTAATCGCGCTTTGCGCTAAAAGCTCCGGACTCCAGCACTTTTTTGCGCTTCTTGCTTTGACTACTCTGCCATCAACTCATAACTTGCTTCGGAACACGTCTCTCATTTCTTTTATTTTTTTACTTATCTATCCTTACCAGAATACTAAATGCTACACCTAAGTGCAAAAATACATTTGATATAACCTCTTGCAGAAAAGCATAATAGACCCAATGTGGTCTGGTTCTTCTCTCAGATCCAGCGGGAACTTAGTTCACCGGCCAGCCCATCTTTTTAAAATCATATATCATAACAGAATATAGTCTTCACAGAACATAATTCACCTGTGCTGATTGTGCATTATTTGGAGCTGTACCGTATAAGGAAAGCTCTTCGCCATTAATCATATCTTGCAATGCATCCGAGGATGACCTTCTTAGCCTCTTCGCAGAAGGAGTGTCACTTTCAATATCTCCAACCTGCACATGTAAGCAAATAGCAATAGGATTTTAGAGAAAGCAAAGCCAGTACCCTTAGAAAGAGAGGCAGAAAGGCGAGTAACACATAGAACCACTAAGCATTATTAAATGTCTAAGAATTGTTAAACACCCAATGAATGTGCATCATTTCAAAAGTAATTTTTTAATCTATTCATATCAAGTACAAATTAATTTTAAAGTAAAAAGTTTAAGTAGTAAGTTTAAAAGAAATATAAAAATAAAAAACAGGAAAGAGTGTGCAAAAAACTAGGGACTGCAGTATATTGATGAGCCTATAATTTTTATGATGGCAGAGGGATCGTGGACGCAATCTGGGCTGGGGTACAGCCATCCAGGAAAAAACAAGCAATGGAGGCAGTTACTCTAAGGGGTATATAATAAGGTTATAGATTACCGAGAAACAGATGGTAAGCAACCCCCACTTCCAACCTAGAGGTTGTGAGTTCGAGTCTCCCCAGGAGCAAGGTGGGTAGTTCTTGGAGGGAAGGATGCCGGGGGTCTATTTGGAAACAGCCTCTCTACCTTAGGGTAGGGGTAAGGTCTGCGTACACACTACCCTCCCCAGACCCCACTAAGTGGGATTATACTGGGTTGTTGTTGTTGTTGTTGTATTACCGAGAAACAGAGTACATATAAATAAGGAATATGCACAAGAAAAAAATAAACTGTAAAATACCAGCAAAAAGATCAAGCTACTTCAGCTAAAATCATGACACAAACCTCTTCCTGCACCCCAGGAGGCAAAATTGACCCTCCCAGACCACAAGTAAACTGCACGAGCAAACTATCTCCTAGGCGACTGCCCAAAAAGAATAATGAGTCTCCAATTGTTGTAATTCCCTGGAAATAAGAGAAACCCGTTTGAATTGCACAAACAAACACGGAACAAGACATATATATATATAGAGAGAGAGGGGGGGGGGGAGAGAGAGAGAGAGTAGTAGATCCATAAATTAAAACGATCCAGAATTCAAGAGGTAGCCAACCGATGTAAGTACTGAAGCTTTTGATTTTGAAAGGTCGAGCTTTTGAACGATTCTGCAGAAACATTAAAATAAAATTAAAATTGCAGCACATCTCTTCAAACACTAGGTAATAGCCAATCAAAGGCTGTAAAATGTCGCAAAGCAGGAAATTTATAGACTCCTGGTAGTAGGTAAAAACAAACTGTATATGTTCAACTAAATTACCACTTTGATTCAATGCATCAGGACATGAGGGGGGGAAAAAAGATTCAATGATCAGGACAAGAGAGCAAATTTTCTCAACTCTCAAGTCAACATTAGAATATATTCTCGAAAAACAAAAAAGAAAATACTACAGCAGCGAATTCCTAAATTTCTCCTTCATAAATTAGTGGGCAAAAAGGCATTACCTCCCATCATACATAATTGTCAGAAGAAGTAGCTCCCCTGTTTTTGTTGACAGCATTGCCACATCATTTGCTAACCAAGCTGCATTAGCTGCATCTAACTCCACAGTAAAAGATGATCTTGGCATTTCTTGACTGGAAGTAACCATAAGGACGTATCACAAAATTAGATAAAAACCTGGGACCCATTCTCATTGTAAGAACTGATCAAATCAACAAAGTGCCTCGAAATGAGGAGTCAAGGGAGTGGATCAACGCACAATGACTAAAGAAAAGGTAAAGGAGCATGAAAAACCGCACACACTTATGATAGAGTACAAATAAAACAATATTAAGTGTAAAGGAAAGTTCTAAATCAGAAAAAAAAAAAAAAGCAAGCTCATAAAATAAAACTAAAAGGGTAGTATTCACAACAGCCAGCACAAAGAAAATAAGTCTAATTCATTTAAGAATCCAAAGATTAAATCAGTTCTGATAAAGACTAACACTGAGAACTAGCCCTATGCAGCTATTAAAAGCAAACAACCACCATTTTCAAGACTATTGTCTCCGTTAGAGTCCCACTTTTGTTGCAGAGATGGGTTGCAGTTTCCTTAAATAGTCTTGAGCGATCATCGCCTCATGAGCTAGCTTTTGAGGTTGAGTTAGGCCCTAGGCCCATTTCTTTACATGTTATGGGTGTTGACCACTATATTATGTTGTCCACGCTCCAGATGTCTAATTTTGAGGTGCACCGTAAGGGGATGTTACAGACTTAAGAGCCTCACAATAGTTGACACTATAGGTTGTTGTTTCTTTATATAGTCTTGTGCAACCTGGGTTGAGTTGTCCTATGGTCCATTTTCTTAACAATCTCAAATGTTAAATGTACTTCCAGCGGATAGAAAGAGAAAACTTTTTCTTTTTCAATATTCAAGTAGAAACAAAATATGCCATGTTATATTATTGACCATTATTTATGATCCTAATAAATGAAAGTGAAGCTGGAAGTAGTTATAATTTTAGAATAGAGTGAAGCTGCAGGAATTGGTGAGGGAGAGTGCAAGGAAAGTAAAAACTAAGGGAAAAACCTGCTATCACCAAAGAAGGCAAAATTGTTCAACGCCAACGAACAAGAAGATGACTGCAAAATACGCAGATCAAAGTCAGTACATGAAAATAGAGTATGCAGGAAAGCTGTAAGTATATGTTGAAGGAATAAGCAGATTGTGAATCTCATGAAGATAACAGACCTGGCTGTGATAATGGATTGAGTTCGCACCAATAACAAGTACTCCACCAATAGGAGATGGCACAGCAAGAAGTTTATATGCATCATGAGGGAGATCCTGAGGAAAAAAAAGTAAGTGAAGTCTAACGTAGGAAATATATAATTAAATGGAGTAAGGTTCAAGCAGATTTTGACACTGTAATATCCATAATAAGCATCCAAATTCATCAAATGAGAAGTTATGATGAATGTCCATCTTAGTGACACAGCTCAGCACTGGTTGAAGAGACGAGAAGAACACTAGAGGAAAAATAAAAGGAAACTGGAAAACGGAAAACGATTAAAAACTAAGAGATAACAAGACACTCTCAGCCTAAGATGTTAAGAAAACTAACAGCAGGCTGTAGCTTCTTACCGAAATGAAACAGAAGGTTCATTGTTCTACATTTTATAAAGTTCCAGAATAAAAAGGCCACAAATTCTGTTAAAGAGGGAAGTAATTTTGCACTATGCTCTTCAAATATTTTTACAAAATATCATGACATTTATTTGAATCATCATCCTTTGAGTACCCAAGTGTCTACCAAATCAACTCTCTCTTTGATAAGTTCAAATCACCTTTCCATTACCAAGTCCTAGTATGCAACATCTTGTTTTCCACACTGTAGCACCTTTATCTCAAAATTACTTTCTTGCTAAGCAACATGGTTTTTACTTTTGTACTGCAGGAAACAAAAGTGATAAATCTTGCACCACAGGAAACGACAAATCGGTGGCAACAACATCGTAACTCTCCGGTTCAGATTGTTGGTAGAGGAAGATATTTTGAGGGAAGGAAATGTAAAGAGACAGAGAAAAAAACAAAATAAAGGACGAATAATACAAACAAGGTATACTATGGAGCCGAAGGCCATCATCAAGTGTATGTATAGTGGTACTTCTTAGAAATGGTGGAAGTAGACCCTTTTTAACTTTTAGCTGCCTTCCTTGCCTAGTTTCCACCAGCAAACCCAACACCGAAAAAGAAAGAAATCTGATACAGTTCTTTATATAATAACCGAAAAATCCCCAAGGGCTAGTGAAATACGGTTTGAAACTCGGTGGATAATGGACCCAACTGTCTACCTTCTCCACTTAAATACCAGGCTTTAAAATCTGACGCAGTTATCATCAGTAAATAGCTCATATAGAGTATTCTCCTTTCTCAGTTTTCTCTTTTCACTTTGCTTCAAGCTAATAAGAACATCTATAAAAATTGCTGGTAAAATAGATCACTGTAACTTACAACAGCTGACCATATCAGTGGATGCTGCCTCAATGTTGTACTAATACTAAAAGCAGAGACCATACAAGTATGATGTTTCCAAGAGACGCGCCCAGCCCAAGTAAGTTCCCTTTCATGAAGGATAACCATGACCGGCTCAATATAACCTGCATAAAGGCACATTACAAAGTTCAAACTAGCAACATGAGTAACTGCAGGTGGTGGAAACAATAGAAGAGCTTCAGACTTGAAGGACAACACGAATCACCATTATCAAATAAATTAATTAGATAGGAAAAATATAAGATTATGAAAGAAATAGAAGTCAACCAATCTACTTGCCGCCAAATAGACATCAACTGAATCAGTCATCATCGTGAAGACAATCATCAAAGTCTTCTTTTTCTTTTTCCTTTTATTTTGGATAACCGAGAAATCTCCAAGGGCCAGTTGTTGCATTGATCGAAATTCTGGTCCCACCCCTCTACCTTCCTCCAATTAAATACTTAGCCTTTTGTTCGTGGTAAGGTTGGCACTCGTGATGTGCGTCTAATCCACACATCATGAGCTGAACTCTACCACTGAACAAAGCCTTGGGGCACCATTAAAGTACATTTTCACAGCCAAGAAATATTAATCTATTACAGTAGATAACAAAAATGCTCGGCCAGTTCTGATGTCTGTTAAGAAGTTACAATAGGTTATAACAAAGTTTACCCACGTACGTTGAGCATCACCATTTACATGGGAGAAAAACAGAACTCCAAGACCTCTAATGTTCAACCTCAATTTTATTCTTGCAATACCAGCGGAATAATGACTGTGTGATAGTGCTTTCTCCATGTTACTAAAAATCAATGGGGAAGGGGGAGAAAGTTTAAAATGATACAGGAGGAACAGCTGGGGTATACCTACCATGAAGAAATATGAAATCTTTGACATGCCTCACATCAAGATCCCTTAAGGTGATAATATATGATGATTCGATGCGAGCTGAGGCACCTCCAGAACTAAAAGCACTGTCCTCACCAACTAAGCTAGAATTGATCTGAAATAAGGATATAGCACTTGAAATTATAAGCAAATCATGATAATCCAAATCACATAGATGGAAAGAGTAGTAGTTCAGGCATACTGACTTAATCCTTTCAACTACACAAAGAGAACCACACCAACAGACTATTATTCTTTAGCATGTTATTCACAAGATTTTTTATTTTTTCTATATCGGTGGTGTCCGGACCGCCGAGCAGCCTATCTAATCCCCTAGCACAGGTTGCCAAGTAGTCTTGCACACCAATGCTAGAGCAGATAGGCTCACACGTAGTGTGGCAGATTGTATTTGAACCTGGGATCTCCAAGTTGCCACTCCTATCCTCAACCACTATGTCATTCCCCTGGTGACTACTGTAAAGACAATACTATTGATTCAGTCACTCCCAAATCTCAAGGATATACAGATCATTGACCAAAGAAAAGCAACTATCAAAAGATATAGTATTTCTTTTTGACTTGACACTGTTCTCTGTTAGTACTGCCTGTGAAAATTAATCAGCTAAGCTCATAAATAATATGAAAGCAAAAGCTTTTCATTCAATAAATCACCCTTTTCAAGCTTTGGCACATATTTTTTATTTATAGCAGGCATATAAATGGGCAATGCCAAGAATACCACAGAATTGTCTAACTGTTGGAACAGAGGTAGAAAGAAGAGCAAGAGGACACTGTGGTGGAACACCGTCCCAGCACGCATATGGTGGACTCCTTGGAAGAAAAGGAACATCAGATGTTTTGAAGACGAAGCTAACTCAACTCAAGAGATCAACTTTAACCACACATATTTACTATCTTTTTTCTGTACAGAGGAATTGTAAATAAAGCAGGAGCAATAATTTGCCTCTTAGTATCCTGTAAGATTGTGAAGGATTTCTTATTTTAGTCTTCTTCTTACTAATAAATATTACAGCACCTCGTTAGTGGTAGCTTATGATACAAACTCTCAAATAAAAAATAATATTAGTTGAACTGTCCCTTCATGAAATCAGATAAAATAATATCAAAGTACATAGTATAACAACTTTTTATTCGAGTTTCAGCAGGGGGTTCTGCATTCTAGCCTATACTGGTAAGTTATGAATAGGATAACAGGAAGAAGGCTGGCCAGCAATGTGTGACTGTAAATGGTTTTAGCATGATTAGTCCAAAATATTAAGCAACCAACGTTCAGGTTAGCTAGGAAAGGAAAAAAGGCAGCAAAAGAAAACCTCAGCAGCCTTGAGTATTATCATCTGTTGTTCAAAAGCAAAGACTCCAGCGCATCGCCCCTGTGGATCAACCTTGATAATCGGCCCTTTGTCAAATGATTCTCGTCCTCTTTTTAAATGAAACCAGTCTGGACCTTCAAAACAGTGCATTGAGCTGGAAGGAGAGAAAAAAAGGAAATTTCCAATGTAGTTTGTCAGTTATCATGCTTAAATGACAAAGAAACAGGAAGTAGCGGGCAACATACTTAATGTTAAGCGTGAAATGTTTGAAAATTCATAGGGTAGAACGAATTAAGTCACAATTTTGATGAATTTTATGAGGTTGTTAGTTTTCCAATAAAAAAGAGCAGAGACTTTAAGTGTAAGTATAACAGTGAACTCAAGTTACAGGTAGCAATATAAATAAATTTGCAGAAGCTTGGAATCTTCATTAAAGGGTCCAATAAGATTACACATCAATATGGAAATCGTGGAGCTCCCAGAGTTGTTTAAAAACACAATAACAAGGGAGGTGCTTAAATCTAACAAAATTCACCACCTTGATTTTTCCACTAGGTGCCACACAAATTTAAGGGGAAGTTTTATAGAGTTGTGGTTAGACCTGTCATGCTGTATGGAGCGGAGTGCTGGCCGGTGAAAAGTTATCATGTTCAGAAAATGAAGGTTACGGAGATGAGGATGCTCGGGTGGATATGCGGGCTCACCAGATTGGATAGGATTAGGAATAAAGTTATTCGGGGAAAGGTGGGAGTAGCCCGGTGGATGAGAAGATGCGGAAAGCGAGGCTTAGGTGGTTCGGGCATGTGCGGAGGAGGAACCCCGGTGCCCCAGTGAGTAGTTGTGAGCGGTTGGCGGTGGGTGGCGCAAGTCGAGGCAGAGAGAGGCCCAAGAGTTATTGGGAAGAGGTGATCAGCCAGGACATGGCTAGAATGCGAATTTCTGAGGACATGGCCCTTGATAGGAGAGTCTGGAGATCTAGTATAAAGGTTGTCGAATAGGGGCCCCTTGTATATTTTGCACATCTTTCCCGGTCTGGAGGTTTGGTAGGGCTCTCAATAGTTGATTTGTGTTTTGGTTTATGTTTTGAGATTACTGCATGCCATTTTAATTATGGTTTATGGTTTATGTTTTGATAATTGTCTATGTAATTTTTCATAGAGTTACTAATCCTCTCCTGTTTTTGCTTTGTTTTTATTCCCCTTTTCCTAAGTCGAAGGTCGATTTGGAAACAGCCTCTCTGCCCTTTCGGGCCGGGTAAGGCCTGCGTACGTATTACCCTCCCCAGATTGTGCGATTATAGTGGGTATTTGTTATTGTTGTTGTTGTACCTACAGCCTCTCCTTTTTGGGTTCTTTTGGCTCAACATCTCATTTCCCCAGATGTTTTTGGGCTCACAAATGAATTAGTTGCGGTTTACCTAGTCCGTAGTCCATGTGTGGCGTCGTCGAACTCGAGAACAGACATTTTAGCATCTTCAAAAGATAAAATAATGGAATCTCTCCTTCTCCCACCATCAACTCCTCCTGCTGTTAACACTCCCATTGAATATATATTTCCATGCAGCCTACATATATTACACACACGAAAAAAAAATATCTTTAACAATAAAAATATCTAAAAACGATCTTATGATATTTTTTCCAAACTGAAATACCTGTAATTGCAAACGAGCTCAAGTGAAGCAGCAGAAATACCGGCCATGAGGCCACCACGTTTCACTTCGGCGGCATCTCTGGAGGATGCTTGTTCAACCCTAACCAAGTAAATTTCAAGCACGTTTCCTGCCGAGACAACGAGGTTCGGTATAGGACCAAGTGGCTTGGTGGCTGGCCAATCGGAGTCGACGTCGGCTGTATGAATTTGCGGGGTGAAATCGGCGGCGGAGTGAGTGATGAATCCGGCGGCGCAGTTCTCGATACCGGTGGGGCAATGCATTGTCTTGCACGCCGCGAAACTCATCTTTGCAGCTTCTACGGCAGCGTTTCTTTGGCCAACTGAAGAACTGAGAGAGTAATTGAAGACTAGGGTTTTTGGCTTAAACCCGTGTTTTGAGTTTGGCGGGAGGATGAGCAGTGGACTGACAGTCCAGTGACCCGTGAAAAGTATATGTAATTACCAATTTGATTTGCCGGACGGGAAGTCCGCTTCTTTGTCGATGTAATTTCCAACCGGGTGTGTGAAATCGTAATTTACCCACTTAATTTTACAACTTTAACAACACCAACAGTATTCACTATTCACCTTTTCTAAACGACCTGATTCTTTATTTTATTCTTCTATCAACATTTAGACATGAATTGGGTGATATTTGGAAAATAACATGGTATTTAAATTTAGGTTGAAAGAAAATATTTAAAAATTGAAGTTGCCTTTGAAATTTGAACATGAAAACACAACTAAATTTTTGTGAGTGCAAATTTAAAAAATCACAAACATGTTTGAAGTTGAAATAATTGATCAATTTCATAAACAAAATTTATTTACAATAATCTCCAATTATTATTTCAAACATTTGAAATAATACATATGAACAAATGGATATGACCAATGTTACTTTCAATTAATATTATGCAGCGAATTACATGGAGAAAAGAGAAAATAAGAAAAGATTGTTGGGATTCTCTATATTCAGAAGTCTCAAACATGATTTTTTTTATAAAAAGCTTCCACTCCATATTGAACTTAATTATTTGGTGTGAATTCAGATTAATTAGTCTAATACAACAACAATAACTATCGAGTAAAATCCTACAAAGTGAGGTCTGAAAAGGGTAATGTGTACGCATGTCTTACCCCCACCCAATAGGGCAGAGAGGTTGTATCTGATAGACCCTCGACTCAGAAAAAAAAGAAAAAGAGAAGGAGAGAGTTCATTAGTAACTCTGGTATAAACCATAATAGTAATAGAAGCATAACAATCAAAAGATAAATGACATGCAATAAGAGTAACCAATAACTAAGGCCTGGGCTAAGATAATCATCAAGGATAGTGTGGATTCAATATAAATTGCAAGCTATCTAAGATCAACCCTTATACAACCCCGCCTCACCCCGGTATGAAGTACGCAAAGCTCTACTACCCCCTACCCTACAACCCTAATGCTTGACATCCAAACCTTCCTATCAAGGGCCATATCCTCAGAAATCTGCAGTCGTGTCATGTCTTGCCTCATCACCTCTCCTCAATACTTCTTAGGCCTCCATCTACCTCTTTTCGTACCACCACAGCCAACCTCTCACACCTCATCACCAGAGCATCAAGGTTTCTCCTTCGCACATGCCCGAACCATCTAATCATTGCTTCCCGCATCTTGTCATCCAAAGGTGCAACTCACACCTTATTCTGAATATCCTCATTCTTAATCTTGTTTATCCTAGTGAGCCCGCACATCCACCTCAACATCCTCATTTCTCCTACCTTCATCCTCTCGATATGGAAGTTCTTAACCAGCCAACACTCTGCCCCACACAACATGGTCGATCTAACTACAGCTCTATAAAACTTACATTTGAGTAACGGTGGCACTTTTTTGTCACATAAGACTCCCGATGAAATCCTCCATCTCATCTAGCCCACCCTTATACGGTGAGTGACGTCCTCATCGGTCTATTCTAAAATGTATAGATATAAATTAGATAAAATTGGAAAATAACACCTTTAGTTAATTTTGAAATGTATGATTGAATTTTTTTAAGAAAAAAAACTTCATTTTAGTATTCATCTCAATTAGAGGGTCAAGGAAAAAAATATTTAAAGTCGTGATGAGTTCCCATTCAAATCTTATTGCATCTACATGAGCCCTTTCCGCGTGTCATGATATATATATATTGTATTTGCTTACCTTGAAAATGGTAATTACAATTAGATTTGATTTTGTGGTTCAAAAAAGATATGATTTATTTTTATGCTAGTTGTTAGGCAATAGATGCTAAGTACGAGACTAGCAAATAAGATAAGAACTTGAAAGCAGTATGTTTAAGCAAACCGAGTGGCTGAGAATCCGGGCCTCGAGCTAGGTTATACGGTGCCTCGAGGTCAAGCTCGGTACTAAGTTGTGGACAGCCGATGAAGGACTAACAATTTTGAGAGCTTTGATGAAGGCTCTTTATGATCAATGATGAGTAATAAATGAAGAACAATTAATAAAACACAATAAATATAAGCAACAAATGTAAATAATAGACTCAAGGATAATGTATTTAAGTTGGATAGTAGAGAATATTTTTGTATTGAATGTTGTATATTCCTTATAAAATGACAAGGGTCCCCTCTATATATAAGGGGGAATCCTAATATTGGACAAATATATTTATTACAAAAATATATAGCCGGTACTGTCATTTAATGCAAGGTACGAGCTTAAACTAGTCTAATAGACTGCCTTAGGAACTTCCTGTTTATCTATCATAACTACCGATCTGTACTACCCCAGGGTAAAACATTGATAACCCCTCGGGGTTGAACCTCGACCATTGTCTCGAACATTTGGAAACATGCCTATGAAGTGTCATACTGACTATAAAATCGGACCCTCTAATTTTTACAGCATACAGATAGTCCACGCGTTTCTTAAAATGAAAATGATAAGAGATGGTCTTGAGGTCTTACCTCTTCGATATTACCCCTGTGACGCCATCCTACCAGAGCATTAAATGGCATGACTCAAATACTACATAGGGGTTGATGTCAATACGACTATCGCGAAGCCCTTGAACCGCTATTGGTTCAACCTTTCAACTTCTCAAACGCTGCCCATGTGGATTTTATAAATACCTCAACTATTTTTCCACCCATACTTTACAACACCTTCAAGATTTTATAGCTAAATTCACCATTTTCTGCATTCGTCTCCCTTCTGCGCTTGTTTCTTCCCTTTCCTTCCCAATAAACCTTCTTTTTTATAGTCATGGCTAGAACCCCTAGAACGGTACCACATACGGAGGGCACCACCTCCTCATCACGCCCGTCGAAGGGCAAACCAAAAGTACCCCTAATTGTGAGCAATGTACCCCTACCAAATCCGATATTGTATCCAATTTTTCGGTCTAAAATCCCCCTGCTACACCAAGTCAATGTGAATACATGTCTCGATAGATCAGCATGGTAACCAATACAAATGGAGTGAAGAAAGATTGCCGGTGTGGGGAGGCAGCGTTAGTAAAAATCCCCAATTTTGGGGAAAGCATAGTAGACCATAAAGTTGGCTTCCTCGGTGTGTATACATATCCATTTACTTTAGGCTTCACAGATTATTCGTATCCTTCTTTCCCGTTGATAGATTCGGTGAGTATCAATTTCTGCCACGAGTACCGAGTGACGCTCGGTCACATCTATCCTTTTTTCTGGAGGATCATTCATATTTTCCAATACTTTTCCAACCAGGTCAAGGGTATGACCTTCACCCTCAATCTCTTCTGGGGTTTAGTGTTTGGTTAGAGAGTATACAATATTTTTAGGAAAATAATTTTTTGTGCTACTCTACTCAATCCACTTTACCCAAAATTCCCATGTTTCTTGTACAACTTTACTCCTCCCCCCCCCCCCAAAAAAAATCTCTGACTCTATTTTTTTAAGAATTTAATTATTAAATACTTTATTTTGTTGAAAAAGAAAGTATCTTTTCTACAACATGAAAGGAAATTACTCATTTTGTTGAAGAGAGAAAATATATTTTATATATTATGAAAAAATGTATTCGTTTGGTTCAAATGAAAGAAAATACTTTTATTACATCATGAAAAAGAATATATTCATTTTGTTGAAATAAAAAAAAGGTACTCCACAATATGAAAAGAAAATATTCTTAATAATAGTTCTATTTAGGGTGATGCGTAGTGGGCGAGGTTGGGGCAGGTGGGGTGTGGTCGGAGGGAGGGGGTTGGGGTGGGAGGGTGAGGGTGGATTAGTGGGCATGGTGAATAATGTTGAGAAGGTTGAAAAGGAGTTTCGGAAAATATTTCCCTCCTTTTGATAGGGAAAATATTTTCCTCCAATTGGAGGAAAATAAATTGATAAAAATAATATTTTTCAAAACATTTAAGCTAACAAAAATTAGAATTTATTTTGTAAGGAGCTAAAGGAAAAAAGTAAATTGTTCTTCAAACTTTCAGGAATTAAAACCAATGACAAAGAGCAAGGGTTAAGGGTACTCTCCAACTGTCAAAATCACAATCAATCAAAGTGTGATTTGAATTAGCTTTGATTTATATTTCAAAAGAATTAGGTTTGAGAATAGTTAGAATTAGCTCTCTAGTAGATGTTTTAGAGAATGTTTATTTAGCTTTGAAAAACTTACAGTTGGTTCATTTTGATTTTGGAAAATAATTGGTTTTGATTTTCGGAAAATAAAATTTGTTTTCTATTAAAGATGATGGTTTTCAGTTAGTGTTTATAAAGACTTTATGGGACTCGTATTAGGGCTCGTCCTGGTGCGGGTCACTATCAAACTATCACGAGACTCACAAGTGGTGTTAGTTCTATGAGGATTATGTCCCAAGTGCCAGATTATGTGCTTGAAATATGCCTAACGCTCAACCAGAAGCGAAACTAGGAATTAAACACCATGGTTCCGTTTTTATAATTTTTTGTATTGAACCAATTAGATTTTTAAAAATATGGGTTAATGTCTATTATTTTTATAATTTTTACATGAAAATTTTGATTCAGCGTCCAACGTTATGGGTTCAATTGTCCGCAATACGCTAGGTCTGCCCCCGCGCTCAACACCTGGGGCTTGTCTAACAGTTCCTACGTAGATCAAGCATTAAATTTCTTAATTAGCACCGTTGACCCTCAAAATTCTTAATCTTGATGATTAAAGTTTTATTTTGTCTATAGAAACATGAACTTTGAGAATAAATAATTAATGAGCTATATAAGTGCCTACTAACTAAATTGAGAATATTTTTTCTAAATAAATATTTAAATTTTACATTTTCACTTACTATAGGTCTTCATATCTTAGTTATATGTATCTTTAGGCATGTCTCTAATAATTTGATCTCCCTAAACTCGGGTGCACATTTATGTGACCCAAATTCAAATCTCAACGGAGTTGAAACGTGTCGATAACCACGGGTACATTAATTGTGACGTGATTCCAGATACGTTTTCACAATGTTGCAATTTTTTTATTAAAATAATAATAATAATATTAAAAACGGTTAAAGGTTAAAATTTACACATAAGTTAAAGCATGTTATAAATCAGATAATTAAGCCAAATATGGCAGTTGAGCGACCGTGCTAGAACTACGGAACTCGGGAATGCCTTATACCTTCTCCCGGGTTAACATAATTCCTTATCCAGATTTCTGGTTCGCGGACTGTAATACAGAGTCAAACCTTTCCTCGATTCGAGATTCAACCGGTGACTAGGGACACCATAAATCTCCCAAGTGGCGACTCTGCATATCATAATAAACAAATCCCATTTCGATTGTCTTTTAATTGGAAAAAATCCTTTTATTATATCCCTTTCACGGGGTGTGGTAGGTAAAAAGGAAGTGTGACAGTTCTGGCGACTCTGCCGGGGACTTAATTACCCAGAACCACTGGTTCAGGATTAGAAATTCGAACTTGGAATAATTGTTGTATTTGGCTTTCTTTATCATATGATGTTTATTACATTTTAGTCTTAAATGTGCAAATGATACTTTTTACCGCTTTTATATTATTTGAACTTTATATATAAAATGTGTCGAAACCCCTCTCTTCTCTCTCCTAGGGAGTGCACGCTGGTCGTGACTTCTTTTTGTTAGTGTCATATCCCAAAACGAGGATTCGGATGAGTTGCAAAACCGAATGGTCTTTTGATTACCGGTACACATCTCCTATCCTTGGCACGAGTTATCCGCTCGGGTAAGCTAGGTCTAGAATAATAAATCCAGGTTTTAAACCTAGAAAAATAAAGCTTCATGTTAGATTCCTAGTAGGAACGCTTATTTTCATCATGTTGCATTCGACTTAGGGGACTCAACACAGGGGTTGGGTTCATCTAGGACAAACAACCTGAAATGAAAAGACCATCCTGCTGCATCCTGTTTATTTTATGCATTTATTTTCTTTCGACTTGCATGCTGACCGGCTTTGGGGAAAAGAAAATAAAAAGAGAAAAGAAATTTTATTTTCAAAAGTGGTTAGTTTTATTGGTCGATAAAAGACAAAAAAAACTAAAGAGTTTCATTAGTTTGTTGAAAAAAAAAAGAAAAAATACAAAAAAAGTATTGTTTTTCAAAATAGTGTATTTATCAATGCAAAAGAAGTCTTGTTTTCAAAAATACTTAGTTTTAGGCCGAACTACACTGGTTTGATTCTCATCGGATGTGAGATACGTAGGCAACCCTCATCGGGTCCAACCTCCCATTTTGCAAAAATAGCCAAAAATATTATAAATTTTTGTTATAAATAAGTTGGGTGATGTCGTTCTTATCAAATATAGTCGAATATTCCTGAAAGGGATGCCGGAAGGCTAACTTGCATAAACGGCCACCTTGGTCATTTTTAGATTTTGGCTGGTTAGCTAACACATCCTTATAATCTTCGTCCCCGAAGTGCTAAAAATCATATTTGCAAAAACAAGGTCTTTTATTTTAATTTGAAAAACAAGAAAAAGAGTGAGTAGGAAAGTAAATGTCGTTTGAATTTTTGGTCAAAATAAGCCAAGCCAGCTTTGGCAGTGTTTTATACCGTTCTTGCCAAGATAGCCTTAGAGTATCCTTCAGTTGTCGAAAAACTATTTTTGTAAAAGAACGAACAAGTTTGTAAAATAATCCTTCCCGACTTCAAAATTCACGTGAAATTGAGAAGGGGCCACGTTTGAAAAAAATAGCCATTTGGTAAAAAAATGGCATATAGGGGAAGGAATCTGTCAGTCTGTTTTTTAATTTGTATTTCTTTTGCTTAGAGCATGTGGTGTTTGATTTTCAAGTCTGTAAGTATTCTTTTCGTCAAAGTCTGTTAGTATTGTCAGTTTTTAAAACTTTGTAATCAAGTTTGTTTTATTGTGAAAATTGAAAAATTCCTAAAAAAAAGATGTTTTATTGTTATTGGCCTTTCATTGATCCGAACTACGCACGGTCTGATTTATGCGGGGTCATGATACGTAGGCAATCTCCATAAGATTCGACCACAACTAAAAAGCAAAAAATAAAAGAGAAAAAGACACGATAGAAATGGTCAAATTGTCTAGGTACATTGCATTCCAACATGTAATTGCAATATGTGTTAAAACTCTAATGCTAACAAGTTTGTTATTTTCGAGAAGTTTCAAACAGTTAGTTTGTTAGAGCGTACTGGCACCGTACCATTATCAAACAAGATCGAAAAGGCATATCCCAAAAAGCATGACTGGATTAGACAACAGTGTTGAGTCGAAAAAAACAATAAATCAAATACTGAAGGAAGCCATGGAAAAAATGGAAAAGATAAGGTTGTAAATGAATAAAATGCAGCTAGCCTTGGCTAGAGCGCAAAAGGGTCCTGAACTACCTCTTACTCCCACTCTCCAACCAAGACACACGCCGCAATACCCTTCATCCGGCCCCTCAACAAGCTTACCGAGCTATCACTACTATCAGGGGAAGAGAGGCCTATGATCCCCAAGCTCCATCACCCAATCAAAACCCTCCTCCATCAAATGTTCCCGTCTTTATGGCGCCTCCCCCAACCCCATTACATAGATTGTCTAGTGAGTCGTTGTTTTAGGCTCACGATAAACAATATTACCCCCCTAAACTCACATTCAAAGCACCCGAGCCACATACTTATACCACTCACTTTGAGCTCCCGATGGCCGGCTAAGAGTATGGAGTAGGATAAAGTGCTTCGTAAAGTGAAAAGCCTGGAGTAATATTTCAGGAACATGCACGGGTTAGGCAAACATGTCAGGATGGCCTACAAGGACATGTGTCCTTTCCCTGACGTTCAATTGCCGGCAGGGTTCAAGATGCCAAAGTTTGATCTATACGAGGGACACGACGACCCTATGGCACATCTGCGAGGGTTTTGCAGCAACATGAGAGGAGCATGTAGTAAAGATGAGTTGCTGATAGCTTACTTTGGTCAGAGTCTAAGTGGGTCCGCACTGGAATGGTATACAAGGTAGGATCCCAGAAGGTGGTACACCTGGGACAACCTAGCGCAAGCATTTGCCGATCGTTTCTAATATAATCTTGAGATCATCCCTGATCGTCTCACATTGTTAAAGCTGGAGAAAAATCCTGGAGAGAGCTTCAGGGAATTTGGGTTCCGTCGGAGGGAACGGGTAGCAAGAGTCAATCCTCCCATGAGGGAAGGTGAAAAGGTGGATTACTTTTTGCAAACTTTGGAGCCAACTTACTTTGGTCACCTGGTGACATCGGTTGGAAAATCTTTCAATGAGGTCGTAAAAATGGGTGGCATGATTGAACAAGGGCTCAAGTCCAATAAGATAATGAGTTATTCGGCAATCAAGGCCACCACTCAGGCTACCCAGAGCGGCATGAAAGGTGTGCTCGGAAGTAAAAAGAGGGAAGATGCCGCAATAATTGAATTCCGAGCTTGGTATGGATCCAAAGGCTCACCTTGCCAATACAATCAACCTCAACCCCAAACCTATCACCAAGCTCCATATAACCCACCTCAATATTATTATCCGCACAGTGTCCAGCCATATGTCCAACCACCACGCTGCTCTCTATGGCTAGCACCAGCACCACATAATGCACTCTTGCCTTCACAACATGCTCGAGCAACCAACAACCCAAGAGAACAGGGGCAGGAAGGGAAGCAAAGGCAAAAAAATAGTTTCACGCCAATTGGGGAGTCATACACAAGCTTGTTTGAAAAGTTAAAACATTCTGGCTTGATTGAGCCGCTCCTTGGCTATACTCCAAACCCATATGCAAAAGGATTTGATCCTGTTGTTCGATGCATGTACCACTCTAACGTCCAAGGGCAGAGTATTGAATATTGTTGTTCTTTGAAAAAGGAAGTAGAAAGAATGATTCAAGAATGGGCAACTGTGATCAATGAAAGTGACAGGGAGCATGCAAATCCTCTTGAGAACTTATTGGCTGAAGTTGATGATATTGAAGTTGGTAATGGGCTTGGCAATATAGATGCGGAACTCAGTGGCTAAGATGCATGTCGTGCTTGATAGTTGGAAAGATACTTCATCTCTTGGTCAGCAAAAGAGGAGCTTTGGTGGCTTGGGTTGTTGTCATTTCTGTTGTCTGGGTTATTTTCAGGGTTGTAATCCGGATTTTGTCTTGTGGTCAAACCCTCTTATCCTTCCATTTTGTCATAGCAGTTTGCTCAGTTTTGTTTCACGGTTGTACTTTGATTTGCATTTCTTGTTTTGTTGTTGAACCGTTTTGTCGTTAGTCTAACGAAACTATTGGTCTTTTGTTACCTCCAGTCATCTTCTTTGTTTAGTTCTTTTTAACCTTTAGATTTGTCTTTTGTTCAAACGCCGATTCTAGTGACATGACATGCACGCACAGTTGGGCCTAATCTTAAATGTTAATCATAAAACTATTTGGAGGTGATCGAGACATTTAATGGAAATAAGAATGATTTGAGATTATTTGGAACCCGAGTCATGTGAAACCGGGGCATGTAAAACATAAAGAAAACCTTAAAGGCAAATTGGCCATGTTGACATGGGGTCGCTCGTGGTAATGAAATAAGAGTGTTGCCCAACGATGCTTTAAAATGACAAATGAAAAGGCGAATGGGCGGATATGGTTATCAATCATGGCACAATCAAAAGATGTTGTGGATGTTTAAATATGTTGTTTTCACTTGGCATGTTTTGAAGGTTGGAATGACGAATGCATTTTTTTGCTATCTAAACACTTTCTCATTTGTTAACCCTTTGAGCCTTATTTATTTTCTTTCATAGCCCTCCTTCGGAATTAGTAGAAAAGGCTAGAAACACAAACGTAGAAAAAAAAAGATAAAGAAAAACAACAAAACAACAAAAAGAGAACAAAAGAAAAAGAAAAAGAAAAAGAAAAATAAATTAAAAGGAAAACGAGAACAACGAGGAATTGGGAACTACGTTTGACCTGATTCCTCAAAGAGGATACGTAGGCACTTCACAGCTCGGTCATAGTGTAAATAAAATTAAAAAATCCCCAAACAAGAAACTAGGGCAAATTTTGAAATTGTGTTTATTATAAATAAATTTATGTCCGAAGGTTGTAAATATTGAACCCAAAGTTGATTTGTTTTGAGCCTTTAATACCCTTTCTTTCTAGACCTATCCAAATCCACATTATGATCCAAAGAAAGACCTTTTGACCAATCTTCAAAAGAGGCCAAGTCAGGCAAATGAAAGAAGTCTTATCAGAACATAACACTCTGATTCCCAGCATAAAAGACTCTGATCTTCGGCAGAAGAAATATGAGAAAGTCTTAGCGGTAACACCCAAAACTCCAACTGAGAAGTAATACAAATAATAGTCTTATCGGTGAAAATCGTCACGGGCACCGTAAGGTGATGAAAGCTTGAGAGAAAAACCAAAATGAGAGAGACTTTATAGTAAAAACCCTTCGGGCATTACAAGTCAAATAAAGATGGAGAATCAGATGGAAATCACCAGACATAAATCTTAAAAGACGATTGACGACGGAGGATAGGACATATGTGCATGTCATGACCATTAAAGTCAGTATCCACGTTTGATAGGGTTTTATTTTATAGTTTCTCTTGTTAGATAGTCATTTTTTTATTTGTCTTCTATTTTAGTTTCCTTTTATCTTTCTCCTTTCATCAAAAATTCTCCTGTAGAGTCTGTTTGGTCAAAACAAGTTAGAAATGACTTTAAAATTTGCCATCAACTTTCCAATTATGCAAGATAGAATCTGATTGGTACACCCAAGTGGTATAAGTAAGAAGGGATCAAGCGCAAGACCAGTGTCCAGAAGGATATTCCCCGGCAAGAGGAAATTGACAAAGGGGTGGATCAGTGTCAAGGAGGATACCTCCATCAAAAAGAGAAGGTTAATGACCTCAAGGCTAAGGCCAGTGAAACTCAAAGGTCGGGAAAAATGCTCGTTCCCTAGATATGCCACAAAAGAAGGGGGATATCCCTAGCAGAAAAGGTATTTCTAGTGACAGGGATGAACGAAGAAATGGTCCATTAGTAAAACGTGCAAGATCCGCAAGCAAGGTCACTGTCATAGGAATTTGGGTGGTCAGAATACCAGTGGAAAACAACGGGGAAAGACGTGTGAATAAAGAGTCTTCAAGGAAGGCGGGGAAGCAAGAAAGAGAAAAACTATCCCCAACAGGAATATCATCCCTAGCAAATTTTGACAATGAAACGCAGAGCAGGGAAAGAGGAGGAGAACCATCCCTAACAAGAGCATCAAACCAACCACCACGTTTTAAACTAACAAATTTTCTTTGATTTGAAGCAGGTAAAGATAATGGCATGCCACAAGGAAGATTATAAAACTGGGCCAGAAATTTTTTCTTTCATTTTGAAAATTTTCTGGAAGTCAGGTACCCACTTGGGGAAGAATGAAGATAAGACAAGCCTCAAGGGAAGTGGTCTTTGAACCAGTTTTATCCCCACAATAACAAGTGTTAATGAAGAAAGTTGTATCCCTAGCGGACAGAACAAAAGGATGAAACTTGCATTCAGAAAAAACAACAGGCTAGTGTCATCCCCAGTAGCCTTCAGAAGAGTGGAACACCAGTTTTGAAGAAATAAAAATCCCCCAGCAGTGTTATCCTCAACAACGTTATCCCCAGCTGATAACATTTTTATCCCCAGCAGGTAAGTAAATAATCCCCAACAGTGTTATCCCCAGCAGTTTTGAGGGAAGACAACACGAGTTTTAAGGGAAACATTTCTGCAAGAAGGTAATTCAGGAAGAAGGAAATGGTTTAGGAGAAAAAGGGAGACGCACTTCCTAGTTTTAAATCATTAAAGTTTCACCCATAGGAGACACTATTCCTAAGTTTATTTTTACTCGTAGAAGATGCACTTCCTAAGTTTATTTTAATGCATAGGAGACGCACTTCCTAAATTAAGATTTCACTCATAGGAGATGCACATCCTAAATTAAGATTTCACTCATAGGAGACGCACTTCCTAGTTTAAATCATTGAGATTTTACTCATAGGAGATGCACTTCCTAAGTTTATTTTAATGCATAGGAGACGCACTTCCTAAATTAAGATTTCACTCATTGGAGACGCACTTCCTAATTTAAGATTTCACTCATAGGAGACGCACTTCCTAGTTTAAATCATTGAGATTTTACTCATAGGAGACGCACTTCCTAGTTTAAATAATTGAGATTTTACCCAGAGGAGACGCACTTCCTATGTTTATTTTTACCCATAGGAGATGCACTTCCTAAGTTAATAGTTCATGCATAGGAGCCGCACTTCCTAAATTAAGATTTCATTCATAGGAGACGCACTTCCTAGTTTAAAATTTTTAAAGTTTCACCCATATGAGACGCACTTTCTAATTTTATTTTTACTCATAGGAGATGCAATTTCTAAGTTTATTTTTACTCATAAGAGATGCACTTCCAAAGTTTATTTTAATGCATAGGAGACACACTTCCTAAATTAAGATTTCACTCATAGGAGACGCACTTCCTAGTTTAAATCATTGAGATTTTGCTCATAGGAGATGCACTTCCTAGTTTAAATTATTGATATTTTACCCATAGGAGACGTACTTCCTAAGTTTATTTTTATCAATAGGAGATGCACTTCCTAAATTAATAGTTCATGCATAGGAGACACACTTCGTAAGTTTATTTTTATCCATAGGAGATGCACTTCCTACATTTATTTTCATCATAGGAGACGCACTTCCTAAATCAATAAGTTTAGTCATAGGAGATGCACTTCCAAGTTGAGCCATTAAATTAACTCTTAGGAGTCACACTTCCTAGTTTAGTTCATTCCAGTTCAACCATAGGAGACGCACTTCCTAAATCAATAGTTCAGTCATAGGAGACGCATTTCCTAGTCCTCTTTTTAGGTTATATTTTATTTTAGGAATCGCACTTTTTGAATTGAGATTTCACCCTTAGGAGATGCACTTC
The DNA here is from genome assembly GCA_032618575.1 of Nicotiana noctiflora. NCBI lineage: Eukaryota > Viridiplantae > Streptophyta > Magnoliopsida > Solanales > Solanaceae > Nicotiana > Nicotiana noctiflora. The sequence goes on from JASVEL010002648.1 coordinate 173,763, forward strand.
CTAGTTTGAGTCATTTAAAGCTCGACCCAAGGAGACGCACTCCTGGTCTAGTTCATTTAATCACTTAAGTTTTCACCCCTAGGAGACACACCTTCTAGTCTGGGTCATAAAATATTCACTATTAGGAGACACACTTCCTAGTCTTGCCCATTTAAATTTATCTTTAGGAGACGCACTTCCTAAGTTTTGTTCATTCAGGTTTTATTTTAGCAGACATATTTGCTAGTCAAAGTTCTTGATTTTACGCGTAAGAGACACATATACTGCTCTAATTTTAGCTTACTATCATCATTGCATCAGTAGTATAAGTGGTTTAAAATTTTGCTAATGACTCACAAATCTTCCTAGCGCAAGCTGGGTAGAAAATTTTATTTGTTTTGTTTGTTTGGTTGTAGAATCCCGCCAGGAGAGCGGAGGGTTACAACAAAAATCTCCAGCATTCAATCCAATTTAGAAGTAGCAGAAGCTCGCCCCAAGAATGCGAGCCCATAGTCTGAGATGATCAAAAGAAGTTAGTCATAATAAAAAAATGAGAAAGAAAAAAGGTGAATCCAAAGTGTAGAAGTGGAAAATGCGATCTGCTCAAGACATGACAAAGGTCACAAGAACTACATACCTGGTCCTGATCCAGAAAGCCGAAAAGGACTAGTACCTACAACTGGCAAGTATCAATGTTAAGATCCGAGTCCACATGAAGCACCATTCAAGACTCGAGATCAAGTTTCAGAAGATTCATAGATATGAACCTTGTAACTAGTAGCTAATGTGCTTAGTTTGTCTTTTTCAAATTTTGATTTTTTGATGTAATAGCAGGACCGCGGACCGGAACCTCGACGTAACGGAACCTCGATCGGCTCATCACCTCGGTATACTCTATATTCTCACTCACTCCGAACTACATGTGGCCTGATTCGTTTATAACCAAGGATATGTAGGCAGCTAAAATACCAGGGCTCGGTCACATCCTCTTCCTTTCCTCTTAGTTTTAGTCTCTCTGAATAAGGGTCGGGTCAAAACACATGTCTAGTCATTCTTTGTCCGAAAACTCTTTGTGTTTCCACTCAAAGAGGGGCAGCTGTAGATGTGTGATTTTTGACCCTCCTTGAGATTTTTAAGTTTTCTAGCGTAAAATATTTAATTTAGCCTTAATATAGCTATTTCAACTATTTTTGACGCTTTACTTTATTTTCGTCACAAAATAAAAATAACAAAAATGGGATATATAAATTTTAGTTTATATAGTTTTCATAAACTTATAAAATACAAAAATATTACCATATTTCTTTATCTTTATATAATTTCAAAAATTATAAAAAAATAGTTTCATTATTATTTTGTAGTCATTTTAATCTTTAAAAATATAAAACCAGTACTTTATATTTTTATCTTTATATAAAAAATGAAAATTACATAAAATATAGTTTTATTTTTGATAATTATTTTATTTACGTAGGATTAACTAAATAATATCATAATTTATTCTCGGTTCCAAGCAAAGAATAACATTTTGGTTCAAACTGCCTATTTTTAGGCCTAATATTCGGATCTAGCCCATAATAATCCAAACCTACTACACGCGAGGGACACACATGGCATACACCTTTTACTCAAATAAGAATTTACGAAGGGGGCTCACACTCTCATTATAAAAAAAAGACTCACGAACACACAATTTAGGGAGGAATTCATGGATGAAAATCAGGACGGAATAGGGAAAAAACATATATAAAATACACACATTACACAACAGAGGGGACTGGACATTATCATATTCTCCAACAAGAGAAGACCACAAAAAACCCTACTGCCAAGGACCCCTCACCTAAAACCAAATGATCATCCCCTTCCGTCGTCATCCAGCCGCCAGCGACGGACCAGACACTTCCAATTCTGATGCCAACGTCCACTTCATCATCAACCATACCGTCCTGAACGTCATCCCTTCCCAGCCCGTCGTCGACCAACCCTACTGTCACGCCAAACCTCCATTAACGCCGTTTCTACCACTGCATCGAACCACCTCCGGTGCCTGTCTCCCTCTTCACCCCCACGCTTGAGACAACACAGCCTTCACGTCCAAATCACCATTTCCGTAGACCTTCTTCGTTATCGTCCAGCGTCGTCAACCCATGTCGCTGAACAACGACCTCTCCAACATTGAACAACCTTCACGTCCAGCGGCCTTGTCGTCAGAAACCAAACGACCTCTCCAACCAGTCGACCTCTAGCAGTAAACTCACAAAGATACTTGGTTTTCAATGGAGTCCGATGGAGGTTGAGTCACATGAGATCTGCCTGAGGTCGTCGTCGAGGCATCGTTGAGGTTCATCAAATTTTCTTGCTTGCGGTTTCTTCTTGCATATGCGTTCGTGTTGTCTCAGAGTCGATGTTGGTGGGTTTCTTTTCTAAAGTCCTTAATTCCATATCAAGAAGATGTGTTAGTTGTTCAATTTTCTCACCTTTTTTCTTATTCAATAATAAATACCATGTCCTATTATTTCTTTCTAATGTTTGGATGTGCTTGGTAGATTTACTTTATTTGGAATTTAGCTTGATAGATGTTCGTATATTAAGGATGGATAAATCGATGTGAAGTAGGTTAGGTGACAATTTGTTTTCCTTCATTTTCACACAATATTTATTTGATGCAAATGTTTATATTAACTTTAACCTTAAAGATATTTAAAATAGGAAGAAGGTTAGTCACGATGGTGTGGCGTTGAAGTTTTCTGAATGTATTTCCATTTCTTTGCATTCATTATTTTACTATTTTAGGTTTCGTTTCAAATTCCTTTAGTTAGCTATTAATTTTGTTTATCCTTAGAATTCGAGGCGTGCCATTTAGCGAATTTTCATGGCGCTCGCAAAGTTAAAACGCCTTAATATAAAATTGAGTTTCGAATTAGGTAGCGAGTTCAAGTTAAAAGGGTCTTCCCTTTTGTTTGAATTCAGACTTGAATTTGAGGCCCGAATTTATAATTTGTGAATTAATTGGCTTTTTAGAGACATAATAAATAGAAAAATCATAGCTTGCTTTAGGTTGATCTTTATATAAAATGAGACGCCAAATAAAACGCAGAAGATGCGAGGCCATCATAAATGTGTATATTAAAATACTTAGTTTTCGGGCCGCACCGTTTAGCAAATTTCACGGCCTTCCCCAAATAATAAGGCGTTAGTCTCTTTAGGCGCGTCTTTAATAATTTTATCTCTCTAAACTTGGGTGTACATTTATGTGACCCAAATCTAAATCTTAACGGAATTGAAACGTGTCGATAACCACGTGTACATTGATTGTGACGTGATTCTAGATACGATTTCACAACGTTGCGAATTTTTTGTTAAAATAATAATAATAATATTAAAAGCGGTTAAAGATTAAAATTTGCACATAAGTTAAAGCATGTTATAAATCAGATAATTAAGCCAAATATGACAGTTGAGCGACCGTGCTAGAACCACGGAACTCGGGAATGCCTAATACCTTCTCCCGGGTTGACCGAATTCCTTATCCCGAATTCTGGTTCGCGGACTGTAATACAAAGTCAAACATTTCCTTGATTCGAGATTCAACCGGTGACTTGGAAAACCATAAATCTCCCAAGTGACGACTCTGGACCTCTTAATAAAAAAATCCCATTTCGATTGTCCTTTAATTGGAAATTTTTTTTATTATATCCCTTTCACGGAGTGTGGTAGGTAAAAAGGAGGTGTGACATATGTCATTCTAGGTATATAAGATATCGAAAACTCATTACACGTATCATTGACTTTATACTTTCAAAACTACATATCTTTCGTATAAAACCAATTCTATTCAAAATTGTTTCTCTAGACTTAAGATCCTATATATATATATATATATATATATATATATATATATATATATATATATATATATATATATATATATATATACGTCGATGAACATTTTATATCGATTTCACTATTTTTTCATAAAGACATTACATAGAGATCTTTTCATTCATATATTCAGGTACTTGAATCTCTCATGAGATTTTATAAAGTGATATGTCATTTGATCTTCTAGACCACTTGCATTTTTATTTTGATCACTCTGATTATTTGCTCATCTTATTTATCAAGAAGTTCTATTTGAAACTGATTTGTCTATACGCTTTAAGCGTACCACAGTCTTTGTCCTTCTAGGACTTAATATGAGTATTTGCAATGAGAATATAGTTACTTTCTTTGCGTCACTAAATGCGTCTGGCATGCTTTGCAATATATTGCAAATGAATTATCCTTTTATGAATTTCAAGTTTATATTATTTTATTCGAGGATCTAGATGTACAAATGATAATTCATTCCACGTAACTTTTTCTCAACTGTTTATCATGTTTCTCCCTCATGTTAGAAAAACTAACTTGTTTCCTCAACTTTGAGAACTTATCTTTGTGCTTTATGGTGTTAATCAAAATATATACCGCACATCAATAATAATAAGATGGAATTATTTGGTTCCTTACCCCGAACCACTTGTGAGGGGTAGAAAATAATATACTTTGGTATATAACGTATATTAAATTGATATATATAACTTTGTTCTCATAAGCAATTGTTTAGTTATTGAGTGGAGGAATTCAATAAATTATTTTGGTAAACCAACTGTGATGTAAACCAATTTATCAAGATGAACTATCTTGAATAAAAAACTAAAAATTATGCTCTAAATTAAATTATCGAGCAAGTTACCTCGCAAACGCCATATTGCGGGTTAATAATAATCACACTTGTAACCATCTCATATATGCATCTTATGTGGTATACATGTGTCACGACCCTAGTTCACCAATCGTGAACCTGTCATGACGGCACCCAGTCTCCGCGACTTGGTAAGCCTAACACGATGTGGAATATACAAGTTCATGAATGTTAAATGAGAAAATAGCGGAAAATGATATAAATGGAATGTAACAAGTGCCGCTTGACACATACATTCATCAACCACACCATATAGAATACTACCAAGACCCGGAATCCCAGGGGTAACACAGACTAAAAAGGGAAAGTACAACTGTGGCTCTATACATCAAGAGTATCTAAAAATAACAAAATGAGGGAAAATAACTACTATCACTATCAGAATAGAAGGAGGGCCTCCGGATCCGCGGATATAGCAGATCATACCTCGAGGTCTTCGAATGTGCTGCTGAATTACCTAAGATGAGCCTGTCCTGATGTACCTGAATTTGCACAACAAAAGTGTGCAGAAGAGTAGCATGAGTACACCACGGCGGTACTCAGTAAGTGCCAAGACTAACCTCGATGGAGTAGTGACGAGGAAGGTCAGGGCCCTACCGAGAGAACAATAACATAATGATCAAAATAGTAATAAGCAGGAATAAGTAAGAATGAATCTGAAATAACAACAATAAAGTAATTACTACAACCGACTACGATTAGCTAACTACAAGTAACCAACACAACATAAACTCAAACCAACAAGTCCAGGACCTGTGGGAATTGAACCCACAGTCCCACTCTATAATCAACAACCCAGGAGCTACGGGAATTTAACCCGCAGTCCCAATATCAGTATCTCTGGGTCTCCGGGAATCGAACCTGCACCCCGTGTCTCAATATCTCAGGATGCATCTCAATATCTCACGATCTCCGGGAATCAAACCCGCAGTCCAAATCTAAATAATATATCAATAAATTCCGGGTCTCCGGGAATTCAACCCGCAGCCCTTGGATCTCCGGGAATCGAACCCGCAGTCCACAAACAATAACACTCTGGGTCTCTGGGAATCGAACCCACAGCCCTGGGATCTCCGAGAATCAAACCCGCAGTCCACCAACGCAAACAATAAAAGAAACGCACAGAGAAATATAATATGCTTAACTACAACTTCACCTAAAGCCAGTGACAACAATTACCAAGAAATTCAAGTATGACAATTAGACAATTAGACAGATAAATCCTATCAAATCATGCTTTTCTAACGAATATCAGGTAAATGTCACAATTTAATCAACTAAAGGCAGGAATATCACGAATTGGACAATTCAAGTAAACTGAGTTCCAACAATCTGCGCAAGTATACCCCCGTCACCTCGCGTACAAGGCATTTCAATTATCACATAATATCCTAGGGGTGAAGGTTCCCCCACACGAGGTTAGACAAGCCAGTTACCTCGACACCGGTACAAAACCTCTAAGAGACAACTCTCTTGCCACGAATATCGACCTCCACAGGTGTAGTATCCGATAAAAATCAATAGAAATACATCAAAATAGGCCAATTGGGCATTACCCAATCGAAACAATTCAAAATACACCAAAACCCACAAGTTGTCAAAACTCGACTTTTGGTACGCTTCTCGGAAAATTACGAAAGTTACATATTCGGGTTCCTTATCTCAACACGAGTCTATGCATATAAAATTTACCAAAATCGGACTCCATTTGCCCATTCAAATCATTGATTTTCTATAACCCAAGCCTAGGATGAAACCTCCATTAATACATCCCTAATTCCTCCAATTTCAGTCAAAAATACCATAGTTTAGCAAGGAAATGACATAATTTAAGTCCTTAGATGATTACCTGAAGAACCCCTTTGATTTCTCTGAAAATCGCCCCTTAATCGCCTCTCAAATGGTGCCTTAGCGTATTAGACCGTTCTGAAATTTTAACCCTTACTGCTCATTAAACACAGGCCGATTTCCGCCTCTGCGGAGCTATATCCGCTTCCGCAAGATCGCTTCTGCAGAAAAGCTGGTCGCTTCTGCGACTCCGGCCAAAAACTAGGATTCCGCTTCTGCGGTCTCCAGGTTGCTCCTGCGACTCCGCTTCTGCGGACAAATGTCTGCTCCTGCGGAAGATCCCCAAACGGCCAAGTCTCGTTCCTGCGGAAGCCCTTCTGCCTCAGCGTGATCGCTTGAGCGACCCATTGTCCGCTTCTGCGGACTCGACTAGCTCTCCAAATCTCGCACCTGCGAGTTAAATCTCGCTCATGCGGACTCGCTCCTGCGGTCCAAGCTCCGCATAAGCGAAAACAGCAGAAGGCAGGCACGAGCGTGTTGCAACTTTCAATTTCTTGCCGTTTAATCACCCGAACTCATCCCGAGGCCCCCGGGACCCCAACGAAAACCACCAACATACCCCAAAACATGATACAAACTTGATCCAACCATAAAAACACGTCCTTAAACACAAAAATCATCGAATCAAAGCGAATTCAAGCCTAAGTTTCATCCAAAACTTCTGAAACCTACATGCTATCAAAAAACCGACCAAACGATGTCCGAATGACCTGAAAATTTGCAGACATATCCAAAATCACCTAACGAAGCTACTGCAATTGTCGGAATTCCATACCGACGCCCGGATCAAAATCTCACCTATCGATCGGATTTCCAAAAATTTCAAACTTCGGCATTTCAAGCCTAATTGAGCTACAGACCTCCAAAATACATTCCGAACGCGCTCCCAACCCCGAAACCACCTAACGGAGCTAACGGAACCATCGAATTTCCGTTCCGAGGTCGTCTTAACACTGTTCCGAATACTGGCCACTTTTCAACTACAAACCTCTCATTTAGGGTCTAAGTGTCCCAAAACACTTCAAATTCCAGAACCGACCCTCCCGGCAAACCACAATAGCATAAATGAACTTAGGGGAACAATTAAATTGGGGATTGGGGCGTAAATTTCAAAAACGACCGGCCGGATCGTTACAACATGGCAAGTGAATGAGACCATATTTACCTTTGATATTTTCAGTATTCATAGAATTCAATCCCAATTTTAGTTGGTTCATTAAATAATAAGAACAAGCAACATAAGAGAATTCATAAAGAACTTTCTAGTTCTTTAACATTTACCCATGTGAATTCTCTAATTTTTGTACATCATACTTAAATTGATATGGCTATACTAATTATGCCAACTGAGTGAATTATCAATATTGATAAACTTCAAGTTTACTCCATGACATGTGCAATTATCAATAAACTCCAAATTTATTATGATATGAGTTTTTATATCAATAAACATCTACTTAGTGTGGTATTCTTTTATTTGTGTAGTACAAACTAGAGAATAAAATTGGTAGCTTTTCACATACATATTATTCCGCTACAAATTGTAGTAAAAGAAGATATTAAATCTTTTCTTTATTTATAGTCTCAGTATAACTAACTGCTTTCGCGAATACTTTAGAAACCAAATAAGTTCCGTTGAGACTTACTACAACACAATATTTTATTGATAATCAATTGTGTTTCTCCAAAATAGTAATAATTGGCTCTTCTAGAGCTCTCAATTAATTTGGTACTACCACATATTCATCAACATCCATATGGTGAGTATCTCTTTTAAAGAGAAAGTTATACCATTATGGTTATGGTCAAAATTATACGCAAGATATGTTTCTTGTATTAATGTTATTCTTTAATAATCACATTACCAAAATATTTTGACGTGCAATAGATATGTGACCAATAACCATTCATGCCATAATAATGCCATTATTTTCTTATATCATCTCAAACCTCCTTCTAGAGGTGAGTGCGGTATATTCACTACCACTAGCATATTCATATTCTTCCAAGAATGAATATGTATTCGTAAATCAGATATTATCACATTCACATCATGAATGGACCATAATCATCTATATGTGCTTTATAAAATCTCATGTCAAATCGATGACAAATATTACTTTCACAAAGTGAAGAATTATTTAGAGAATCCTCATTGTTCTCATTACCATAATGATTACGATTATAATATCGTATATTGCCACATCCACATCTATTGATACATTCATAGTAAATAATTTTATCTTCTTATAGACTTATCACATACTGCTATCACATTCTCTTAAGGGAATGAGAATGGAGCAAATTTAATGGGACGAGTTTTCAATAGTTTGTCCACAATCATACATGAATTTGATCATGGTAAGACATAGAAATTTTACCACTTCAGGTGGTTGTAATTTCTTACAAATTCCATTAAAGTTATAATCAAACTTTATTTTGTCTTTGCTTGTATATAAAATCAAATTATAGAATTTAAAAGAGAAAAAATAAAGTAAAATATTTATCTTAAATCCAAAATTTAATCATGAAGAAAGTTCATGAAACAATTGACAATCTTTATGCCCAATCCCAAAGCTTCTACTCAATTAGTTAGAGTATTGTGCTGATAACGTATTATGAAACAATAAAAGAAGAAGAAAAACATTGCAAAAAAAGTAGAGAGAAAAGAATTCTTATTGATATGGGATGAATTACAGTGGAATACAACCCTCTATTTATAGAGAGAAAGATCCATTAAAATATAGGCATTCACCTTAAATAATGCAACCATTTCATAAACTTATCGTAGGTGAGAATTATGAGAAACATCAACATGACTTGTGCTCTAATTTACTAGGCCAAGTTGAGATCAGGTGTTCAAAAAGAAAACATCAGACTCGATGTAGGAACTTTTTTTTACTAGATCAAATTTCATTTGATTTAATCTTGCCAGTAAAATGAGAGTATCAAGTAAACATAGTTGACCCCTAGACAAAAGAATTCGGATCTTACTCTGCCATCATCTCGTTATAGATTTAGACAGAGAACAGTCTATAAGTAAAAGAAAACACTCCCCCAAACCCATAAAAAGGGGGACTGTCGAAATGACGACTGCAATTTGAGATACAACAGCACTGTAATTGATGGTATTAATGTTTGCCGTTTAGATTACAGAATGTCTTCTACCGAATAAGAAAAGAGAGGAAAATCAATGCTAATTGTGTATGGGGCAAAATTGCTACAAGGCCAAACACACTTTTTAATAAGCTCTTCTGCAGCAGAAACTAGTTGAAGATTGCGAGCGAGGTTGCATCAATTATTGTTCCACCAAAGATACTTATTTATAGGTCATCTCAATGTCCTTGTCCATCTGCAAACAAGAAAGGATGTAAGGGTCACATTAAGGGACTAACATAATAATAGAATTCCAGTGAACTTACAGATTTGGCTAGCTCTTTAGCCTTCTCGTCATCAAAACCAAGTGTAGCCATTATTTTATGCCCAGCTGACTCCTTTTCTGACCAAATACCAAGAGCCAGATGTGCTATGGTTATCTCCCCACTTTCACCTGCAAAGATGATCACAAGATCATACTTCATCACAAAATACATGTAAAGAAGAATCTGAATGTCTGATGATGCAATATATCTCCAGATAGATGAGCCTGGCTGAAGATTTTTACTATCTCAATGTTGGCATCATTAGCTTTTTTGTTGTGTTTCACCATGCATTTCCATTACTATGTAATCATTCTAAAGTTATGGTGTTTCATCCTCTTCACTAAGAAATTTTATCAATACCATAATAAGGCGTCACAGCACTGGATAAAGATATTGTTTCAGTTTATGTGTTGATGATTATGATGTTGCAAGGAAATAGGCGAACAAGTTTGTCTCACGGGCTTAGGTCGCATAGCTACTGAGTCGGTAACTTAGACTCTACATGACTCGGGAACTTGACGCAACAAATCTGAAAGATATTGAAAATGACAGTTAGAAAATCTTTTTTCTTTTTTTGATAATGAGAAATTCTCGAGGACCAGTGGCACACGTTATAGTCAGAAAATCTAAAGATGACGAGAGCGTTAATGATGTGGTTGTTTTTCTGGTAATAGATGTGGTTCTTTTTTATGACCGAGAAGAAACCTGTCTGGAGCCGATCCTTTGGACAAACCTCAGCCTTCGAAACACGATGGATAATGGGCCCGCCCCTCTACCCTTCTACACTTAAATACCAGGGTTTGCTTAGTAATCGTTCTATAACTTCAAGATGGGGAAAATCAAAATAAACACTCTGGATGTCCTAATTTAAATGACATTTCTTCGATTTTGTAATATCTAGAATGATTTACTACCTTCCACTGATAAACTTTAAAACGCTTCAATATTCCAAGATGCAAACTTTTTAACCGTTACTTTTAATTTATTTTTCTACTATTACTTACATAAGACAGAAGCCAAATTAATAGCCTGATTGGCCAAACTTCTTTTTGGCCAAAAGTGCTTTTTTCTTTTTTTACCAAAAGCACTTTTGGCTAAAAATTGAGGTGTTTGGCCAAGCTTTTGGAAGTAAAAAAAGTGCTTTTGAGTAGAAGCAGAAGCAGTTTTGGAGAAGCAGAAAAAAAATAGGTTTTCTCCAAAAGCACTTTTTTGAGAAGCGCTTTTAAGAAAAATGCACTGAGAAGCTGTTTTTTAAATCTTGGCAAAACACTAATTGCTGCTCAGAAGTGCTTTTCAAACTAATTAGCCAAACACAAACTGCTTCTCACCAAAAGTACTTTTGAGAAAAGCACTTTTGAAAAAAAACACTTCTCAAAATAAGCTGATTTTTGTAGCTTGGCCAAACGGGTGGTAAAACCTTAAACTTCATGTTCATTCAATGGTGGTGTCACATGAAATGCATCTGAGGCAATAGTATAATCTTCAAAGTACTGTTTGAGATGGTCTTACCCCCCTAGGAAAGTATGTCTTCCATAACCAGGTTCAAAAGAACAGAAGAACATTAGAAAATGGAGCAGCTTAAAGAGAATATACTAAGGAGGAGCCTCAAGCGGCCAACATACATATCCATTTGACCTTGAGCTAAGCACAACAAATTTCTAGAAATGTAAGGATGTGATATAGAAGGTGCCTACTTGTATAAATGAGACACAGTTTAAAGAAATAAGGACAGGATATAGACATTATGTGCAAGCATAGCAGATGCTATTTGGAAGTAGATCAATTCCTAAAATAACTAAACTTTATCAGAGTTTTCCCTTTTTTTGGATGAAGAACTTTACCAAAGTTTATGGCATAAAGTCAACCAAATCATACGCGTACGCCTTAAAAGTTCTTAATGCGGACAAGTTAGACCTAAAATCACATAGATAAGAGTTATTTTAATTAGACATTCTCTCGGGACCCAGTAGACCTAATGAAGAATAGAGCACAATGGAAGCAAAAAATCCTTAGAAGTGATACCAACTACTTGAGATTAAAGCTTAATTGTTGTTTTACGCTTAAATCAGATCTAATGTTTGTCATTAGAGATTTTATATCAGTGTAGGGATAATTACAAAACTTAGAAGTTCTCTAGTTTTAGATAACCCCTAATTCGCCTATGATGAGAAGTTAACTAGTGGTCAGCCCAGTGCACAAAGCATCCCGCATTCATGCAGGGCCCGGGAAAGGGCTGCACCTGACGGATGTGATGTAGACAACCTACCCTAATGCAAGCATCCATGGCTCGACCCCTGACCTATATGTCATATAGAGACAATTTACCGTTGCTCCAAGGCCCCCCTTCGATAAGTTAATTAGTATTAGAATGAAATAGATCTGAATACAAATGAATGGCCTACATCCTCACCACCCCACATCAGAAAAAAACAACTTACGCTTCTTTCTTCCCTTGATTTGGTAGTGAAACAATCAAAGAAAATACAGTGCATACTATAGGATTATAACTTATAGGAGCCACCAAAGCCATCAGTTCTATTTTGTGGTACCACTTCCACAGTTTTACTGCCACTTCAGCTCATGAATGATCACCAAAGCAAATAAGCCACAACCACAACAAATTTATTACAAGGACTTTATTTAACACATAACCAAGCGGTAAAAAATTGTACTCGAGTCAATATCTTCACATCGTATCACATGCCTATAATGGCACTTACATGCCTCAGTTAGGTCCATAAAGGGATTCAACTGCACCAATATCTGGCCAACTAATAGGTGTAATTCAAGGAGCTTACAAATTTAGCTAGTCTAGATAAATTTATAACAAAATCCAAAAATTTATCTGACTATTGGCAGTTTCAAGTTTACATCAACAAAAAGACTCATTAGGCATTTAGCCATAAGTTTGTGTAGAGGGAAGATGACACCCTTAAAATATCTGAAGTTTCTTTCTTTCCAAATGCTTCAAAAAATGCATGCTGACAATATATCCATCCCTTTCGTATCCTACCCTGCCATCGGAGATGAGAGGACCCAGCTAACATATGCTCCTTTTAATGGTTTAGGGTATTACTCACTCATCCCAAAAAGGATAAAAAAAACATCTGCTAAATCCTAATGTCTCTGGCAACTTAACAGGAGACGAAAATGGTTGATGTTTTCTGATTCTTGTAGACACGTGTAACAGCTGTTTCTTTGTATTACTCCACTTTTTGCAAGATTATCATGTCTAGGCAAGCTTCCTGGAACTTTCTTGGAATTTTGGCTTCCTGCATAAGTTCCCAGCCATTTAGGAACATTTACGACGAAATTTGGATACCTATTTTTCTCTTTCTCCTTTCTAATTTCAAATGTGTCTTGGGGGTATTAAGGATGCTTCCTACTTTTCCAATGCCCAGTATACCCTTTGTGAAAGTGAGTCGGGTTTTGTAAGACTCAAATTTCGATCCCATTCCCTCACATAAAATTAATTATGAACATAGAAGAAATAAAATAATGCGATGGAAAATTTTACTTTTCCATGCACGCCTAATGCGTTGAAACCCTACACCTATTAGTTGTAGCTCCTCCATTATTCCTTTCTTTCACTTGCCCAGTACTCTAAACCAAATACCAATATATGCCATGCCATATACACCTTCCAATTGGTAAAGTTCCTTCTATACCCTAAACAGAATACTTATATCTCCTCCCTTCTTTTAATTTAATAGAAGGTGGATATTGGTTAGGGTTTGCATGCACAATAATTAACGTAATGAGAGAGAATGAAATTCAAAATTTGGATCTTACAACCCCTACTTTTTTCACGAATGGGGCATGATGGACATTGAAAAGTAGGAAGTGCCCATAATACCCCAAAGACATGTGTGAAGAGAAGAGAGATATAAAAGATGGGTTTTTGGTACACAAGACTAGAGAGAGAAGTTTTGGTTTTAAGACGAAGAACTTGTAAATTCAAATTTAGGTTAGATACATGCAGAAACAAGTAGAGAAATGAACCTATTAGTCACCACTGGAGCAGATGTAAAGCACGTGCAAATTTTGCCTTCACTATCTCTCTTTCTCATCTCTTTGTTTCTTGATAAGATGATTGCAAGAAGGAAGTACATGAAACAGTTAGTGAAAGCAAGACAAGTTGTCTCTGCTTTTTACTTTAAGTACTTATATTCACTTCAGGTTACCAGCTCCGACAGGAGAAACCAATCTCAAACCCACACAATCACCGCCTTCCACCTCTTCTGTTGTCACCGCCACCACGACTCACAACCCCATTGCTGCCGCTGCCACCACCATCAATGAGTCTCACATCCTGGACCACATCACCTGCTCTTCCACCCCCCCCCCCCCACCACCACAAAAAGAAAGAAGAAAATGACATGGAAAACACATGGCAACACGCGTGCATTACACTGCCAACTTAAATCTCGTTTTGGCCACTCAGGGTGGTAAAATTCCACTTAGAAAATGTTCAGGCGGTAATAGGTCCCTCGCAATCCCGCTTTGAAGATGTTCGGGGGATGATAGGTCCCTTGCAAAGTTTGAGTGCATAACTGGAAATCGGGTTATAGTTTAGGGGGATTTTACGTATTATCCCTATTCTACCTTATGCATACACATCTGTGTACTGGGAAAATGGTATAGTATCTAGAACCAATGTCACTGTTAAAACCACTCAAGTAAGTCTGAGATATCTTAAGCTTTGTATGTGCATGGTATACTAGCAGGGGTTGATCTGGACAAACCATAAATGACAGTGTGTGTGTATATATATTTTCATAATAAAAAATGATTTACCTGATTTCAATTTCTCATCGACTGCCCAGTCAAGAGCCCTTTGAGCTGGTTCAGTAAGGGGAGGGTGTTCTGGACTGAAAAAATACATATCGGATTTTCCAAGCAACTTCACAGTTTCTTCCCTCGCCTTGAGAAGGGTTACACCATTTGCTCTCAGAAACTTGGCAGCCAAACTGGTTCCTAGCAAAACAGATCTCTCTTCATTCAAACTCAAAAGGAAATTATCTTCCTAATCTAATAGACAAAGTACGATTCATATTCATATACACAAACATGCATGCCCCACACTAGGTGTCAAAATGTAGCTTTTACAGCAGCATCCACTGAGTTCGATGCTAACCTTCGACCAGGATTCCCATTAAAAGAGCTTCAGTGCCAGTATTTGGGTACTTGAGCTTCCTTGCTTCTAATTCAGCCATTGCAAATGCCTTTATTGCTCTTGCCGACCATCTACAACAATTATTCAAAAGCTTCTTTTATATCATAAACCAAAAGGGTAGAAAAGATTCATAAAGCCGACCCCCTCTGATTTGCAATTGAAGCATAGTTGACTGATTGACTGATTTCTATTACACTATATAACACTGCTTAATTCGTACAATTAGAAATCAAATTAAGCATGCCAGAAATTTAAAAATAGCCAGATGTACCACTCGTCGTTGAAAAATAGCCAAGTTTCAACGGTCATCGAAATTTAGCTACTTTTTATGTAAAGAGAAATCTGAGCGAAAACACTCTTCAAAATCCGAAAAATACGCCCGCAAATTTTACGATGGTTCCAGCATAAGTATGCTTGAACTCCCGCAAATTTTACGGGAGTTCCAGTATAACTATGCTGGAACTGCTGCATATTTTACGGGAGTTTCAACAAGTATAAATATCGAGTATAATATACTGGAGTTTGGAGCACTGGTGCTCCAGTATCCCGTAAATTTTACAGGAGTTAGCAAAGTATAACGGTCAGCCATAATATGCTGGATTTCGTACACAAATATATCAAAACTCCCGTAAATTATACGGGACCGGTCCCTGTTGTAGCAAATAGCAGCTATTATTTTTTATTTTCTTCGTAAATAGTGGTTATTTTTCGATAGCCAACCGTAAAAGTGGCTATGCCACGCAATTTTGACATTAAGCATACATACTTGGGCTGTATCTCAGAAGGAGCTCTGTCTGGTTTTCTGCAATGGAAAAACCAACCGTCACAAACAAAAATGTGTTAATTTACAAGTAAATGAAAACGCAAACACAGAGCAAGATGAAACCTTACGCAGTTGGGAGGCTGAAGGAGACCGTGGCTACGGTCGAACGACGCCGTTTGAGAGTAAAAAAGTTCAAATTCTGAGGCCGAGTAGAGAGCATTCCGCCAGTAAAAGAAGTAGCTAGAATCTTACAATACTTCTGGGTTAAAGTATTATTATCACTTTGTCTATTGTAAGAAGTCGAAGTTGAAGACGGGATTGAAAGTAATGAAAAACTGTGAGTCGCCATTGACTACAAGAAAGCCCTAATTTGGGTAAAATGAAGAAAAATTACTTGAATCTTCTTTATTCTCTACCCTCCTTCCGTTCAGAATTTATACACTCGAGCTGTTACAAATGTGCTGACTGCTGATTAACAACGTACGGAACAATGATAGTTGGGCCGAGCTGAGAGTGATACTCAATCATAACACGGGGGGGCAGAAATTAAAAAATAGCCACATTTAGTAGTGGTCATCAATGTGTGAAACTAAATTTGAAGAAAATACTATGCAAAATCTTACTCTAATATAATAAATCGGTCTAGCATACCAATCTCCAGTATATTATACTGAAACTTTTCTCGTATTGGAGTTTCAGCATAATATGATGAAAATTCATATATAGATGCACCGATTTATAGTATTATATAGGTCTAAATTTAGGGATCACGGTAACAAATAAACAAGACAAAGGATGGGGTCGACCTCTGTGAGGACAAACGGGCAGCCGGTTAAGAGAGTAACGGTGGCCTAGACTCAAAAGGGGACATAAAGAATATTTCTTATGTTGTACTTTTATAAGATTTTTTTAGAAATAACCCTTATAAATGGGAAGAGATAGAGAACAAAGGGGATCTAAGTTTTTTTGGATTAGAACATATTATAAAAGTTGACAAAAGAATATACCAAGGAATCGTCTTATTCATTGATTCACTCTTGCACACATTATTCATCTTTTATCCTGAAATCTCAAGGTTTCCTATCTATCAAAACTTCTTGCATTTTTCGCATGCCCATCAAAGAGGAGTATCCCAATCATATAATAATTGGGGTAACAGATCCTTTTTCATTGCATTCCTCGTCATTATACGAATTATTATTCGTTTTTATTATCATATTTATTATCAATCATAGCATAATAAATTCACTATATAATGCTCCTGAACACTACTCATAATATAAGTGCTTTATTTTATTCAATCTAGAATTTATTAAGTTCAATTAAAATCCACCATTTAACTCATCATTAATTGGTTTAGTATTTATTCGCTCAAATAATCTGGCGTCGCGTATGGGGAGTTTTTTAGTTAAAACTGAAGTTCTTTCTAGATCATAAAAAGAAAATATCTATCTTTTCTCTGTTTGCACAAACTAATGATGGCAGGAAAAGGACAGTCAAGACAAAGCGATAGCAGGCGTCACTATCAACATTCTGAATACAAACTAATGATGGCAGGGAAGACAACGAGAACGTGACATCAAACACTACGCCCGGCAAAGTGCTTCAACTCCTCTCATGAAAGCGTAACAGCTTTACGCAAAAGGGGAGTATCCACGTCCACAACTTAAGAAACACCCCAACGGTGAAAAAATTACTAGAATAATGATTAACAAACACTCTAAACAATATACTCGACAGAATCATTCAAAGGGAAAACAGAAACACCGCACAAGCATTGCGAACAATTGTTCGCATTTGCGAAGGTCCCCAGTGCTGCCTTGGTTCGCAAATGCGAACCATTGTTCGCAAATGCGAACGTCTCAGTGACTGCCTTGGTTCGCAAATGCGAACCATTGTTCGCAAATGCGAACAATGCCTTGTACAGCATGTGTTCGCAAATGCGAACATTAGTTCGCAAATGCGCCGTTCGCAAATGCGAACAAATGTTCGCAAATGCGAACTTCCCACCCTTGGCTTAATTTTCAAACTCCAGAAATTGGTCGGGGTTCGCAATTGCGAACCCATGTTCGCAAATGCGAACACAGAGACCTGAAAAACACGGATTTCAATCATTTCTTCACATTTTTACAAAACCAAAACACCCATTTGCGATTCTTCAAGGATTTCTTCTTCATCAAATCGATTGTAAGTCAGTTTTTACTTAATTCTTTCAATCCCTAACATCATTAAACATGTTTTTCATTAGAAATCAAATGTTTTCATGGTAAAATTCTTGTTTTTGTTAGAAAATAGGGTTTTTCATAAATTTGGGAATTGGACCTCGAATTGAGGTCCGATTTTGAAATAAATTATATACATGAACTCGTGGGGGATGGGTAACCGGATTTTGGTCCTAACCCCGAATTCCGACCATGTGGGCCCGGGGTTGAAATTTACTATTCATGGCATAATGTTGTAAAAGTGTTATTTGGTATTAAGAATTAGTTTGTGGAGTAGAATTGATGATATTAAATCAATTGTGTATAGATACGGTCGAATTGGAGCCAAATTGAAAGAAAAGACATATCCACGGATTGAATTGTTCATAAGCACTCGAGGTAAGTGTTTGTTCTATCCTAGCTTGAGGGAATAGGATTATGTGTTATGTGTTATGTGATCGAGTGCGGTGTATGGGTCGTGGTGACGAGCATCCATACACTGGCGTCTAGTATGACCGTGAGTCGTTGAAAAATGATTATTTTGAGATATATTACAGATGAATTGTTATTGTTTTCCCTTGTTGGGACTTGTTGTGAAGATAATTATTGGTTGCCCTTGATGGGACGGTTTATGAATTATTGTTTCTTTCTTTGCCCTTAACTGTGATTGTTATTTGGGTGAGGAAGAGTGATAATGCACGAAGGGTGATGCCGTGCCATGTTTATTATTGATTATGCACGAAGGATCATGCCGTGCCATGTTTATTATTGATTAAGCACGAAGGATCATGCCGTGCCATGTTTATTATTGATTATGCACGAAGGATCATGCCGTGCCATGTTTATTATTGATTATGCACGAAGGATCATGCCGTGCCATGTTTATTATTGATTATGCACGAAGGATCATGCCGTGCCATGTTTATTATTGATTATGCACGAAGGATCATGCCGTGCCATGTTTATTATTGATTATGCACGAAGGATCATGCCGTGCCATGTTTATTATTGATTATGCACGAAGGATCATGCCGTGCCATGTTTATTATTGATTATGCACGGAGGATCATGCCGTGCCATGTTTATTATTGATTATGCACGAAGGATCATGCCGTGCCATGTTTATTATTGATTATGCACGAAGGATCATGCCGTACCATGGTTGTGAGGATGAGAGTAAAAGCACGAAGGGTGATGCCGTGTACTTTATTTGCTTATTTGGTGAGGATGAGAGTAAAAGCACGAAGGGTGATGCCGTGCAACTGTCTGCTATTTCTTCAATTGATATTACTTGTGTTTACATTACACTTTGTTTTTCCTTGTGAAATTATTAACCGTGGTTAATTGTTGAATTCTTTAAGATATTCCTTATTGTGTTAATACTTGATTATTTCTTGTTATTTTGTGGTACACATATATATATATTGAATTGTACAGGTTTATGTGGGTGTCTGGTCCTAGGCTTGTCACTACTTCGCCGGGATAGGCCAGGCACTTACCAGCACATGGGGTCGGTTGTGCTGATGCTACACTTCTGTGCGTTTTTGCACAGGTCCAGGTTACGATCAGGAGCAGCAGCAGCAACAGCAGTAAATAGATTGCGTGGGAGTTGATTACATTTGAGACCGAGGTAGCTTGCAGACGTTCGCAGGCCCGGCGTCTCTTTCTCTATTTATGTTTATAGCTGTAGTCTCATTATTCCGAGACGAACGGAATTATGTTATATTTTCTTCAGACTTTTATGTGTAGTATTCCATAGTAGTTTGTGAGTTGGTGACTCCAAGTCTTGGGTAGAGGATTTCAGTATGATTTTTACAGTGTGATTTATCATTTTCATTTCGATAAAGTATTCCGCATTTATTTAATTAAAATTATGTCAGAAACAGGATCGTACGAATTCAGTGGCTTGCCTAGCTACCACGAGTAGGCGCCATCACGATCCCGATATTGGGGGAAAAATCCGGGTCGTGACAAGCATATACAACAACAACCACTAACGAGCAGCCCGGCCCTCAAATAGGTAACACTTACACCACTATTGATGCAGTTACTGATACACTTGCAGTCGTCCTAAAAAATAAATGGAAAATAAAAATAAGGCGCTCCGCGATGAGACGATGGAGCATCAAGAAAGGGTCGATAAGATATCAGGTGCCCCAAAGTTGTTGCCAAAGCGAGATATTGGTCGATTTGTCGAACAACCGTACAACAAGGAATCATCTCCCCATGCTATTCCCAAAACCTCCAAAATTCCACCGTACCTAAAGATATACGATGGCACTACAGACCCCGAAGATCATATCATCCATTACATTACAGCGGTGAAGGGCAATGAAATTTCGAATGAGCAAGTACCATAAATGTTATTAAAGAAGTTAGGTGAAACCTTAACATGGTATTCGCAACTGCCGGCACGGTCAGTAGCAACGTTCGAGAAAATATCCGACAAGTTTGTCACTGCCCATGTAGGGGCTAAAAATGTGGAAGTTAGGGTGAACAACATATTCGCCGTTAGAAAATCTTCTGGCGAGGGACTTAGGGACTTCTTCACCTAATTTAACAGGGTGAGAAAGAGCCTACCAAATATATCATAAGGGATGGTAGTTGTGGCTTTCCATAATGGGTTGAGCAGGAACGAGTTGAAAGCAACCAGAAACTATTAAGCACGCTTATGAATAACCTCCCACCACTTGGAAAGAAATCCACAACGCCTATTGCACCGAGGTGAGGGTTGACGAGGACGACCTTAATGGTCCAACCCAACGGCTAACATCAGTTCAAACAAAGTCGAGAAAAGATCATCGTAAGGACAGTCGAAGAGATCAGTCAGTACCCCATCTTAACCGAGAAAGACGTCATCCCTACGTCAGAACAACCATCCCACATTCTTCTCAATATGCGAAAGGGCTACCCATTCCACACATAGGGTCTCAACAGAACGAAAGAGGTATGCCACCACTCTTATCCACTCACAATTTTTGTTTTTCCTCTTTAAAAATAGTATACGCATTAGAAAGCCCGACGCAAAGTTAAAGTGGCCACAAAAGATGAAGTTCGACCAAGTACGATAAATTCGAATGTCCTCTATGAATTTCATCGGGAGCGGGGTCACAAAACTAAGGACTACATAGCTCTACGGCAAGAGGTAGTAAAAATGTTGAACCAAGGGCACCTAAGGGAACTGATAAGCGATCGAGGATGAGATAACTTTGGGCACGAACGTGAACAGCACCATGGAACTCCAAAGCCACCCTCCCATGCTAGTACAATCCAGATGCTCGTCAGTGGAGGCGATGAAGCAGCTATCAATCATGTGAAGTTCACCACTACGCACAAAATCAAGCGGTCAAACACTCACGAAAAGTACGATGACCTTAGAGACAATATCATCTTCAATAAGTCATACCGACAATTTGAATTTCCTTTTTTTTGATGCTCTTGTTATTGCTTTACGTATTTCAGATATTGATGTGAAAAGAATAATGGTAAATGACAAATAAGACGCGTGTATTATCCACCCTCGAGTCCTCATACAAATGAGATTCAAAGACAAGATAGTATCACGTTGCATAACACTAACGGGTTTTAATAATGCAGTTGGGCGAACCTATAGGGAGATAATATTACATGTTCGGGCCAGGGGCGTCACCCTAAAGATGACATTTCATATCATGGACCAAGACACATCTTACAATGCCATAATAGGGCGGCCATGGATACACGTCATGAGGGCCATCATGTCAAGCCTATATCAAGTAATCAAAATCCCTACTCCATGGGAATATTCAAGATCTGAGGCGAACAACACACTGCTCAAGAATGCTATCATATTGCCCATGATTGTATGTACACCCAATAACCAAAGGGGGCACACACGGAAGCATATCAACTAACAAAGTTGGGGACCGGACCCAACATACAAACAAATGTCATCAGGGACCCCAACATTACAAAAGTCACTGAGTCAACGGTAGAAGACCTCGATCCTATCCAACTGGACAACAACGACATCAGTAAAAAGGCTTACATCGGACATAAACTCTCGGAACCAAGTAAATTTCACAAGTTTTTAATTGAAAATACCAATCAATTCACCTTCTCCCACGCAGATATGTCGAGCATCCAAAAAGATGTCGCTATGCACAAGTTAAACATCGACCCGCTTTATCTACCATTGTAGCAAATAAGAATAAAATTCAATGCCGTAATCAACGAGGCCGTCAGTGATGAAGTGGATAAGCTACCCGCCAAAGGCTCTATTCAAGAATCAAAATATCCTTAGTGGAAAATGGTGGATATGCGTAGATTTCACAAACCTAAATAAAGCATGCCCAAAGGAATATTTTCCCCTGCCTCACATCGACCAGCGCATCAATGCACCAATATAACACAAATTGCTAAGCTTTTTGGATGCCTACTCGGGTATAAAAATATGGATGAGGTCATCATTAATCATTAGAAAATCCTCGTGAAGGAGGAGGACCAGGAGAAAACTATTTTCATCACCCATCACGGAACGTACTATTATAGAATCGTGCCTTTCGGGCTGAAGAATTCAGGGGAAACATACCAAAGGTTGGTGACCAAGATGTTCAAAGATCAACTCAACAAAACAGTTTAGGTTTACATCGATGACGTGTTGGTCAAATCAAAAAGGAAAGAAGACCACATCGACCACCTCAAAGAGGTCTTCGTATATTAAGGCGGTAAAATATGAAATTAAATCCCAAAAAATGTACCCTCAGAGTAACCTCGAGCAAATTTCTTGGTTTCTTGGTATCACTAAGAGGTATCAATGTCAATCCAGACCAGATCAAGGTTATTAAAGGGATACCTGAAGTGTTAACCAGCAAAAAATTGGTGCAAAAACTAACTGGCTGAATAGTCGCCCCGTCGAGATTCATCTCACGGTCATCCGACAGATGCCACAAATTCTTCAACGTGCTAAAAAATATAATGGGATCCAGTGGAATTCAAAATGCATCGAGGCCTTGAGACAACTAAAGGCGTACTTATCCTCGCCCACACTACTCGCCTAAGTAAAACCTAGCGAATGCCTCATAATCTACCCGACCGTCTCAGAAGTCTCGGTAAGCGTAGTATTGGTCCGCAAAAACAAAGGTACACAATATCCAATTTATTACATTAGCAGAACCCTGGCCGACGTAGAAACGAGGTACCCCTACCTCGAAAAACTGGCTCTAGCACTGGTCATAGCTTCACGAAAGCTTAGACCATATTTTCAGTGCCACCCCATATCAGTAGTGACGACCTTCCCCCTATGGAGCATCCTACATAAACCTAAATTACTGGGAAGATTGGCCAAGTGGGCTATAGAATTGAGTGAGCACGATATATCATATCAATGTCGTTTGTGGAATTTAGAAATTTAGATGTTTTTAAGCTTGAATCCGAGGGTAATTTGTTGTTTTGATGTTGTTTTGAGTGATTCTAAGGTTCGACTAAGTTTGAATGATGTTATGGGATGTGTTGGCATGTTTGGTTGAGATCCCGATGGCCTCGGGTGATTTTTCAGTGGTTAACGGATCATTGATGGCCATTGGGAGTTAGTTGATCTACTATTTTTTGTTGATGGTGGTTTTCTTTTTCGCATTCGCGAGGCAAGTTTCGTGTTCGCAAAGAGTATTTGGAGATTTAGGACAAATTGTTCTTCGTGTTCGTGAAGTATGGGATGTGTTCGCGAAGGGTTAGGAGCAGAGTGCATCATGAACACGAGAAGAGTAACACATTCGTGAAGAGGAGAAGACCCAATTCTGACCCCATTCATTTAGCCTACATGTTCATGAGGGTGAGGCTGCATCCGCAATGATGAGTTTCATTAAAGCTTCATGTTCGTGAAAGGTATGTCGCATTCGCGTAGAAGGGATTTTGTTAGAGGCAGTGTGTGCTTCGCGAACGCGAGAGGACGGTAGCGTTCGCGAAGAAGAAAAGCTAGGCAGACAGTATTAATTTCAAAAATGAATGTTTGAGTCCATAATTTCAAAATTCATTAGAGAGCTCGGATGAAAGGGGATTTTCAGAGGATTGATTGGGGTAAGTGTTCTTCACTCAAATTTGGCTAAATTCCATAATCATGTCTTGATCTTTATCATTTAATTTGGGAATTTGGGGTGAAAATTAGGGCAAATGGAAGAAAGTTTGGGATATTAAAATTCAATATATTCAGTTTGTAGATATCTTGTAGTTAAAAGATTTTTACAAATAAACTATGAATCAGTTTAAGTATTATATAAAGTTATATTATTTTTAAGAGTACCTACAAAATTACTACATTTATACTACAATTAAACTACAATCTTATGTAAAAAAAAATGGTGACAATAAAATTTGTTCTTCATCTACAAAATTTCTACAAATAAATTACAATTGCACCCAAACTGTCAACTTTATTGTCTTCTCAATTGAAGATTCATTTCAATATAAATCAATTCCTTGCGACAACTCCAACAATTTTTAAATCACTACAAAAGTTGTGAAAGAAGCATATGAAAATGCCGAGAAATCAAACATAAAAGTTAAAGGCTTGATTTTGACCAATCCATCAAATCCTTTAGATGAATACAAAGTTTGAATTGGATGAAAATTGTGGGGAGTGAATGAAGGTGATGGGAATTGTGGGTTGCTGCTATACGAATAAAGGGGGAAAGAAAACTGAAGAAAGAAGAAACGTGGGGGAGGAATTAACTGTGGGAAAAATGTGTGTGTGTGTGTGTGTGGGGGGGGGGGGCGAAAAGTTAACTGTGTGGATGAGAGAGAAGCGGGTAGAAATATTAATTGGAAGATTTTGTCCCAAAATACAGGCCTACATTAAATGATAGTATAATTAAAGCCTTAATTTGAATTATGGAACATAAATTGAAAGTTGGTATGCTTATATGTAATAAACACAAACCTTAAACATGGGAAGTAATAAGGTTTGCTATATGGTATACATAGGTAAAAATCTCTTAAAACAAACTCTTTGTATGCATAATTTTTAGTTGTTTATTATTAATTTCATCACTTTTATCCAAACATATAACTACTTATTTTTTAAATCTGTTTCAACACTTAAAAATGCTTTTCAACATATATGTTTATCAACTACTCTAAATCAGCTAAGCCAAACGTGCCCTCAATTGTTCCTTAGGAAAATGGTGAAAATTATCATCCTAGTGGCACAAAACCAGTGTCATATAGTACATGTCTTTGTAGCAAGACCATGTACACATTTTATAGCTTTTGGAGTACGTATTCTAGCTCCGCTTATATTCCTAGCGAAACTAGCGTTATGTAAAATCTATGTTGCTCTTGCTCTATATCAAGCATAAGTAGCCCAATTACCGAGGGGCGTATCTAAAGCATAAGGTACGGGTTCTCAAAAATCCAGTAACTTGTGAACCCAATTATTATTCTATATTAATTTGAAATTGCGACATGAACCCATAAACTTAAAATTCTGGATCCGCCTATACAATTACCCGACTCTTAAGTATTGATGTGATATATAAATGTAGTTGTTGGGTTTAATATATTTAATTAATATATTAAATATTTAAAAGAGGGTGAAGGGGAAATGGAGGGAAATAAAATTTTGAGTGAAATTTCAAGTTCCCCCTCCTTGATAAATGGGCATTGTCCCCATATATGAAGAGGAAGAGATTTTTTATAGGTATATAAGCAATTACTCTTCTTCTAGCTCTTAAAGAGTTGAGAAGAAAGCAAGCATCGCGCCATCATTGTCGTCCCTCGCTCGGCTCGGCTTCGGTTTCGGCTACGGATTTGGTCAATGATCGATTGATTAAATTTTTGGACAAAATTTATTTGTTAATAATAAAATATTAACAGAAATATTATTAAATACTTATTTTAATAACAGAATATCAATATTAAATAAATATTAATATTAAATCCAAATTTCAGTTTTCTGTTTTTGTAACAGAAAATTAACTACCCATCAATTTTCCCTCTTTATTTTCCCTCTTTGTTGTTGAATGAATGGCCATTTATGTAATGACATTTATAATGTGGGCATTTTGCATAAACAGCCATTCTGAAGAGTTGCACCTCTTCAGATTTCAACCCAACTTTTGGTTATAAATACAACACTATTCTGCTCAGAATTTGACTACGATTTTTTGAGTTTTCTCTCCTTCTTCTGCATACTTTTAGCATCAAACAAAGCAAAAGTAAGTGTAACTTGCTACCGAACTTTGTGTTCGCCGAAACACTGGGATTTGAAGTACCACTACACCAGTGTGTAATTCGTTCTATCCTAGGAGGAAATAATCCATAACCTTGGGTACTAGGAGGGGATTAAATTGCTTAAAGAAACACTGTGAATTCAGTGAGCTCGAATTGGTTTCTTCATTTCTGTTTATGCATATTTTTGTTTGTATTTATTTATATTTCTAGAATTATTTTACAAATACAATATACTAATAGTAGTTGGTTCCAACTGACAATAATAAGATAAACGTGTAGTCCTAACTGAACAACTCATATAATAAATTTGAAAAATCATGATTAATTCGATTTAATTGTTCCAAAACAGACCTCATGAACAACTTATATTAAATTATTTTCATATTCAAAAAAAAGATCTTTAAAACAGCCTCACCGAAAATAGTGCACAAAAGGGTTTCCTTTTCCACTCAAGAAGTGAGGGAGTATTATTCCCCAGCCCTTAAATGTTAGGGGATAAACTGTAATTTTTATTTTTGAAAATCATTTCACAAAACTTAAAATACAAATAAGAAAAAACAAAGAAACACACACTTTGTCATACCAGCACATGATCACATCCCTTGATGGTTCTTTGGCAAAATATCATGTGCTCTTGTCACTAACATTCTTTTCATATCATCGTTGCCAACATCATCATTGTCGTCGTTGTTATTATTATTATTATTATTATTATTATTATTATTATTATTATTATTATTAGTAGTAGTAGTAGTAGTATATACAATTTTGTTTAAAGACTATAGTATTATTTTAGAATTTACAGTCGTATCTTGTTGTTAACACACATAATCATTTTGTTATTTTATTTATATTTAAAGTTATGCCTGAAAAGTTTTTCTTTCTTAATTTTTGAATTCAACTAGAAACATATTTAGACTGGGGAGTTTAGGTCAAGTATTATATTTTTAAATATTTTTTTAATATCACAAATGAAAAATATTCCCAGACCACACAGTATCGAATAATATTGGGTATATTGTTATTGTACAAATAAAAAACATTTTATGTAGTTCAAAATATGTAAGTTATTTCAAGGTTTTTTAAATATTAATATCTTAATTTACAAAAAAATAAAAATAATTCTTGTATTTAAACAACTTTTTCTTTTTGAACGGAATATGCGAATGAAGTCAAGCATAACTAGGCATATGTATCGCAAACGAATTCTTATATCTAATGATCATTATGAAATTAGCATGTTTTAAAATCAAACTATGTATACATATTTTCTCGTTGTTAAGCAATTAATGAAATATCAAAGGATATAAAATGGTGAGAACTCAAAATTGATGGTTAATGAAAAATAAAAATGGCACAACCAAAAAGAAGAAAAAGATCCTTAGGCCAAAAAGTTTAAAATAACGGAAAAAATAATAATTTTAGGTGCACAAACTACTCAGCTGATTTAGAGTAGCTGATAAGCATTAAGTGTTGGAAAATACTTTTAAGTGCTAAAATTGATTTAAAAATAAACAGTTACGTATTTGGATAAAAGTGTTGAAATTAATAATAAACAGCTGAAGAACCGGGTAAGAAGTATTTTATGATAGAATAGTAAATATTTTGGTCAAACCTAAAGTACTTATAAGCTGAAATTTGATAAGCGGGGAGACAAACTTATTGCTTTTGGCTTATAATCACTTTTAATTTTTCCAAATGCGTAGATAAGCCAAAAAATACTTATAAGCCAACTTGATCAGCTTATAAGCTTAGCTAACACCCTCAAATCTTACAGAAGAATTTTTTTTTTTTTTTTAAAATTAGCTAAAGATTTCCTTCTAAACAATAAAATAAATCTAGATATTTTAGGAGTAATTTTAAGTCTTACAATTTATAAGATGACTTACTTCAAATTTTTGACTCTAAATTAAGGGGTTATTTTTTAATTAAGAATGCAAAGGAGGTATAATTTCCAAGAGGATAAAAACATAGCATACGAGAATTTTTTTAAATTTCATTCTTCTTAATGAGATTCATTAATAATATGTAATGATCATTAACTAAAATTGACAGAATTTCTCTTTTCTACGAAATGCATAACATATAGACATTTCTTTTTTCATGCCAAAAACAAATTCAACGGATAAGAATAATACTCCTTTCTTTTGGACCCCAAAATTGACATTAATTATAATTAATTAGTCTGAACTCTAAACTTAATTTATTACTAAATTAATGCAATTAATTAAAGTTTTGTGACGACACAGATGACGCGACAAGAAAATACTCCTACTATCACATGTAGTATCCAATCTGGATCCACACCTGGCATCCTAAGATTGACGATGGTTAGTAGGTTTCCTAAATTTATCGACAAAATTTCAATTTGCATACACTATCTTTTATTAGCAACTTTACTTAATTCTGTGTATTTAGATTTTAGGCAATTAGATTCATCTGGTTCTTGTGTCTGAGAGAGCCGCTCAGTTTATTTCCAATTCGATTTATCCCAGATCTTATATAAAAATTTGATATTACAATCCCCATATATAAATTATTATTTGCATCTCCCGATCCGATAATACAATTCCTTAATTATTCTTCACATTTTTACCTGGACTCCTGATATTGCTTTAATTTTACTCCAAAACTTTGACAGTAACTGAGCTCGCCGGTGATTCATTGCTGGGGACTCGTAAAATTTGCGGTTTATTTTGAAGATTCCTTTGTGGGTTTGCTTTTCCCAGCATTGAATTTTACCTCAATTGTTGGAGTTCCTGAGGTAAGGATAGCTCTCGATATCTCTGTTATTCTTTCTTATTAGAAAAATTATTGGAAAAGAAGACGGTTCTTTGGGTTCTGAGTGGTGGATTTCGTGGAAATGAAATAAAATTGGGGGGCCATTTTAGGATTTTATTAGTTTCGTGATTTCATCTTGGTTACCCACACAAGTGTTGTTGTTTGCAAGATTGTATTTTCCCCCCTTTCTGATGTGAATTTACTGGAAATCTTTATCTTTTTGCTTATTCTTTGCAATTTCAGTTTTCTGCAGGTAATGAGATGTTCAGGAATTGATTGAGAATTGTTTTGTATATTTGTTGCTACAGAAGTTGGTTTTAAGGCCCAATTTTCTGGCAATTGATAGCTTCAATACTCTCAAATTGGACAAAGATTCAACCTTTTGTTGTTTCTTTTGGTTTGGGAGAATTGTGGTTCATAAGCCATAAACCCCATGTTTTCTTTGTGGATCTTGTAGAAGTTGCTATACATTGAGAAGCTATGTCTTCTTTTTCATCTAAAGATGCTTCTACATTGTCCTATCCAAAGTCACTTTTGTCTATTGTAACTACAGTAGGAGGCCTTGCTGTGTTTTTAATCCTTGCTTCCTCATTTCTGGTCTCTCAACCTATTGGGGCTGCTGTCCACGAGTATTTTTATGGTGTACACCATCTGGATAGGGTAACATTTGACGGCGATGCGGTTATTAATGATACAGCAAATTTTAATCCTATAGCAGTAGAAAACAAAGAAAATGGAATTGAGGATGAAAAGGACCAGACTTCCAAGCCTCAAGATGAAAAGAAAGAGTCAGATGCAAAGGGGGAATTAACTGAAAATTCACCCCAAACGACTATTTTGTCAGAATCAAACGATTCTGTGGCTCAACCACATCCTAAATTGAAGGAAGAAGATGGGGAGAGTAACAATTCTAGTTTGCAAAAGGAAACGAAAAATGAAGGGTCTCTTTTGTCCTCTGATACCCGTTTGGAGGATGTGAGTTCTTCATCTACTGGATCCAACGGCATAAATCAGACTAAGCTAGATCCAGGTTCAAGTTTCATCCTTGTCTTTTATAATCCGTATCTTGCTCAAATCTGCACAACAGCACATTATCGTTTCTTTATTAGAGCTCATGAGTTGCTTTTCTGTTTTCTTCTCTAAATAATTAAAGCAAGTAGTTATTTCCCTTGATTTCTGAGTTGATGTTAGATCTCCTTATTATACAAATTAGTCATTCATGAAACTGATTGGGGAGTTTGAAAATTAATAATTGTGCTTATGGAAAACAATCAATTCCAGATACTTGAAGAAAAACTATTGCTACTTTGCAGCCTATTCCGTCCTTAGTTCTGTGGTTTGCTGTTATATCCTACTTTCGCTGCTCCCTTCTTTTCGGGTCGCTAACGTAAATGAGATGCATAATTTGCTGCACACTAGCAAGTAGGGGCCGGCAACTATAGAGGTAGCCATCAGAATGCTTGGTGTTCACTTTCCATCCTCGTGATATCTTATTCTAAATAGCTAGTCTACTGGTAGATGGATTTGAGCAAATTCAGTACAAATGGCTTGTTTTGTGTAAGTTACTTGTGTGTGTGTATATATATATATATATATATATATATATATATATATATACTACGTTTGTGCTGCTCCAGTTACATGTGGACGAAATAGGACCCTCCTGTAATTTTTTGAGACAATTGGAAGATTGAGAATTGAAGTTTGTTTCTTCTTGTTGATGAAATTCTTATCACAGCGGTATTTAGCTTCAATTTTTTTGGCTAGCTGTAACTTGTAAGCGAACTTTTTGCTAAACCCAATACTTTGAGATACTGTTTGAAACTCTTAACATCTATCTTTGTTAATGTTGCAGAATGTGATCTATATCATGGAAAATGGATTTATGATCTGACCGGACCATTGTACAGAAATGACTCCTGCCCCGTCCTGACACAGATGCAGAACTGTCAAGGAAATGGAAGGCCTGATAAGGATTATGAGAACTGGCGATGGAAACCTGCTCAGTGTGACCTGCCACGATTTGATCCAAAGAAGTTTTTGGAGTTAATGAGAGGAAAGGCTTTGGCTTTCATTGGTGACTCAGTTGCTCGCAACCAGATGGAATCAATGCTGTGTATCCTTTGGCAGGTGACTTTACGCTCTCTTAAAAATATACAGTAGTTTGGTAGTTCTGGAGCATGGCTTAGATTAGCTATTGAGTGACCTTGAATCTTGATCTTTTTGTTACTTTGTGCAATTTTTCCTTTGACTTTGTCTTGTCTTTTAATTTTTCAGTATCTTAAAGTTTCTTTTCTCTCTATATTGAGGATACCAGCTATGTTTCCACATGAAATTTCACAACTCTTCTGGAGTTTGGAGAAAGTGCTGCTATTTCTTTCTCTTTCTTTGTTAAGATTAAAAGTTCGATCCAATTCTTGGACCTTATCTGCACCCTTTTGTCTGCCTGCTTATTCTTCCCAGTGCATGATCACTCTCTCTGTTTATGGTCCAGCGGACTTGTTTTATTCTTTTTCATTAGGGACACAAAGGGCTTAACACATTGAAGTTGAATTTACCTTATTGAGAAAAAGCGGGGTTATTGTTCATAGTATATAAGTTACAGTTCTCAGCTCCTGAAACAAGGACAGGTTGTAGTCACATATCCCCAATTTTTACTCCAAAATTTTCCCCTATAGGATGGGCTGCGGTTCAGTTATAATGTACTTAGTTCTTGTATTAGGATAGTCACGACATCAATATTCTCAACTCCCCAGTTTAGTTAATATCAATAAAAACATGTGAGCTTGCTTTTGTGCATTGAAAATCTGTGTTGTAGATACCTGATCAGTTCAGTGTCATAAACTGGTAAACTGGTAGATACCTACCATTTAGAAATGTAAAGGTTTATTTGGTTCGCATGAGTGTAGGTTGGATACAATCTCCTAGAGTGTTGATCTTGGGTTTGTAGGTTCTATACAAACTCATGCATGGGATGGTCAAACATGTGTCATAAACTGGTGATCAGGAACATTGCGGCAATCAGTTATTGTTTACTCCTGAAAAGAACCTGGAATAAAAATAAACTTTCATGTCGAAGAAATAAAATAGAAAAATAATGTGGTTGTGGTGGCAACTCATGCAAGGAATGGTCAAAGGGGGCCTAGTGGGAAAGTTGGATAGGGGGATGAGGTAGACAAGTTGGACATGGAGCATATATGTCGACACACCATGAACAAAGTGCCTAACAGAAGCTCTCTGCTATCTATCACTTTAATTTGTGAACGTAAGTTTATTCTGGCTGGAATGTTCAAAGGGGGCCTAGTGGGAAAGTTGGATAGGGGGAAGAGGTAGACAAGTTGGACAAGCATATATGTCGACACACCATGAACAAAGTGCCCATCATAATCTCTCTGCTATCCATCACCTTAATTTGTGAACGTAAGTTTATTCTGGCTGGATCATTGATGTTACCCATTTGAAGCTTATGCCCTCTTGGTCAAGTCGTAGAAGTGGTAGTAAGCAATTGGGTTCCAACCACTAAATGCTGTCTGTTTAATAGTGAGTTATAGTGCCTTGTCAAGAGTTCCAGAATTATATTCTTATCTGCCTTGTCCCTTTTCTTGTCCTTTTTAGCTTTGAGAAGCTGATGACTACGCTTCTTTTATCCTAGCTGTTTCAGGTGCATTATAGCTGTTTACATTTCAAAAAATGAAATCTTTGCCGTGAGAATATCCATAAAGCTACTTATTAAAAAGAAACGAAAGAGATATTACCCGTGAAGTCCTTAAAATCTCCCAATTGAAGTTACAGAACTTTAGACATATGCTTTACGTATCTTCCCAAAGCGCATGTTTTTAGAAGACAGGTGTTGGTTCATTGTACCTCTTCATCTAAATTATTTCTTATCTTTTGGCAGTATGAAGTTCCAAAAAATCGTGGAAACAAAAAGATGCAGCGATACTATTTCAGATCCACATCTACTATGATTGTTCGGATTTGGTCTTCATGGCTTGTCAACCAAACATCTGAGCCTCTTGATTTCGCACCAGCAGGTGTAGTTAAGCTCCATCTTGATGTTCCTGATGATGGGTTCATGCAATATATCCCCCAGTTTGATGTCGTCGTGCTCTCCTCTGGCCACTGGTTTGCAAAGCAATCAGTATACGTGTTGAATAATAAGATTGTTGGGGGACAATTATGGTGGCCCGACAAGTCTAGAAAGATGAAAGTCAACAACATTGAAGCCTTTGGAATCTCTGTGGAAACCATCCTGACTGCCATGGCAACACATCCGAATTTCAGCGGTCTCACCATTGTACGTTCTTTCTCTCCTGATCACTACGAGGGTGGAGCATGGAACACGGGCGGATCATGCACCGGAAAAGTGAAACCTGCAGAGGATGGCGAACTTGTTGAAAATGGCTTCACAAACATAATGCACGAAAAACAATTCACCGGTTACACTCGTGCTATTAAGAAGAAAACCAACAAGTCCGCCATACAATTTATGGATATCACAGAAGTCTTTGCATACCGCCACGATGGACATCCTGGTCCTTACAGAAGCCCCGACCCAAATAAGATCACAAAAAGGGGTCCCGACGGTAAGCCTCCTCCACAAGACTGCCTGCATTGGTGCATGCCAGGTCCTGTTGATACGTGGAACGAGTTGGTGTTTGATCTCATAAGGAGAGACTTCCAGAGTAGACAGAGCAATGCTTCATAAGAAGAAGGGTCCTTGTTGCTAAAAAAACATTTTTTGTGCTTCTACAGCACAGCTACGGGAATGATTATTTATCTCTCTGGAATGGAGTTTAGCTTGTAGTTACTTCAAATCTCTTGTTGTAGCTGGTGTTGTAATCTATATTTAGATATCCACGGTAAGATAAATCATAAGTTACACGAAATTTTCACAGGTCTCTTAAGTATGTGTGCAGGGATATTTAACAAAATATAAACGCTTCTTTGCAATAAAATGTTCCATCTGATTTTTCCCTCGCCCGTTGTATTTTTGCCCTTTTACGGCTTCATTATATTCTTTTAGTGGAAACAATTCATTTTCAATTTTTTTTTTATCAAACGGGCAATTGATTTTCAAGGGCTGTTTTCTTTTGAGGAAACTACGTAAGATTTCGATAAATAGTTATCAGTCATTACCAAGTTTAGTAAAAAGGAAGAAAAGAAGTGCACATTCAATAGGTTATGCTCTATTCTTAATGAGTTCTGTATTTTGCTCCGTCAGATGAGTGGTACAGCTTTAAATTGTATAAAGAAATAAAAAAGATATTTCATAATTGTTTTTGAGGGGAATCTAAACAATTCATTGATCGTAAGAAATTCGAACATGCAAACATAATCATAAAGCTGACCAGGAAACCTTGACAAAACATACTGCTATCTGAGCAGTTGAGGTAGCAGCAAAGAGACGAGAGAGTGAGAAAGGCGTATGAATTAGTTCATAGTTCAAACAGGGTCCATTTGTTTTGTGGCCCATTAATTATTTTATTTAGCTTTATGTGAAATATCTACACCTAAGAGATTTAAAAATAAAATATTTTCCTTATTAAAAATATTTTACAAAACTCCTTCTCAACCTTCCCCACCCCATACTCTCTCCAAAAAGGCTTGTGTTTTGGTTTTTCAAATTTCAGTTTTTTCGTTATCGCTCATCCTACTACCCCCTCCAACCGCAATTTTTTTTCCCGCAATTTCAATTTTCTGTTCTTCTGTATTTTGTACCACCCACCATCCACTCCAACCCCCTCACCTCCCCTACCCCCCCCCCATAAAAAATAGTTTACTTTTTTTTTGTGTTTAAATTTTTATTTTTTTCGTTTTACTGTCCCCACCCCCTCCCCCAAAAAAAATTATTTTCTAAATATATTTTGTAGTTTTAATTTTTTTATTTATCGGTTTAAAGGTAAAAAATTATGAGTTCGGAGGTTTATGTGTTTGGAAGTTAACGGGTTCAAAATTTCGCAGTTTTGAAAGTTTAGTGGTTCAAAAGTTTATGAATTTGGTGGGTTCGGGAGGTTGTTGGTTTGAAAGTTTATGGATTCATGTTTATTGTATCTAAATTATTTATGAATACTCTTGAGAAGTCATTTTCCTTAATTTGCGTACCAAACACCATAAAATAAATAAGATTACTACTTATTTTCCAAGAAGACATTTTCTTGAAAAATGGTTTTGACGGAAATTTTTCGTTATACCAAACACACCCTAGGTGTTAGTAATTTGTGTTCCAAACCAAAAAATCGGAGAAGAAGAGAGTTATTAGTTCAATAAAAGAGAACATAAATAATTTCCGAGATCACAAGTTGCATGTATGTCCTCAAAAAATTTAACCCTCTCACTGTTGGACAAGGTTATGGATTACTTCCTCCCTGGATAGAACGGAAAAACTATTTTGTAATACTGGCAGTCGAAATTACAGAACTTTAACGAACTCAACAAACAGAGTAAATCAAACTTGATACTTAGTTTGTGTGAAAAAATAATGCATAACGTATGTAGTCCTGCATCTGCATTCCTATCTGATAGATTGTATGTAGTCCAATAGCCTGCATAACGTATAAAATCTAAACTACATATATTGCACTAAAATACAGTAGTATAATGATTAATAACATAAATCGTACCAGGGCCTTGTCTCGCCCGGCGTATGGAATGTATCGACCGCTAGCCTGATGAATAGGGTTCCCGATAAAAATTCGGGTGACGTGCCAGCACCAAGACATATACCTCTGAATAGCCACCTCCGGGATCTGTGTAGGTGGGGGCAAAATCATCTCATCTTGATGGTCCCAAATATGGATCTACGTCGTTAACCATGCCATAAATGCATCGTCCGCCCTGCAATGATCATCCATCTGATAATGCGTAGGCTCCCATATAGGCCCCATTGGTATGTACTGAGAGCGGAAAATTTGTCGAAGTACTCGTTCCGAGGCATGATGCTCCACAATATCGAGGCATATGAGTGGGGCAGAAGTGCTCCAGATCAATTGGTCGGCCGAGTAATAAGCTGGTAGGGAAGCTATCAAATCGTTGTTGTATGGCGTCCAGATGAACTATCAAGTAAGAACATAAAACGCTAGTATGCGCAATACTAAGTTGATTTATACCAAGTAAGTTTAGGTACATATTTACCTGTGCGCCCCCAACAGATCCAACACATCCATGCAGAATGGGAGAATAATATGAGCATCATACTCTCGTGAAAGTATACGACAGAGAACCCACATCCTGGCTAGATGGAGAAACAGAGGTGGTATATTAGGAGGTAATTGTGGTCGAGGTGGCTGAAACTGCAAGAACCGCTCCCGGGCACAAACCTAACATGCAAAGTTGACGTAAGGTTTAAGATAAATTCTAACTAGGTGGAGTTGGGACTGATGAACAAATTATTTGAATATGTTGTCACCTGTAGAAGTGGCATAAAACCACAAACATCTCTCTGAGTGTCCATGTTCGCCGGGCACATCTGCCTATACATGTAGCCGAGAACAGCAGCACCCCAGATGTAATAGGATAACTCATCTAGAAGCTAAAGATGATGAAGAAATCTCAGGTTGACTAGGTTCCTTGACTTATTCGAGAATAAGACACCTCAAAATAGAAGAAGCAGCAACAACCTCGTATAACGGGTGATATGTACCTCCTCTGTATCATCGGTGATATCAGGGTGGAGTACCTCCAAGTAGTGTCTAATAGGTGGCAAAGTTAATCGACTGGCACCCGACGATGAAGTCTTGTCCAGTGGCCTGAAAGCCGTGAGCTTCTGCAGCATGTCCAAATAAGCATCACGCGCCATAGATCTCATTACAATAGGCAGCAAAACGGCCATGCCATCAATGGGCAGGCCATATAAAACCTCCATATCCTGCAAAGTGATGGTAGCCTCACCAATGGGCAGGTGAAAAGTGGTCTACCGGTCGCCACCGCTCAATCAACACCGTGATCAAAGCCCAGTCAACTTGTATCCGCCCGATCTCAATAATCCTATAGAATCCCGTAGCCTAGAGGCGATGGACTACACGCTCGTGGAGATCTCTGGACCTCAGAAAATCCCACAGGTCGTCCACTCTCCTAGCGGAGAGTTTGGGACAATAACTTTTCCTCCCATATAAGGGCGGACCTATGATCACCCTCAAGCACTAATAGTTCATGATCATAAGGGCCGTGATGTATAGGCGGTGTGTGCATATCGTCAATTGTAAATTAAATAATATTAATTGTATGTTTATTATTTAATTATACAAAATATATATACATATTGAGTTCCAGGCTCGATATTTGAGACCAGTAGCACCAAACTATTATGAATATTTATGTGTGTTAAATTTAATATTATGATTAATTTGTGTGTGTTTGTTTTATAATTTAAATTCTTAAATATATATATATATATATCTATTGGGTTCCGGGCTCGATATTTGAGGCTCAGTAGTACCAAAATATCATGAATATTTATATATGTCAAATTCAATATTTTGATTATTTTGTGTGTGTTTGTTTTATAATTTAAATTCTTAATATATAGAGAAATTTTCATAAAGCACTATCTTTTAGTGAGAGAGGGAGTGAGAGAGAGAGGGAGGGAGAGAGAGAGAGAGAGAATGTGGCTAGTATGATTTACAATGATTATGTGAGGAAAAAGACTAAAAAGGAGAGAGAAAAATATTATTTAGCATATATGGTACATAAAATGTAGGATGTAACTATAATTAGATATTTTACTATAAAGGATAAAATGAATGTATCTATAGGATGTAATATTTTAAAATAGTATTTATTTGAAATAAATATGGTACTAAGATTTTTTATAGGGTGTGAAATTTCCTAATGAACAATTATCACTGTTGGCCACTCGGCCCAAACTTTTAACATCCACTGGCCAAAAATTAATTAATTACAATAAGAGCAAACTTCACTTATGGCCCATCGGTAGAAACTAATAGCATTTGGTAGCCAAAAAATTGACCTATACAAGTCATAGTCTAAAAATAATGATAAGAGTTAGCCGGAAATTCACTAAACCAATTACAGTGGCGCCGTCACTACTAGTCACAGGCAAAAGAGCAAACTTTTGCCTTCTCCGTTACTTCCGATCCCAAAATCCCCACAGATACAACAACACAATTCATTTTACCAGTTAGATTCAGAACACAAAGCTAAAGTCTTGAAAATATTCTCTTTCTTCTCTCTCTCCTAGAAAAAAATTGAATCTTTTTAGCTGGATTCTAGTTTTTATGAACAAATATTGTATGATTTAGACCCTTTTTAATTCTTGGTGTTTTGCAATTTCTGTAGTATTACATTCGAGTTGTTGTGACTAAGAAGAGTTTGGATCTGTTGATTTTGACCCAATGGTGAAGTTTTAATAAATAGTATACCCTGTTTGATTTGGGTTTTTCCCCCTTTTTTTGTTTTTTTCTTCTCGAGTATTGGGTATGGTCAATGATGGATGATCTATTTTTGTTGATGGACCAATCCCATTTCTTGTAATCAGAGTGCTTTAAGTGAATGCATATAAATGTGAATAGATTCGATTGATACATAATTTGTATGGTACTGCAGCAGGGTAGGGAAATATGGGTGGTGGGGTGACTCAACTGTTTATGTCGTTACTCCGATCTTTCTGTTTGTTCTTCATCATTATTACAAAAGCAAAAGGTGAAACATATGTAGGTTCTTTGACTTCCCCCAAGAGAAATTCCAGAGATAATCTGAAAGACTCTTAAATGTTTCAAATAGTTCGTTTGAAAGAGAAACTCCTCTAGCTATACAAAAAGTTGAAATATCTACAATATAACTAGTATTATACAAAAACTATACAAAATAGATTGTCACTATACAACAAATATACAAAATAAATGTAACTATACAAAATATATACAAAATAGATATAACTATACAAAAAATATACAAAATAG
Organism: Nicotiana noctiflora; assembly: GCA_032618575.1. Classification (NCBI taxonomy): domain Eukaryota; kingdom Viridiplantae; phylum Streptophyta; class Magnoliopsida; order Solanales; family Solanaceae; genus Nicotiana; species Nicotiana noctiflora. The sequence goes on from JASVEL010002648.1 coordinate 212,805, forward strand.
ACCATCACTATACAAAAAATATACAAAATAGATGTTACTATACAAAATATATACACAAAATACTGTCACTACACAAAAATACATGATACACTCCAAAATTTTGGTACACTTTTTAGACAAATTATACATTTTTAGAAAATACACACAAGCACAACTGAGATAGGATCAATATACACCAATGATATGCTATCGAACTTAGGATACAATATTTATACATTGCAAAAAAAAGTTTCTCCATTGCACTAGGTAGAGGTCGAACTTGCGACCGTCAGCTTAGGAAATAGGCACCCTATCCACTGAGCTACATGCACTTGTGTTATCATACTCATTCCGTTCGGCTACTATATGCAATATGTTTGGGCCGAAGGGCCATTTTTTGAAAGTGGGTCAAAATATGAGCTATTAAAATTTTGAGGGGCTATAAAGGGTAGTTTTCGCATATATATACCTATTGGGTTTCGGGCTCGATATCTGAAGCCCAATAGCACCAAACTATCATGAATATTTATATGTGTCAAATTCAATATTTTGATTATTTTGTGTGTGTTTGTTTTATAATTTAAATTCTTAAGTATATATGCCTATTGGATTCCAGGTTCGATATTTGAGGCCCAGTAGCACCAAACTATCATGAATATTTATGTGTGTCAAATTTAATATTTTGATTATTTTGTGTGTATTTGTTTTATAATTTAAATCCTTAAATATATATACCTATTGGGTTCCAGACTCGATATATTAGGCACAGTAGCACCAAACTATGATTAATATTTATGTGTGTCAAATTTAATATTTTAATTATTTTGTGTGTGTTTGTTCTATAATTGAAATTCTTAAATATATATACCTATTGGGTTTCAGGCTCCATATTTGAGGCCTAATAGCACCAAACAATCATTAATATTTATGTGTGTCAAATTCAATATTTTGATTATTTTGTGTGTGTTTGTTCTATAATTTAAATTCTTAAATACATATACCTATTGGGTTCCAAGCTCGATATTTGAGGCCCAGTAGCACCAAACGATCATTAATATCTATGTGTGTCAAATTTAATATTTTGATTATTTAACTGTACAAAGTACGTATATATATATATCTTCATCTACTTGTATAAGAAATACTTAAACTATAGGGATTCTACGCTAAAATACAATACAGTTTACTACGCTAAAAGTTTTTACATTTTAATCACATACCATTCACAAAAATACATATAACATACTAGTTTTGCAAACAATACACAAAATGACATGAAAACACTAATATCTAAATTCGGATATTAACATAAAAAATAAAAGCTCAATTTTACATTTATTTTAGAAAACATTGATTTAAGTCCGGATAAATATAACATACTACTTTTGTAAATAAAATACAAAACGATATGGAAACACATTCAATCAACTAATATACATTATTATACAAGTTTTGACATAAAATAAATCGAAATAACTCAATGTAGTGAATGTTTTGTGTGAAAATTTGAAGACGATGGAGTTGAATCACAATAATACAATGGTCCAGTACAATGTGGGACCTATGTTCTTCACCTTTTGTGTGTCGGGAGGGGCCCGTATTTTTTTTTATTTTTAAAAACACGAGCAATGGGGGTGGGGGACCAGAAGCTGGGGGTTTAAAAAAATTGGGGAAAGGATTTCTGGTCGGGGACGAAGACGGACGACATTATTTAGTTAGGGGTATAGCGCCTTCATTTCATACACTATGTATATCGTATGAAATGAAGACGCTATATATGACTGTCAAATCGTCAGACGGTATAGCGTCTAAATACAAGACGATAAACCTTAATGGCAAAAGTTACCGTTAATGTATAGTATTTAGATGCGAACGATAACTTTTTTTTTTACACTTATTAATGTATTTTGAGTCCAAAAAAATAATATTTAGGTTTCGGACTCCCTATCCTCCAGTTTTTTAATACCCTATTTACTTTAATAATTTACCCTTCTCTGGTACAAATTAGCATTTGTGGACTAATTTCACTTGCCACGGTGTAACTATAAAACTCAAATTTGAGGACTGAATATCCTTTTTCGCCAGATTGAGGACTAAATTGAAATGTCGGAAAATTTAGGGACGAAACTGAACTAACGGTCGAACGTTACTGAACCTTTTGCAGAATATGACTCATTATTATACCATAGATCCGCTTATGTTCAACGGTCGAATTTTTCATATTTTAACGGCTACTCTTCCCATTTCTCTCTCTTAGCTACATTTGATTTGAATAAAAAAACATTCAACATCCTTTAGTCAGCTTCCTGAGCAAAAACATCTCATCTTTCGATTCCAACCGCAACGTCACTGTTTGTTTCAGGTACTTTCCTTCATCTCCATGAATTTCCAACAACTTTTCTCTTTCTCCAATGTATTAAATTATAGGGAAAGTACTAAATCAACGCCGAAAGCATGTTTTTTTTTTGTTTTTTTGTGTTTTCTTTTGGTAAATGTTTCCCTCGGGGATATTGAGGCGTATCTGTAGCTTTAGTTGTATATGTTAGATTGGTATTTCAAAGGGGTTTATTAATTGAACTGGTTAATCGCTTTTTTATGTTGGTTTTAGCATAGAGATTTAGGGTTTATTCAAGGGATTTATCCTGGTTAATTGTTTTGAAGTTCTCTAGGAAAGAATTGGTTGTTGAGCAGTAATAAGGACTATTAAGATTTACTGAGATTAGTGTTTGTCTTCAATTGTTACTGTTGCCTTCCAGAGAAATTGCTCTCATGGTGTTTGTTTTTATGCTATAGTGATCTTATAAAGATTTAATCTTTGCTAACAGATCCATTGTCTTTAAGATGCCAGCTACTCAAAGTGATACAATTCAGCAAATGGAAACCACATGTGGATCACTGTTATATGAACTGCAGGTAGTTATCATGAGTTTGCCACTATAACATCCTTTCTTGATGCTAATCTTAAAGGTTTAACATTTGTCCTTTTTCTCCTCTAAAGATAATATGGGATGAAGTTGGGGAACCTGATACTGAAAGAGACAAATTGCTGTATGAGCTCGAACGAGAATGTCTAGAAGTATATAGAAGAAAAGTGGACCAAGCAAACAAGAATAGAGCTCAATTAAGGCAGGCAATTGCTGATTCCGAAGCAGAGCTTGCAGCTATCTGTTCCGCAATGGGCGAGAGACCGGTGCATATTAGGCAGGTCAGAAGATGATAATTTTAGACAATAGTTGTAATTGTGTATCCTGTTCATGTCGACTTAGAACTAGATTTACATGTTAATTTTAGTTTCACAAGGTTATTAATGGATTTTTAAAAATGAATCTTGTGTTCAGTCTGATCAGAACTTAGGTGGTCTGAAGGCAGAACTTAGAACCATTCTTCCAGAATTGGACGAGATGCGCAAGAGGAAATCAGATAGAAAGAATCAATTCATTGAAGTTATAGAGCAGATACAGAAGATTAGGGATGAAATTTTTGTGCCCACTGGTTGTACTACTAGTGTGGTAGTAGATGAAAGTGATTTATCATTAAGAAAGCTAGAAGAATTACATGCAGTGCTACAGGCACTTCAAAAAGAGAAGGTCAATATTCTGCAGCACCCTAATCAACTGTTCAAAATCCCCTCAACCCCCAAATGAAAGTAAGAACTTATTATCTGACTGATTTTTATTATCCTTTTTGCGGCAGAGTGAACGCTTAAAACAGGTTTTGGATCACCTAAGTGCTTTGAACTCACTATGCCTGGTTCTTGGTATGGATTTCAAGCACACTGTCAATGAGGTTCATCCGAGTCTAGGGGAATCTGAAGGAACAAAGAATATAAGTAATGATACCATCCAACATTTAGCTGCTGCAATAGGAAGACTACGAGAGGTTAAGTTGCAAAGGATGCAAAGGGTAAGCAGATGATTAAATTGTTTTGAAGTAACTGTTTTTTCCTTCAGTATGTAGACGTTGTTGACCTTCTGATTGTTGCAGCTACAAGATCTTGCATCTTCCATGTTGGAACTATGGAATTTGATGGACACACCAATTGAAGAGCAACAGACGTTTCAAAATGTTACTTGTAAGATAGCTGCCTCAGAACATGAGATAACAGAGCCAAATATACTGTCGGTGGAATTCATTAATTATGTAAGTTATAGTAACTGTAGACTTAGATGAATTATTTGTCCTCATCCGCAGCGAAACCATTCCCTTGCCTACTGAGAGTGAACTAAACATGATTATTTACTATTAAGGTTGAGGGAGAAGTATCCCGCTTGGAAGAGTTGAAAGCAAGCAAAATGAAAGAGCTTGTTTTAAAGAAGAGGTCTGAGCTAGAAGAGTTCTGCAGAAGAACTCACTTGGTTGCTGATTCAGATAATGCGATGGATGTAGCTATTGAAGCTATTGAATCTGGTATTTATCCTGTGGTCAAGAAAGCAGACCTAGTTAAAAACCTATGACCTTTTTATGTGATTGTTGTAAAGATCCTTTGCCTTTTTCTTTCTCTTTAAAAGGAGCTATTGATGCTGCTTCTATCCTTGAGCAAATTGAGCTCCAAATAGCTCAAGTTAAAGAGGAAGCTTTCAGCAGAAAAGAAATATTAGAGAAAGTGGAGAAATGGATAGCTGCATGCGAGGAGGAGTGTTGGCTTGAAGAGTATAACAGGGTTAGTTCGCTCTGACTTGCATTGACATGTATAAGTATATGCATAATTACTTAACGATCTCCTTTAATTCCTGCCTAGGATGACAATCGCTACAATGCTGGACGAGGTGCCCACCTTACTCTAAAGCGTGCTGAGAAAGCTCGTGCTTTGGTCAGTAAGCTTCCAGGTATAAGTTACTTCTTGATTGTCTGCAATCCCTTTTGTTTCAAGAGCCTCAGTTCAAACTGAAGTTACTATTTTCTCATAGATGATCCAGTGATAATATTTCGTGTTTAGAAAAGATAAAAGTTAGTATTGTTATCCCTTAACTTACTGTTATCGATAAGCTTCCAGGTGTAAGTTACTTCTTGACTGTTTGTATTCCCTATTGTTTGGGGAGCCTCATTTCTATCTGAACTTGTTAATGTTCTCTATCATAGGATCTGGTGATAAAATTTCAGTCTTGAGAATTACTTCCTGATAGTGGCCTCTGAACTTCTAATTTTGTTGAACAGCAATGGTTGATGCTTTGGCATCGAAAACAAAAGCATGGGAAAATGAGAGAGGACTAGAATTCATGTATGACGGAGTATGTACTCTCCACTTTTGCCTTCTAAAATAAGTCAGTTTTCTGGTATAAGTTGCAGAGACTTGAGCAATGTCCCTCAAGTTTTTCATTTATTTCCTGCTAGATCCGTCTTCTTGCGATGCTTGACGAGTATAACATCTTACGGCAAGAAAAGGAGCAAGAACGTAAAAGAGAACGAGTACGAACTCTCAATTGGCTTTTTGTTGGTCCTAAATGTCTGCTTAAGAATCATAATTAAAACCCCCACCACATATTATCTTATCTCAGGACCAGAAGAAACTTCAAGGACAGTTAATGGCAGAACATGAGGCTATCTATGGCTCAAAGCCCAGTCCTATGAAGAACCAAAGTGCAAAAAAGGGTCGTAGAATGTCCTGCAGTGGTGCAACCAATAGAAGGCTTTCTGTTGGAGGAACAATGCTCCAAACTCCGAAACCTGAACTGCTTCATTCGACCAAAGCTACTCCAAACACACATCACGCAAAGAAATCTGATCTCTTTCATCAAAAAGATCAATTTAATCATTCCATCAATGATGGATTGACAGCTTTGTCAGGAGGTACTCAATCTTCTTACATTTTTAAGCTCCTTGATTAACTTGGTGGAACTGTGGTAATTAAGCCCAAGAAAGGTAGACGTTCTTGGACTGTCCTGATATTCTTTTTGTGAGATGTATATTAAAAATTTCTAAATGCAAAGATACTCAATCTAATATGTTATGCCTTCTTCGTGTAGGGAGGAAAACTTTGGATCTTGCTGGACTTCCTTCAAAAAAGCAGTCCATAAATGGTTGTGAAATAGAAAAAACTATGACACGGAAACCTTTCTCACCCATTTCTTCCACTGATTCATCCAAGTCCAATGCAACTAACATTTTGGAAGATCTGAATAGAAAGCATAATGATATGGCAACTAAGACGACGATTCCCAGTAGCCATATCCCATTTTCTACTCCAGTTAAGACACTTTATACCACAGAAGAAGAGAACAGAACTCCTATAGCAATGCCACCAATTCCTACTCCAGCTAAGACACTATATACCACAGAAGAAGAGAACAGAACTCCTATAGCAATGCCACCAATTCCTGTGCCTTCTACTCCATCAACTGTGTCTGCACCTATGCAGACGGCTATAACACCGGCTCATAATGTTGTTGTTCCTTACAATTATTCCAAGCCTGTTGAGGAGATTCCTGAAGAGATTGAGTATTCATTTGAGGAGAGGAGGGCTGGATTTGTTCTTCCAAGAACACAGCTGAAGACTACATCACTGGTTTGATACCAACCAGAAATTCATTGTTAACTAATGCTTTCAAATCTGTAAGGTAGTTAATTCTTTTCTTGCTATGGTTAAAAAGTCAATTCATATTGGCTTCTTTAACGTGTACATAGTCTTACGAATATTGGACGGTGCACTATTGGATTTTATAATATTTTTCTCCCTGATAAGCAGTTGAAAGTTTCACTTTCAAATTGTGTGCTCAGCTTACTTGGTGTTCCCAGAATATGTTCTTTTCTTGTCGAACCTAATGTCGTCATAGTTGGTTTCTCAAAATCAATCAATGTATAGTCATAGAGATTACAAGGAGGGTAACATAGGACTACTTTCTGGACTACTGCCAAGTTGACCCAATCATAGTGGCTCATAGTTCCGGGATTCTTGGAATATATATCCTGCAATATGACATCTTTAGATCCGCCATTGACCAATTTGGTCAGGCCACCACCATTATGGTATGGTGGAGTGACTTTGTTAGGGAGCACTTTACTCCGATACTTTCCGGCATGAATTCAAAATAGTCAGGCTCCAATCCGGCCTCTGCCCTGCCAGTTTTTCTACTTTAATAGTGCTAGGATAGAGCTCCGTAACAAGGGCATCGACAGTTTTTCTGCTTTAATAGGGATAAAAACTTCATGTATGGAGTGTCTTTGTTAGGGAGCACTTTACTCCGATACTTTCCGGCATGAATTCAAATTAGTCGGGCTCCAATGTGAGTAGCGGATACAAGGCCAGAAATAAAAAATCCAATGTGAGTAGCGGATACAGGGCCAGAAATAAAAAATCCAATGTGAGTAGCGGATACAGGGCCAGAAATAAAAAAATAAAAAAATTCACAGTGGCATGGACCGTAAATTTACCAAAAATAAAAGGTGTCAATATTTTTTGAATGGTCAAACATTAGTTCACCTAAAAAGAGAAAGACCAGGTCTGAGATTGGAAAATATTTGTATTGCTCCAACGTTAACTTTACAGCTTTAAATAAGAAAATAACCACAACTTAAAAGTGAACGGAATTTTCGTTCCCAAATTTCTTTTGTTTTTTTATTAAATTCAATTCACTTAACTTTGCCATATTTAAATGGTCAAACATTAGTTCACCTAAAAAGAGAAAGACCAGGTCTGAGATTGGAAAATATTTGTATTGCTCCAACGTTAACTTTACAGCTTTAAATAAGAAAATAACCAAATTTCTTTTATATTTTTTTTATTAAATTCAATTCACTTAACTTTGCCATATTTAAAAGCATCATATATTTAATGCTACTTTGAATTTTGCAATAGTATTACTTAATATTCCCATTTTTTAATTAAATTTCAATTTTATTTTTTTATTTTTCGTCCTTCACCTTTTTCCTTGCAAAACCCCTAAATTTCACCAACTCCTCAAAGAAATTGTGAAAGCACAAAAAATATAAGCACTTCTTTCTATTTTCATAAAAATTTCTTCTTACCAACAATTATTGCGGTGAAACTCCTAACCTTGTTATGAAGACTTACGTGTGGGATTTTCCGGCGCCAATTCCAATTTAGTCGGCCCAATGCGGGTAACGGACACAGGCCCAAGTTTCTTCTTTTAAGCTATCTGTACCCTCTGCAGTAGCAGAGTTTATGCCACAGTTCAGAATATCAATGGTCATTGGATTTTCACTGCAGAAATTTGACGTAGTCAGATAATCTTTTTGTAGACAAAACTCATTCTAGCATTTGCAGATTCTTGGTACTTTACTCGTTATATAGTATGGCATTTGGCAAAAAAGTTTTTTTTTCGTATTCCCTATGTTATTCTGAGGTTTTGAGTTCTTGAAAAATAATTTGATCTTTTGTGTTGTTTTTGGGGGCTTAAGTCATTTTGGAGTTTTCAGGGCTTTTAAGGGTTTTTTGGTTATTTACAAAGTAGTGTGGAGTATATGAATGGAGGAGAAGGAGTTAGTAATTCTGAAGCTCCTGAAAGCTACAGAGTGGCCCCAAGGATTGAAAGTATTACTAATAATGAGTTTAGTGGATTAGTTGTAGCAGCCACTGTAGCAACACCAAGAAGAAGAGAAGATCAGGAAGTATGGACAAGATGGTAAAGTGGCCACGGTCGCATTGTCACCAATGCCAGTATCAGCTTCAATTCCCCTTCCTGGAAATTTTTCACCTTGGAAAAACAGTGGAATTCGCCCCGTTGATTCTCTTTAGAAAAAGAACAAGTTTAAGGTCGAAACTCCAGGTAACATTTTCTCCCAACTTGTTGGGGACTAGGCGTAGTTGTTTTATTTTTTAGAATTTGAATGCAATTTTGATATTGATGCTCGGTTAATCGGATTTACAATTTTCTAAACATTGGCTCATGCTGTTGAATATTTATTGGTTATCATTGATTAATGATGTTTCACAGTATGGGGCTGGATCTAGTGGTGTGGATATGTTTGCTCTATTTATGTTTGTGTTTTGTTATTGGATGGTGGCGTTGTAAGTATTTACTAACTTAGACCGGGTCCACATTATCAAGAAGGATCTTTTTGATGTGCTGGCATTGATGATTTTGAAGAAGATAGTGAAAGGGGAGAATATTTTCACTGCATCTAAAGCTGCTAGTTTTCTTGTGTGGGGTGGGGGTGGGGGGGTGGGGGGTGTGGAAGCAGCTTCATGTATTGACCAAATAGAGTTGGATCACTTGGTGTTTTTTCTTCTAAACTGATATGACCACACATGTCTATCTTCAGACAATAATTGTGAGATATATAGAGATGGGATAAGAACAAATAACCAAGTGCATACAGTGAAGACGCTGATAATTTTTAAAAAGGCAAGAAAGTGATGGAGTTTGTATTGTTCTGACCCGTGAGATGTAGATACATGGTATATTAATATTTTTACAGGACAGACGAAATACTGAACATGGAATCAGTTTATCAGTTATAATTATAGAAGTAATTATGCCAGCTAATGATGCTATAAAACTCAGCACTCTTTTCCAAGTAAACAGATGGAGTAATATTCTTTTACCGTCTCACTGATCGTTTATTCTTTTCGATTTCAACAAGATTAAAGTTTATTTCTAGCGGCAATGTGTTAAGATAGTTTACTCTCTCAGAGTGATAAAAAGGTTATCATCATTATGCTAAATTAATAGATATGTCCTCATGAATAAATGCAAGCAAGTAACAAAACTCAGTTGATTATGCATTATGTCAAATTCTGGAACTAGAATACAAATCTACGCATAGATATTTTATCAGTAGATGTAACTCTTGTATTGAAACTATATGAATAGATGTAATATTGTTGTCATATATAACCATGCTAGAGATGAAAGGCCTAAGTGAGTCTATTAGTACAGAAGTGGATTTGGAATTTGAAGTTTATGGGTTCCTACAACCACCTCAAGTTAATATATTATAATAATCGGACAAAGGAAAGAGTTCCGATATTCAACATATATATATATTTAAAAGAGTAACTAACCACTTAAATACAACATAAGTACCGATATTTGGTTCTTTTTATAGTTTTTTAGTCATATGTTATGTTTTGTTTATCAAAACTAAGAACACACAAAGAAAAAAACAGAATAAAGTGTAGATCTCTGAGGAGTGTTTTGTAAAGTTTTGCAGAAAAATAAAGGGAAGAGTAAATTGTCCTTAAGGAGATTCGAACTCACATGAGTGGGCAACAAGAATGAGACGAACTTGAGCTCCAAATCTTACCACAGAACCAGCAGCACATTTTTGAATTAGGTTCCCCATCTAAATTTTAATATAATATCAACGGATTTCTAATACAAATATGGAACCTGAACCATTATGAAACTTTATTGCTTATGGTTTTATCCAATTTCACGTGGAAACTGGTTAAATTTGGTCTCTACGTGTTCTGCTGTCAAAATAGTACTATCTTATTATTACCTTATAAAAAAAATACTATCTAATTATTACCTTACCTTATAAAAAAAAATAATCTAATTATCTTGCCTATAAATTTTACTTGTTCGAAGCTAATATTATATTCTAAAAAGTTTAGTTTTCTGTGTCTTGAAAGTTTAACTTTGTTTGGCTATTACTGAATTTTCTATTTCCTTAGGTGAGAGGATGGAATACTTTGTCGGTGCAAATCTTACCGCGCATGTGATCGTTGTTAATCCTGGCGAGGTAAGCCTTATGTATTAATGAATTTCCGATGTTCATACTCCAATATTAATGAATTTCAAATGTTCATACTCTGTTATGCCTGATTTATGACCCGAAGAATGAAAGGATGGTGTGCATTAAAGTTAGAGTTATAGAGAGGCTGATCTTATCTGTTTGTTTCTTTCATTTCTGACTATAATTATTAAATTTTTGGGGTAGGGATACAAGAAGAGGTTAATCTGATGTTATGGAATGCTTCTTGAAGTTTTCTTTTGACTTTCCTAATCCAGCCAAATAGTGGTGCAAATTTATGTTGTTTGGACTCTTCAAAATTCTTGCCGCATCTGCGTCGACATGACTTGGGTGTGGATGTGGGATCCATACGGGATTTGATCAATTTACCTTGTGTACTTTGTCTACATCCATGACCGGGAAGTATAGATTGATTGGTTTGGTGTGTGATGTTTATAAAGAATTAAATAATTTTAGATCTATAACTTTAATCAGTCGGAATATATACTTTATTTGTTGTACTATACATTTATTGGCCCTATCGCATCATCTATATCCACACTCAAATCCGTAACCCCGATCCTATATTTATGGGGTGAAGTATCCTACTTCTAGATCCGCACCCGTATCGGATAGCTGCACCCGTTGAGCAGCATAGGTGTAAATGAAATAGAAGGTGTATTTAAACTAACTAATGATAGTTCCTTAATGCTCAATTTTTGAAAGATCATATCCCTTTCTAGGTATACTTTCTGGGAAGTGGGTTCAATCTGGCTCTTAGCTGGTGATATGTGCAACGCGTTTCTCGGGAAATCACAGATAAAGGACAAAGAGGAATAATGGGTCAGACACGTTGATCAAATATGTGATTCTGTATGTCAAGTTCGAATTTCTCTAATGGAGCTAATTTGACTAGTCAAAAAGGAATAAAGTTTAACAGGTGAATATTAAGCAAAAAAAGAATTTCCATATGGATATAAATTGGATATTGGCTATATATGTCAGTCAGCCAAAGGCATCAGACCAGCAGTGAACACATGACACCCTTCTAGTGAAGACAATAGAGAAGATATATGGTGAACAGTAAGAAATTACTCCTGAATTTGACTTGGACTTGAGGTTACAGGTATATAATTTTCGATCTTTTTCGGGAGAAATGGGTTAAAGCACTTGAATAAAGTATGGTATTCTGCTTGGTGAAATTTGGTCTGAAGGAAGTAACATTTCCTGAACCTTTGTTGTGTAATGCAGCTACCTGTCAAAAAAAAAGATCTTTTATAAGCTTAAAATGGCTTCCTTCTTTGTTCTCCATCTCCTTCTCTTTTCTCACCTCACAAACTGAGAGCTTCATTTGTATGATGTGAATAAAAGTAGGGTGCTGCCTAGACCCTTGGGTGCTAGGATTAATTATACTGCTGATGCTAATTCTCACCAAAAAAATGGCTGATGCTTATGTCGTAGAGAATGATACATACATTCATAACTCTATTCTATATCTAAAAATGTTTCGGATATGAATATCTATTGAGGGGAGCCTTGGTGTAACTAGTAAAGTTGCTGCCATGTGACCAGGAGGTCACGGGTTCAAGCCGTGGATAAGACTCTTGCATAAATGCAGGGTAAGGCTGCGTACAATAGAATCTTGTGGTTCGGTCCTCCCTGGACCCCGCACATAACGGGAGCTTAATGCACCGGGGCAGTCCTTTGTAGGATTATACTGGGTTGTTGTTGTTATTTGAACATCTATTCCCACTGAAGCAGGAGTTTCTATGTTATCTCTTTAAAGGTGAGAATTTATTGGTATATCAAGAACTAGCCTTTTTTTGTTAGGGCATGTGTTGCATTCAGACAAATGTGTTGCCTTTAGCTTTGCTTTCAATTTATGCGAACTTAGCCTCTTGCTGGTTTCATGCTGCTTTCTACTGCTGAATGAGACGAAGTACATTATTACCATGGTTTTTAAGCCATCATAGGCTGAGCAGCCCTAGATCTCTGATAGAAAATTGTCAAAAGGTAGATTTTTCAGGAAAGGAAAGTCAAAGTGGTCAATGAGTTAGGGAGAGGTAGTTGATAAAATATCTTGAACTGTAACTGGATAAGTAATTAACATGGCCCAATTCACCTGCTTTCCTCAATAAGTTTTCTGCTTTCTCAATTATACATATTTACATTTAACAAATGCCTATGATATAAATGTGAATGGTTTGATTTTCGACTAGTAGATATCTCAATGTCCGGAAGTAGCATCTTTCTTAGGTCTGTAACAAGTGGCTGGTGCTTACTGGTTATTTCCATTTTTAGTAAAGAAGTGCTGAGTGCTAAACCACATATCATTAATTATTTTATTTAGCATGTGTTGAAACCAATATCTCTTAAAATTTTGTAAAATAGGCAAATCCTGATGCCACAGTGGTTGTATCGAGACAGCCTTTTTTCTCTTTCAAGATTGTACCTGAAATCAAATTTCTATTGTGGTTTTCAAGAATGCAGTATTGAATATCTGAGTATACCAAAGACAATGTTGGAATATCGAATATGTGTGGAATAAACAATTTGATATTATTCATTGCTCATCTTACTTGGGTATCTTGGGTCAGTTATTCAGGGGAGCGGAGAGATCGACGAGGATGTCACACACCGTATCGAGGTGGGGTTGGATAAAGTGGAAGTTAGCGACGGGAGTCCTGTGTGACAAGAAAGTTCCATCGTTATTAAAAGGTAAGTTTTATAAAGCAGTGGTTAGGCCTGCCATGTTGTATGGGTCCGAGTGTTGGGCGGTTAAGAATTTACACATCCAGAAGATGAAAGTAGCAGAGATGAAAATGTTGAGGTGGATGTGCGGGCATACAAGGATGGATAAGATTAGAAATGGAGATATTCGAGAGCAAGTGAGTGTGGACCCCATGGAGGACAAGATGCGGGAAGTAAGACTCAGTTGGTTCAGGCACATTCAGAGGAGGAGCACTGATGCACCGGTGAGAAGGTGTGAGCGATTGGCTGTGGTGGGCACTAGGAGAGGTAGAGTAAGACCTAAGAAGTATTGGGGAGAGGTGATCAGGCAGGACATGGCGCGTCTTAGGATTACTGAGGACAGGGCCTTTGGCACATATTTGTGGAGGTCGAGCATTAAAGTTGTAGGTTAGGGGGAAGTTGGGGATATCTCTACAGCGCACTAGAGTGAGACTAGCCAGTTAGGATTTAATCTTAGGATGCTACCGATACATGGATGTATCTATTGGATATTAGTATACCTTCCTTCCTTTTCGTATTTCCTATATTATTGTTATTTTGTATTGTATTGTTGTGTTATGTATTTTTATGTTATTTTAGTATGAGTTTATGGATAGTACTAATGTATCGTTTTTTGTTGCTGTCTTGAGCCGAGGGACTCCTGGAAACAACCTCTCTGCTCCTCGGGGTAGGGGTAAGGTCTGCGTACATATTACCCTCCCCAGACCCCACTTGTGGGATAATACTGGGTTGTTGTTGTTGCTCATCATACCTGGGAAATCTGAAACACTAGATCTGACAGAGCCAAAAGCTTATACTCCCTCCGTTTCAATTTATGTGAACCTATTTCCTTTTTAGTCCGTGCCAAAAAGAATGACTCTTTTTCTTATTTGGAAACAATTTACCTTTATGCAATAATTTATAGCCACACAAAATAAAGGTGCATCATTTTACACCACAAGATCAAAAGTCTTCTCTATTTTCTTAAACTCCGTGCCCAGTCAAATGGGTTCACATAAATTTAAACGGAGGGAGTATTAATTATTAGCCTTAGAACATTTATCTCCCTACTCCTCACATATATTGATGTCTATAGTCATAATTATCTAGAAATGATGTACTTGTTTATCACCGCCTACTTGTGCACATGCCCTGGTGCTGTGTTCTGGTAGATATATGTTAAAATATGTTCAAGGCATGAAATGTTTAAAGTTGTCACATAGAAATGACGGGCCTCGCTGTTTTTAGAAAGTAATATTTTTGGGATATACAAAGTAAAAAGTAGGTCCAACAAAATGAGATGGAGGTTGTCATTGTCTGTCCAAATATTGGAGAGTTTATTCTTTCCAATTTGTGTTTGGGGCTTGGTTATGCAGTCAATTGAAGGATGGATAAAATTTCTCGTGCAGCTTGTCCGCCAGGTTAAAGTAAGCATTTGATGAAACCCGACAAGTGCTGGACAAGTGTCATCTTACTGTTGGCAAACAATTGTTATAGCTGAGGAGCCTTGCTTCTAGACATTTATTTTGCTGAAATTTCCTTGGCTGTTTATACCTCTGTTAGAATATTTAAAATCCAATTTCTTTTGTATTCTTTGGTGTATTAGGATGTCAGCATGAAGATAATTTCATTTGCTCAACAAGAACCTAGAGCTATTTGTATGCTATCTGCATATGGTGTAATTTCAAGTGTTACACTTCATCAGACTACTTCTGGTGGAACTTTGACCTACGAGGTGCGAGCCGTTTACTTCTACTATGCTGATTTGCATGTATGGATGCGCTTGATTTCTTTGCTGCAGCATATACATTTTTATAAAAACCCCTTGGATGCTGATGTGTATCTTCATCAGTTTACTGGGAAAAAATACCAAATATGTTGTTTGTTGTTTTGCCAAAGGCACCCTGTTTTGTCTATCTTCTATTTTTGCTGTTGGAACTTTTTTCTAAAAATAATAGTTACATTTTACTTGTAAATTTAAAGCACAGACCTTCAACTCTTGAGGGAAGAAATGCCATTTTCTTTTCTACTATATGAATCGAAATACTTATTTCCCACTGGGAATGAAAGCAAGAACTATGATGGAATTCTTCTTATCCAAATTATGATTTTGCTGCAGGGTCGTTTTGATATTCTCTCTCTGGAGGGATCATTTAGGCCAAGTGATTATGGAGTAACAAAAAGCAGATCTGGTGGACTGAATGTCTTTCTTTCAGACCCTAATGGTCAGGTTATAGGAGGAGCAGTTGCAGGCTTGTTGGTAGCCGATAGCCTCGTTCAGGTTAGAATCTAACTACCCAGCTTTTTTAGCCCATTGCTATTCTTATTCCAACAACTTGTTAGGCTAACAAGCAGTTATTTATGATCTTTGGGAATTTACGACAGTGGAGATGATTCGCTGGCATTGCAACACAAAAAACATAATTGATCTCTCTCTTTTTTTTTTTTTTGTGCAAGTGCAATATGCATCCATGTTAGTGGGGAAGTTCTTAAAATTTAATGAATGGCAAATAGCACCCACATTTGCTTGCAAAACTAATCTGTAACATCTTGAGTGCATCAGGTTGTTGTTGGTTGCTTTCCAACCGGGCACCAGCCGGAGCAGAATCGAGAGCATGCAGCTGCTTTTGCCGCTCTCCCTGCCCCTCCCATTTCTGAAGAAGGAACTGATGGAGCTGACGCTGCTGAGCTAAGTCCCAATGTTGCTGCTCCTGGGAACAACTTAATGCCTGGAGAGGAAGCTAACCAGCAGAGCCCATCGTCCTGATTGGACTGGCTGTTGTATTTGTGGTACATTTTCTTTTCTTGAATATTATCAAACTCTCTACAAGATTGAAAGATGATAAATTTCTTATACCAAACAAACAAGAGATCCCTATTGAAAGATAATGGAGGATGTGTTTCGGGAGCAAATTTGGATCCCAATCCAACATCTTTGCATATAGGTCAAATACTATTTTATATGATTATATATTATATTTTGAACATCCTTAATACAGTTGGGCTAGGTAGCCTAGCGGTCAAGGGTATTCAAATTGAGATGTTCATGGATCCATATCCATTTCTAAAAAAATTTATCTGCCCATTTTGTTCGCTAAAACTATTTGGCAAACAAAACTATCTGTGGTTTATTTGACTTTTTTTCAATCTATTTTTCTGTTGTTGATAAATAACTCTTATAACTTAAAATTAATATAAGAATAAACAATTGATTCTAAAAGTAATTTTTAATTAAGAATATTCTTAGACAAATTTTATGATTTAATATCCAAGCTCTATAAAAATTTATTCAACAAAAGCTCTCTTCATAGTACAAAACCTCTCGATTGTCTCCGTCCTTTCTTTTTTATACTTACTTTTGTTAATAAAGCTTTTATTGTTGTCATTTCTTTAATGTTAGTTTTGATTTATATAATGATAGTTTCTTTTACAGGTATTTTTATTGTTTAGTTATATATTGTGTAGTTTGATTTAAAACTTTCGGTGCACCCATTCTAAAAAAATATTATTGACGTCATTAAAATTTGAACACGAAATACCTGACTATGCCAGTGTCATGGATATTCTTGTCTATCACATCCTAGTAATCAAACGAGTCTCTAAATAGCATGTCATTCTAGCATTTGATTACTTAAGCTATTAAGGTTGTTTCTTTCCTTGTCATCTGTCATTTTATAGACCCTTCCACTAGCCTTTTTTTTTTTCTTTCTATTTTCCTGCTATTGAATTTAAAATAGTTGGAGTTTGAGGTGGCCATCTAACAAAAAAAATCACTTAGGGAAGTTTTGTCCTGTTTTTCTTGATAGTTTTTATTCCCCGGGATAAAAACAACAACCTCAATATAATTTTATAAGCGGGGTCTGAAGAAGATAGTGTGTACACAAACATTAACCCCATTAAAAATAGAGAGACTATTTCCGATTGATCGTGTGGTAAGGAATTTGTGCCAATGGTTGTTATCATCACTTGATATTGTTGCACATATAACTTTTGGAGAAATGGCCTTTCTACCATTCTTGTACACTCTGTGAGAAATTCAAAAATAGCTAGATTTGCAAGTGATCGTTCAAAAATAGCTCAGTTTCAAAAGTAATTAAAATTTAGCTACTTTTTTTGTAAAGATAAATTTGGACGAAAATACTATACAAAACTCGAAAAATACGTCAATATATAATGCTGGAGTTGCAGCATAAGTATACTTAAACTCCCACATATTATACTGGAGTTCCAGCATAAGTATACTAGAACTCCAGCATAATATACTGGAGTTCCAGCAAAGTATACCGGTCTGGTAAAATATGCTGGAAGTTCATTTTGATTGAATTTCCAGTATATTATGCTGGAACATTCAATATATCGGAGTTCCAGCATAATATGCTGGAAGTTCATACACATGTGCACCGTACTCCAGTATATTATGCGGGACCGGTCTTTGTTGCAGCAAAATAGTATCTATTTTTCATTGATTGATAAACGCTGGCTATTTTTGAGTGACCAATCCGAAAATTGACTAGACCGTGCTATTTTTACTGTACACTCCTGTTGTTTTGGTTATTTCCCATATGGATGTATTAATAAAAGCCAATTTGAGGCTTCTTTACAAGGAGTTTACATCCTTAAATTACAATCTTTCGTGAGAAAGAGAAGAACAAGAGTAACTTCTTATGAAACCCTTACTGGACACTATGATCGTGGACAAATTAAGAACTATTTTTATTAGAAAAGAATAAATTCTGTTAACGCATACAATAAAGTCGATGTAACAGGTGTTCTTTATGCTAAAAGGGGGTCTTTTCAATTCAATAGTCTACAATCAACAAGTATTATCGATATTTTTTAGTGAAATTTAGTAAAACTCCAAATGAAATTCTCACGGAATTTTGACAAATTGTAGTAAATGTTTCAAGATTAATTCTAGACTAAGAGTTTAATTAACAGGAAACGCTTGCGCCTAAACTTTGTAGTATCTTGTTGAACTTATATAAATGTAAAGGTAACTAACCATATTCAGGGTCCAGGGACAAGTAAATTATTTTAGGGTGTGTTGGTACGAAGGAAAATATTTTTTAATATTTTCATAGAAAATAAGTGATTTATCACTTATTTTTTCTTATTTGGTTGGTGAGTGGAAGAAATTTTTCGGAAAATATTTTCTAGTATTTTTAGAGAGTAAAAAATATTTTTTTAGTAAAATACTTTTTATGCTACTCTTCTCACCCCCTCCCCCCCTCCCCTTCCCCCAAGTCTCTAAAAATTCACACAAACCCAAAGGAACTAATGCATTGCTTTATTTTTTTACGCAAGAATAACGTTGATATTTGTGCTCTATAACTAAAAAAAATACTCTTTTTTTAGTTGAAAAAGAAACAGTACTCTTTCTTCCACATGAAAAAAAAGTACTCATTTTATTGAAATAAAAGAAAATAACTTTTTATGTATCATGAAAAGAAAAAATTCATTTTGTTAAATGAAAAATATACTTTTTAAATCATAAAAAAGAATACTTTTTTGTTACAAGAAAGCATTTTTAGGTTAAATGAAAAAAAATACTTTTTTGTATCATAAAAAAACTCATTTGTTGAAATGAAATTTTGTTTACTTATAACATGAAAAGAAAGTACTATTAAAGGGCGGCCCGTGCACTAAGCTTCGCTATGCGAAAGGTCCGAAGAAGGGCTAGACCACAAAAGTCTATTGTACACAACCTTAACCTGCATTTCTACGAGAGACTGTTTTCACGGCTTGAACTCATGACCTGAAGGTCACATGACAACTACTTTACAAATTATGCCAAAACTCCCTTTCTAAAGAAAGTACTATTTCTAATATTTTTATTTAGCTTTGGTGTGGGGTGGGTAAGCTGGGGTGGGGTAAGGTGTTGGGTGGATGGGGGTGGGTTGGCAAGGATGGGAAAGATTGAGAGCAAGTTTTGAAATTCTCTTTGATAGGGAAACCATTTTCCTCCAATTAAAAATAATATTTTCCAAAACTTAAGCCAACTAAACATAGAAAAAATTTAAAAACGTTTTTGAATAATATTTTGCTCTATACCAAACACACCCTTAGTCTGCTATATGATAAAATTAGCAAAGGACTTCAGACTTCTCTAATCTGAATTACCTGTACTTTGTCAAAAACATACAAGGATTTAGATTAACCATAACTGCGCAAAATTCAATGACTAGTAGAGCTATTGGTCCAAAAGTTTCAGTAAAAGCAGATACCGAATGCCTTAGCCTTGCGCAAAATTGCAAAATAATGGCCTCCGTAGGTCCAAAACTGTTTAAAGAAAACCCCAAATACAGTGGCCTCCGTAGGTTTATTTATATAAACATGTAAAAGTTGTTTTGAGGAAATTGCATAGTTAGAAGTTTGAGAGCTTCAATTGAACTTGCCGTATAGCCTCACTCAAACTAGACAGAGACATAATATAGAATCTGTTGCAGAGACTGAAACTCTTAACTATATAAAAGAGATATTCTTAAATAACCATTGATTTCTCCAATCTTGCACGAAATGCAGAAGCAATCCAACTTTTCTCACTTTTCTGATTGAACAACCAGGAAATATGAATACTGTAAGAACTCAAACCTTGCTAAATGAACAGATATTATCATATATGCACAAGCAAAACTCGACCATCGAAGGCTTCTGGTCTTCAAACATAAAATGCTCTGGACAACAAGCAAGAAGCAAGTCTATAAATCATTTAAGTTCAAAATTTGGACAGGAGTCTGAAATTCAGCCCTGTTACAAAATTGGCATCCAAGCTCTAATTGTATAATTTGTACACTTTCTTTTCGTAAGTGAAGCTAACTTGTTTTTGCTTAAAGAGCAAGCCACAACAACAATTTTGGGATTCTGGGAATGGAAAAATCAGGTAATCTCCACCATGCAATGGCACAATCATTTTACACTTAATAGCTCAACATCAAATACCAACCATGAATTGGGTGGTATGGCGCCACCAGCACCTTTAGATCCATACCTGTAACAAAAGAAAGGTGCTCATTAGGCAACAGCAATTCAAAGGATGTCTATAGACAGAAACTAGTAAATTGCTTAGAAAATGATTAAATTGGTTCTGGAATTCTTTACTCCACTGATGCACTTTTCTCCCCCAAGCAAGGGAAACTTTAGTCAAAGCCCTAATTAGGGCCATGTTGAAGGTTTTCATGCTCTTGAGCTAATGATAAATGGAGATTATACAGAATTTGCTAATTGAATACAAACTTAAATGACATACCCCATGGCTGGTGGGATTGTAAGTCTTCTTTTGTCCCCAATGCGCATGCCTGGCAGTCAGTTTTAGATAAAATCTTAGTACTCAACACAGGAA
The DNA here is from genome assembly GCA_032618575.1 of Nicotiana noctiflora. Taxonomy (NCBI): domain Eukaryota; kingdom Viridiplantae; phylum Streptophyta; class Magnoliopsida; order Solanales; family Solanaceae; genus Nicotiana; species Nicotiana noctiflora. The sequence goes on from JASVEL010002648.1 coordinate 233,488, forward strand.
ATATATCAATAAATTAGAGAAAGATCAGGTTTACTAATCATATTAATTACCATTTACACCAACGTCCCAACCCTTTATAACTTGACCAATACCTGCAAGCACAGAAAATCAAGCTTAACACAGCAAAATAAATAGAGGTGTATTCTTTAAATACTATAAAATATAATACCTAAACGGAATTCAAAAGGTGTTCTTTGCCCAATGTTGGAATCGAATATTTTGCCATTCTTCTTCAGCTTGCCAATGTAGCGTACACCAACCTATTCAGTGGCAGAAAGTCATTATTAATAACAAGTGTGCTCTATACAAGTTCATCAGGGAGAACTCAACGATTGACTACCATGATTTCATTACTTCCCACTACGGAGTGTAAGAACAATTGATCACATAGAGTAAAAAAAAAAAGAAAACTATACCTTACTTCCTGGGAAAGCTCTTTTCCCATCCGGCTTGCCCATTGCCAACTCCTCTATGACCAACCCATTTCCATAGGTCCTCAATTGAGAAGGCTTAGTCTCTTCATTTTCCCCCACCTCCTGTGATTCATTCTTTTTATCTTGTTCAACCTCTGTAACTGCTTTTCCATCCTGTTGATTTTTCTTGTTCTTTTTCTTTTTCTTCTTTTTCTCAGTATCCCTGGAAAAAGTTTTAGTGGAAAAATAAGACTTCTTACTAGTAAAAACAATAGACTTTGATAAAAGATGACAGTCAGAGCACATGGAAGCTGGCCAGAATCTAGAAGAACGTGTAATTGGATAAAACTTTAAGCTAGATGGCGCCTTTAGTTATGCAAATAACAATCCAGATTCCTCGCGAAGCATATCAATAATTAACCATATTCTTTTCTATTCTAGACTACAATAGATCAGAACTTACTTTTCATCCGTTGACCTCTGACCATCTTTGGTTTTACCTATTGGAACTGGCTCATCATTAGCCTCTGCATGCTCTGAATTGTTGTTTGATCCATTTTCACGAGCAAACTCCTCATCCATTAACTTTTTCTTCTTATTCTTTTTATTTTGCTTAGCATTGTTTTCCAGCACCACATTGCCTCCTCTGCTTTTAGGATAATAAGAAAACAGAACTATCATCACTAAAATAAATCACGAAAGCTAGGCTCAATACTGAGAACGAAAAGATAGAATTGTACATACAAAGGCACCATTAAGAATTTGGTCTTCACCAATTAAGAAATATAGCCACATGCTAAATTCAAAATTCACAATACACACTAAAGTAAAATGCTTCTCACCTTTGACTATCATTGACTTTGCTAGTATCATCACGACCTCTTTTTTTTAAGCCTTTCCTCTCATCAACATTATCTCTTGCCTTCTCATTCAATACTTCCTCATGGGTATCCTGATCTTTAATTCCATCTGATTTTAATTTTGATCTCGCTGATTTAGCTTTGCTTTCATTGGGAGCAGATATCGGGAAGCCATCCTCATCTTCACTCTCCAGCAGAGGACTGCCAGTATTACTCTTGACAACTATCTGGCGCTCAGAGTTCTCTGTGTCATCAGTCCCATTTGACTGATTTTTCTTCTTCTTTTGCCTTTTGGATTTAGCATTTTCATCTTTAGGCTTTTCATCCTCCACTATCTCTTCAATTTTCACTTTTCAATGCAAACAAATGTAAGGCATTTTAAAATACAAGGAAATATGTGTCACAATGCATATTCAAAATAGGCTAATAGACTAAACTACGCAATACAACTGTTCTATCATATAAGGTCCTTTTCCCTAAATACACTTCATATATATTCAAGATCAGATATACATACTCTCGAGGAATCAATGGTACATTTATTACTACGCATTATCAATAAAGAACCAATTCCATAATGGAAAGCCAAGTTTTCAACTTTTTGGATGGAAAGGTGGACATGGTCCTAGGAGCAACAGAAATATATTCAACTATGATAACATGTTATCTGATGCTATATGGGGCGGAGTGTTTGCCAATTAAGAACTCACACGTGCAGAAGATGAAAGTAACAGAAATGGGGATATTGAGATGGATGAGTGAGTATACATGGACAAATAAGATTAGGAATAAAGTTATTCGGGACAAAGTGGGAGTAGCCTCCGCGGAGGACAAGATGCGAGAGTCAATGCTGAGATGGTTCGGGCACGTAGAGAGGAGAAGCAATGATGCTCCTGTCAGGAGATGTGACAGGCTGATCATGGCGGGTTTGAGAAGAGGTCGAGGTAGCCAAGGAAATATTGGAGAGAGGGTGATTAGTCATAATATGGCGCAGCTTCAGCTTACTAAGGACATGACCCATTGATAGGAAGTAATGGAGGTCGAGGATTAGGATAGAAGGGTAGTTATAAGTTTCTCCGTTTCTTACCGGTTACTTTAGTAGCACTCAGGTTCGTACGTATGCTTAAGTTAATCTTTACTTTATCATGTGATTTAGTTCGCGTATGTTATCGTTTTTCCTGATTTTAGTGTTTAGTACTACTAATTACCCTCCCCCACCCCTCACCCCCCACACACACCACCACCACACACACACTTATTTTCATTTTTTTAATTTATTATTTTAATTATTTTCTTTCTTCTTCTTTACCCCTTGTCTTCTTCTCACTCTTTCTAAGCTGAGGGTCTATTGGAAACAACCTCTCTACCTTTACTAGGTAGGGATAAGGTGTGCGTACGCACTACCTTACCCAGACCCCACTTGTGGAAATATATTGGGTTTGTTGTTGTAACATGTTATCTGAACATATCCTCATTCTTAATCGCATGAATTAACTATTTGAGTTATAGGTGCAAAACTTTTTGCCAAACTAGTAACCATCATGCTTTCAGAAGTCATAAAAGAAAGTAATATTGACAAAGAACAAGTCCTAGAAATTAAATTCTTCCTCCAACAGATTTTTTCTTTTTATCAGTCCTCTGACAGTGATCTTTTTTTTTTTTTGATAAGGAACAACCTAGAAACAAAACATAGTTTCATTTTTATCAAGTCCTGAAATAGTTCCACCTACTTGAAGAATTTTTCTTTCTCTTTGATAAGCATGGCCTGTGAATTAGCTAGCCTAACCCTAGTTGGCCCAGAGGTTCAAAACTTGAGGAAGTATGGGCCTGCTCCTCTACTCGGCGCCCACTTAAATACCAGACTTCGTGTTAAAGGGTGTCTGTAATGATTTAAGGAGAATCTTTTCTTTTCTTTTCTTTTAAACCACCTATAACATTTCTCTATATTATACTACTAAAAGTTCAAACACTTCATAAGTTAGCTATATCTATACTTATTAACTTAAACATACACCATTGGCAGCTTCTTCCGAGACCCAAAGAAAAAAGTATTAAGCAAAGTTACCTCCACTGTTGGGAATAGGCGAAGGTGGATACATGCTAAAATCATCATCAGTTGAGCCATCCTCATCTTCGTTTTCTGTGTCATACTCAAATTCGATTGAATCATCAGACTCACTATCAGTCTCAGCAGCATCCTCCTCATAAAGATCGCTTTACACCAATGTCAAGGAACGCATAAAATAGATTCAAGCCTTCAACAAAACAGATTCTTTTACGTAATTCCATAAATCAAAATTGTAAAATTAAAGCTGAATAAAAAAATAGCATCTAGAGGATACGATCCATATTCATTTCCACAGCAATCCTCACTCTCTCCATAAAAGAAACCAGATAGATGAACATTGTGAGAACCAATAACTGAAAAGGTAACTTCTTCCTCCTCCTCAAACTCGAGATTCAATGGGCATGTCTCCAGTTTTTCTGGTAGTAAGGAACACAAGTAAATCGGCTTCTTATCACCTACTATACATTGAACGATGCTTTTTTTATTTGTTGAGCCCGTGCCTAATGTTGCCTGAATCATTCAGAAAACAAATGAAATAAGTATAATAATGAGAAGGAAAAAAATGTACCTTAAACAAGTGCAAATGGACTTGGGACACCAAAGATAACTTCCACGTATTTCTAGATGAGCTAACTCATCTTTGTTTATACACCAATAAAGCTTAATGCTCCTTTCCAAATTTAGTATAGCAACAACAAAGAGTACAAACCCAATGAAATCCCACAAGTGGAGTATGGGGAGGCTAGTGTGTACGCAAACCTTACCCCTACTTTAAGAGGATAGCAGGGCTGTTTCCGGTGGACCTTCGGCTCAGGACCAAAAGGAGCAATAAACAAACAATAGCAACAATGTAATATGACAAAGAAAGCAAATGGCCAAGTAATAACAAAGATCTAGGAAAGGAGGATCTAGTGTTAGGAAAAAAGTTAGGATTATGCTTTGTATACAAAAACATAATTCGACCAAATTATATGACTGAAAACCTAAATGATTGATATACTAATTCTTTATTTGATAAAAATCCAATGTATTCTGACAAAACAAGATATCAATAACCCAATATATGACAAGCATCAATACCACCATTTCGTAACTCTAAGCACTTCAACCACATCCACTAAAAGTATAAGTAAACAACAAGAATATAAAATTCCAACAATCTAAATTCTATCAACTTGGAGGGAACAAGGAAGTTGCTCCGAGGACGTACAATCTCTTGGGACAATGCAAACTTGAGCGATTAGTTAGAAAAAGATTTTAGCCACGTTATCACTTTTACTTTACGTCCCATATTTTTCTAGGAGTTAAGCCTTTCGGAGATTTAGATGTCGGTAAAATATAAAGAACTTGTGCTTTTTATTTTGTACAATATTGGTCTCAGAATGAGTTGAGTTAGTATGGAGTAACATGGTCAATGAAGATTCATATAATCGACTCCAACTTGTTTGGGCCTGATAATATCAAGGCCAAAGATTCTAAATGCTACAATAGTTCAAATGAACATACAATTAGTCACATGAACATCGTAATGGGGAAAGCAAGTGTTTAAACAATTGAAACAAACCTGAGAGACATGAAGTCTACCACGCTCGCTTTCAAAATTATGAGTGAATGGTTTACCAGGCTTCAATTCAACTCCTGAAAGCAGACACAAAAGAAAATGAGAGACTTACAAATTTATATGATTAATGCATTTCGTTTCTTCTGTTAAAAATTGGAAGTCATATATGAAAATAATGGAAAGAGACCCCAGAACGCCATTGCAAAAGGAGAACTGGAGCTGTGCAGGGTTTCTCTAAAACCCTAAACAATAGACCGTTCGCTTCTTTTTCCTGGTGTCCTAAAGATGTTGAAGTATTTATGGGCCTTTTGGATACTGAATGAACCTGAGCCCTTTTCCGATTACGATGGAAGTTTCTAGAAATACCGGTCCAATTTTCTTTTTGGGCCTTTTCTTAATTTGACCAGATATTCTAAGAAAATTTTAAATAAAGCATCTATCTTTTAGGAGAAAATTTCACTTTATACCTATTAAGATTAAACTATTTACCCTTAAATACTCATACCTAAATTATTTACTTTGTCTACCTATGCAATCAAAACTATTTACCCGTCCAAATGGTTTAATAATTATAACTATGAGCTGAATTAGGAGTAAAGCTTATTGCTAAAAGAAATTCCAATCCAACTTCAATAATAGGTAGGTGATCGACCAGATAAAAAGCTTTTCTTTCTCTTATTTTTTTCGTTCTAAGTTACAACAAATAGTTTTCATTCACTTTTGTTCTGCTTCATCTTCCATCATTTTTTGTTCATTGTTCACCTTCATATTCACCTTTAATTTTTCTCCTCCATAAGCTCTAATAGATGAATAAGATGATGCCATGTTAACAACACCCACTAGAGGAGCAAAATCCATACCCTCAAATTTAAATCCACCATTGACGGACCTTGAAGCTTGAAACTCATAACTTGGTTTGTTTGAGTTTTTAATTATTTTGATCCGATCCTCTATGGGTTTGGAAAGTTGATTGGAGGTTATAGCTAAAGTTTTAGTTAATTTTGTGGAGATTTTGTAATAAATTTTAGAAATTTGGGTTGAAATATAGTTGAACCAGAGAAGAAGACGAATTTGGTTGTATACCCAAATAATATACAAATATATCATTTTAGTATACAACTCATACAAACTATATACCGTATTAGTATATCTATATACTATATTGGTATCATGTGCTAGTTGAATTATTTTATGTTTGTATTAGCTGCATCTAATTGGTACAGTATTTAATTTTCTTTTAATAATAGTAATATACTACAATAGCTTGAAATACCTTATTATATTAATATGTTGTACACTATTTTATTATTTTTCTCTCTATGCATATGTGTTATGTAATAATAGTATAGGCATATAGTTACCGGAAATTAACTAGTAAAACTGTATACCATGTTGGTATAGTTATATGTCATATTGGTATCATATAGTAGTTTAAACATTGTTTTGGTTGTTTTAGCTGCATTTTAAGTGAAATCATGAAATTATTTATATCAACATGAGTTGCAATAATGCTGGAATTTTCGTGTGCTGATGGACATAAATTATGTGTATTAATACTTTTTATAGTTATCGGCAATTGTTGGAACGACCCTATACAAATGTATACCCTCTTAGTATACGAAATGAGCAAGTTATTTTGCGAATATTTAGCTTGCAATACGAGCATGTAATTTTCTCATACTTTTATTACATCCTTTATTGTTTTGGTAGAGTAGTATAGTCGCATATAGTTGTAGCAATATTTTAGAGAAATCATATGCTTTATTGGTATACATATATACCATATTGGTATTGTCACACCTCCCTTTTTACTACCCCACATACTTAAAGCATATAAATACGCTCGTAGGGTATACCCCGACGCTCAAATATCCGAGACGGATAAAATAACTTAAGGGAAGGAGTTTTTCCAATTAAAGGACAATCGGTTCGGGATTTTATTAGAGATTAATCAGAGTCGCCACTTGGGAATGACAATGGTGTCCCAAGTCACCGGTTAATCCCGAATCCGAGGAATTTTGACTCTTATAAATGTCCGCGAAGCAGAGATCCGGATAAGGAACTCTGTTAACCCGGGAGAAGGTGTTAGGCACTCCCGGATTCCGTGGTTTTAGCATGGTCGCTCCACTGTCGTTCATGACTTTCGTTTGACTCAATTATAGGTTTTAATAACATAATGTGCTTTACGTTAAATATTATTTTTTAGGAATTTGCGGTATCGCGAAAACACGCCTCGAGTCATACCGCAACCAGTACGCCTATGACTTTTGGTGTATTTCAGCTTTACCGAGATTTGGATTTGAGTCGCACCAAGTGCACACTCATTCATAGGAAGGTATATTAAAATCGTGCCTAAAGATAGTCTATATCGGCTGTTAACTTTGGGAGAGGCTATGGAATTCGCTACTAGCCTCTCCGATTCTACTATGTCATCTTATTACTAAATGGGGGCCCCGTTGTTATTCGGGCGAGGCTCGTCCCAATTTAATTTATTAAAGTCCAATCCTATTTTGCGTGTACTACATTTGCTATATTATTTTTGCCTTAGCCGATTTTGTATCATTAAACACTCCAGGCCTGACGAATTTTATTATTTGGCCTAGGTCTTGGAACGGTCTTCAGCTCAATGCCAGGTGCGCCCAGACAGTCTTCCGATTTATATATGGGCAGCCAAGTCGAGTAACACCATAGCTCAGGCCCACGTTACGTTTTGGGCCCAAACCGAATGAATTAATAATAACAAAACAGAAACACAAATTCTCAGTATGATAAATACACATAATTAAGAAGTAAAATTTGAACATTCTTTATTAATCAGAAAAGGAGATTCAACACACAAAGTACTATCTTTAAGTTCAATATCTATGTACATGGAATTTAACAAGCTACTTCTAACTCTTATATTAACAATTGAGGTTCATACTGATTTTGGGTAAACGGTTTGATTATGAATGAAATCTGAAGATCAATATTATTTCTAGATTAACCACTAATTAATGAGAACTAAACTAAGTGACTACTTTCACCTTTATTTCTGTTGATCTATCATATATTAACATTGAAGTTTTTTTTACACTAGGAAATCAATAAATAATTTAGCTATGGAAGTATGATCTATAGGCTAATTACTAGCTATGTTACCAGATTATTACACTAAGTGACTAAGGAAAATTGAACAAGATTTATTACTGGATTTCTACTAATTGCCTCCATTTGTTATTACATTACCTGGTGGCAAATGATTCACTACTTCTATTGACCATTCTTGTCTCTAACAACTTCATAGATGTTACTCTGGTTATTCAAAAGATCCAGAGGCTATTGGATTATATATGAAAGCATAACGAACTATTTAATCTGATTAATCCTGATACTTAAGCTATCTGAATTTAAGATGAGCTATCCACAAGTTGCCAAGCCATCCACTGATTTTAAACTTATTAGATATCTCGAATCTAATTTTAATTACTCAGTTGCAATAACCCAGTCGTCTACATCTAAATGATTCAAAAAACACGTTTATACTACTGATTTTACCCTGAAATACTGATTACTGGTCTTGCTGGTATTGTTGATTAACTTATGTTTTAGGAGTTTTTACCTAATTAACTAGGTGATAAGCTATCGACACTATACTACTACTATACTATTACTACTATATTAATTATTACACCATTTTTTGTTTTGTTTTCGTACTACTACATCCTATAATACTACTATAGAAAAAATTGAAACAAGGAGTAATATTAAAATTACAACATCAGTGTATATGAAATTCAAGTCTTCATTGCATTCAATCGAATCTCTACAGCTCTTACTCGGATAAGAGAATACCTGGATCAAATGGAAAGAAAACCAATGAGTCTAAGGGGGAATAAAGCAGACAAGCACAGCAGAGACTCAAGCAGCAAATGCAACAGTGAGATGAGAGCTAGATCAACACAGCAACACAGCAGCAGCAAATAGAATTCCGGACGATTAGAGCAAAAATCCCAGAACCAGAAGAAACTAAACCAAGCACTCGCTCCAAAATATCAGAAGAACACTACTGTTCTATTGTTATCTCACTCTCAAAACTCTGTATTTAATCAGCCTAGGTATATCTCAGAATTGCTTAAGTTGGAACCCAGATATATTTTCAGATTACTCAAAATTGGAACCCCCTTTTCAGCCCTTCTTAGAGGTATATATAGTTGTGGTAAAGGGCTGATGACTTGGGGAGAAAGTATGGGATTAATCCCACTTCTCCCCCTCCTAAAACTATGAAATCTACACTTTAGCCCCAGTTTCTCTTAGCAAAAATCCTTCCAGCATGTGCTGGAAGGTTCTAAAGATTCCTTTTTAGGGGCTTTTACCAATGTGACCTTAGAGGTTTGAGATTTTTACAGATTTCCCTTTTTAGGGAGACCATTATACCCTTAAATCTCTGCAAAATTGCAGAAATCATAGGTACAAAGGACTCCCTTACCCTCTTAAGTTATAACTATTTACTATTTCACCTTTTAATTCCCAATTGTGCCCCTAAGGGCACTGTTTATTTACTAGCTTACCTAGGTTAGATTTCAGCATTCTTTGAACCTATTTAACTAACAGCCAGCCCTTACATTGGTATTTAAGGGCTGGCCAGATTTATTTTAAGGTACTATTTCAATTTTAGCCACTTCTGGATCTATTTCAGTTAATTAAGACTAAGTTATTTCAAATTTAAGCTAATTGCAGGCATAGCCTGCTTTATTATTAAAAGTAACTCTTTAAAATCTAGCCGGTCTCAAGTTGAGACTTAGCTTTGGCTATTAAAGCCAATTGCTGAACAGCTGGGCCCAAAACCTTTTACAGGTTTGGCCACTTTGCTGGTCTGCATTTGCAGACATAGCCACTTTGCACAACCAGCCACTTTTAAAGTGAGCTGTGTGTTAGGGCCTTATAGAATAGGTCAACCCTTTGCAAGGTTGACCATTCTCAAGCCAATTATTTAACTTATAGCCTAATTTTGTTCAATTTCAGTTTTAACCTATTTTAGAAACTAGCCATTTATGAAACCTAGCACTACAACTATAACCAATCCTCCTAAAGTATGAAAAGCCTTTAACAGTATTCATACTAACAATAAACCTAATGCAAACTCAGTCATTTTGACATTCAAATGCACATATAGTCATATGAAACCAAGCAATGTTCATCAGTCAATTAAAACTCAAAAGGCAGGTTTGATAATTATGAATCTTAATTAATCAACTCTCATGACTCAATTTCATATACCAAAGTGTTAATTAACATCAAGCAGACCTAATTGCAACCAATTCATGCTAGATGATTTATTGAAAGACCCAAAGCATACTCAAGATTCATGAATACAAATATATAGACACTAAATTCCCAAGAAGAAATGAAACATGACTTAAACAGGAGAGCAATGGACCTTGGCAAAACAATATGAGAATGGTATTCAACCAGACCTACTAATCTAAAACTTTTTTTCCAAATACCAACCTAAATCTAAAGATGAAGATGAAGAGATGAAGAGCATGGAGAAACAGTAAAGAAGCATACTTCATCTATTATGTGAGGTAACAGAGAAGAAGCTCAATTTAAACTATTAAAACTAACAAAGAAGACTAGATTCAAAAATTAAACATGCAAAAGGAGATGTCGAAGATCAACAAGATTGGAAGAGCCTAATACTAACAAAGGACGAAAATAGAGACAAAAGAAAGGATATCAGAACAAGAATCCATACAGAGAAGCAAACAAGCAAGATAGCTAATAACAAATGACTACACAGCCAATCATGTGAATAGTCATGCTTTTGAACCTCAGAAACCAACAACCAAACATATAATCGAAATAGAACATAGAAACGAACAAGCTCAGACAACTTAATACTAACAGATGTAGTCATATGGCTTCTAAACTTAAAGAAAACAGAGAGATGGACTAGGATATGTAAGATGAAACGATATGAACAGAAAAAGAAAAGAAATAGAAAATCAGCAGGAAAAAATCTTAAAAACTATCATGCGAGACACAAAATATCGAAAACAAATAAAACATGCAAGACAACAAAGAACATAAATCAAAGAAAATTAAAAAAAAAAAAAAGAACAGCTAAAGGAAGGGGGACTTAGCTCGCAGGGCCGGTCCCCTGAGCTTCCTATCCTTCTCTTTTTCTTTATTATTCCCAGATTCAGACCTTCTCCTCTTCTTGTTTTCTTTTCCTTTATTCTTTTTCAGATCTTTTTTTTTAGTTTCTTTCTAGTTCTTTCTTTCAGGCTTCAAGGCGAAGCCCTTTAGGGTTTTGAGTTGCAGGGGATGCTTGGGGATGGTAAAAGAACGGCTCTTGGGGTGGTTTGATTTTGGGGGTCGTCGGAGTTAGGGTTCCGACGACCCTTTTCGGGATATTCGAAGCTTTCAAAGGGGATTCGAGGATGGAGAGTGGTATAGGGGTGCAGATCAGACCAAGGCGGTTCGATCGGCATTGGTTTGAGACGGTGGTTCATTCTTTGGTGGTCACCGGCGTAGATTCCGGTGACCGGAATTTATGGAGAAGGGTGGTTTCTGGGTTTTCTATAGAATAAAGAAGAAGGAGAAGAAGAGAGAGATGAAGGGGGAAGTTAGAAGAGGCCGGCGACCACCGTGGAGTGGTGGCCGCCATGGCCGTTTAGGGTTTGTGAGGTGAAGACGATGGAGATGAAGAGAGGAGTGAAGGGCGGCCGTCTCTAAGGTTTTAGAGAAATGGCAAATTTGTTCAGACAAGGGCTTTATATAGCTAGTGAGTCTGAGGTAATCTCAACCGTCCAATTGATCGAGATCGACGGCCCAGAGGCGCGTTACTAAAACGACGCTGTTTAATTGCTTGTGAGACCAAGGTCTCTAATCGTTGGATCAACCTTAAACGGACGGCTGAGATCAAATCTCAGCATAATTTATTAATCAATAATTCGCCTAATTATCTCCACCGCTGGATCACTTCGCATGAACGACCGAGATAAAAAACGATTAAAGGACCAGGCGGGCCAATTCACTGGGCCTCTCAATTGGGTCTCCATTAGCCCAATTTATCACTACCTATGTATATCTATTTTTGTATTTTCTGACGTTATTTAATTATTTTTATGTATTTTCCTTTATATATTTTTTTCTTTTATGAAAAATTATAAAATCTAATTTCCTACCTACTCTAATTATTTGGTATTTTTTGGCAATTTTCTACTATTTTTTCTAATTTCTACTACTTAACACTATTTCGCCATTTTTCTTAAAATCTAACTAATTTAACAAATTAATTATCTAGCCTATATTTTTTGATTTTCTTCTAATTTCTACTTATTCAAACACAAAAGTATAGCTAATTCTAAACAAAGCAAGTAGTTGCATTCAAAAACATATTTATTTTAATTTTGGAATTAATTGCGTAGTGCAAAACTCATGTGCTCACATGTATCACATGGTAATAGAAGTCTTTTTCGCTACTTATACTTTTGTTGTATTTTTTAATACTTTATTATCATTTTAATTCCAACTAGTATATATGGAGATTTGATTGACGTAGATTATATTTTCTTGCTCCGTAACTGGTTGTGTTACTGCTAATGGTAGAGTGTGTGTATTGATATTTATAGGGAATGAGATCAAGGTTTGCATGGAAATCACGTGTTGATTCTTAGAATTTGATTATGTAATATATGGTGCTCAACAACAGTCAATGTGATATTCAGTGTATTAGATCAAGTCACAACTGATATTATTTTAGTTTAATAATTGAATTTATAAAATTAGAAAGAAAAAAAAAACAATAAGTATATTGTACTAGTTATATTAAAAAAAGTGAGCAAATATTTACTATATCAATTATTTTTCTTATTGTATAAAAAATAATAAAAAATAGTGAAAATGATAAATGAAATTAGATTATGAAGATAAAAGAATATAAAAAAAGAAGTTAAATGAAATTAGAAAAGGAAAAAAGAAAAAAAGAAGAAGAAAACGATAAAAAAGAAAAGCAGAAAAGAAAAAAAAAGAAGAAGAAAAGAAGCATAGAAATAAAAAAAGATTGGAGAATAAAGAAATTATTCCCTACAAAAACTACTATAGTATGAAATGTAATTAGTTTATGGGTAGAAAAACAAATGGGTAGACAAGGGTAAATAGTTTTATTTTTATGGGTAGGTGTGTCAAAACCCCATCTTTTAGCCCTAATTAGTCATTTATAGATATCATTTGCTATATTACTTATTATAGATACCTTTTATGAAAATATACAATGTATTTCATATATTTAAGCTGTTTATATTTAATAATACAACCAAAAAAATAGACGTGAAAACATGAATGCCAGCTAATTTTGATATGTATTTACCTGTATCTGCGCAAAATCTGGAAGGTTAAAACTGTTAAAAACGGAAGAAAATCTAATCAAATTATTTTCCTAATTTAACTCAACTAACTTGAAATATACCTCATTAAGTTGTATTCTTGTCAAAGAAAGAAACCCAAAACGTGAATAAGCGAAAAATCAAAGCAACAACGAATCGATATTCTACCATTCTCATCTCCTTCTTTTCAATGTTAAATACATGTTAATACGGTTGAATACATTGCATGTTTCATAGTAAATTAGATTCAAATACATATCAATATAATTACAAACACTTACAAAAGATTATATACATATTAAAAAACTAGATACCATATATATGGCCTGAAAAATAAGTAATTTAAATACATACGGAGTATGTATACATTTGAATATATTTGAAAACTTACTGAAATTTTTAACAATTAAAAACAAAATTAATTAAAGATAAATACACATGAATACTTATTAATACCAGGCGTATGTTTTTATGCATTCGATATTCTGTCATTCACTTCTCCTTCTTTTTGATTGAGCCATTTGCCAGGTGAATGTTTTTAGGCAATCACAAGTGATTCAATATAACTTTTGGCGGTAAGATTGATGGCAGTAGTTGTAGGATTGATAATGGCGAAGAAATATTGTATTTGAGTGGGAGAATAGTTAAGAAATGTGGGTATGTTGGAGAAGAGGGTAAAGTGTATATAAAAGAGAGAGAGAGAGAGAGAGAGAGAGAGAGAGAGAGAATATGTTTAGGGGAGTTATACGTGATTATGTGAGAGAAAATTAAAAAAGGAGAGAGAAATATATTATTTAACATATATGTTGCCTTAAATTTAGTATATAACTATAAATAAATATTTTGGTATAAAGGATAAAAGGTATTTATAAAATGTAATATTTTATTATTATTGATAAATAGGGTACTAAAATTTTCTATATGGTGTAAAATTTCCATATTCTAATAATCAGAACTTTTGAGGTCCAAACAACTGAAATTAAATGGTAGAAATGACATCGGGTAGCCACTTTTAAGTATATATATATATATATATATATATATATATATATATATATATATATATATATATATATATATATATATATATATATATATATATATATATATATATATATATATATAATTTATAACATATTTAAAGATTAGTTAATTATAAAATTTCATAATACGGTGTCTTCAAGGGTTCAAACTTTAAAGCAATGTATCCTTAAACAATTATGTCCAAAAATTCGAATCTTATGTTCTAAATTTTAAATTACCAATATTTGAATTATAAATTAACAGATCAAAGATTAAGGACACGAAACCTTAAATTACAATTCAGGACTAGCCATACTAGCATCTCAAAAATTCGGCATATATAATCATGAAGTTTGATCGAATTGAGTAATTTTAAAAATCATTGTAAACTGTAAATATATTAGCAGAATTTAAAGTGGCTGCCCATGCACATCGCCAAGTAAATGGAGCATTTCATTAAGGCCCATGATTCCTTAGATTTTTAGGCTGCAATAAATAGCTAGTACTACAAAGGTTAGATTGATGGAGATTTTGGTTCACACACCATTTAAATGAAAATTATAATGCAATACAGTACGAAATAATATAGTGATTATTATGTAATAAACAATAATTAATACATTGTTATGTGAGAATTTTTTTATCTTTAGTTATTTTATTCAAGTACTTAAACTACTACACTGGTAGAAGGGGAAAAAAAACTAAGCTATATCAACTCAATTATTAATAAAGAAATGAAATTTGAACCTTACTCTAACAACAAAACTAGCTAAAAAAGTGAGTATTGCACCTACTAGCACCATAGCCGAAGACGGACATGGAGCAATTTTTGCCAAAATATTGTAGGTCGATCTTTTACCTTTGGTACCATATTTATTTTCCATATTCGTGTTTTATGACCCGTTTGACCATAAGTTTTGTCAAAATAAATTTTAGATTTATTTTTAAAACTCATGTTTGGCCATAAATTTTGCTCATATTTTGGCCAAATCACAAATCAAAAATTTTTAATTCCAAAATCAGCTATTGAGCTGAATTTGGGCCAAAATTCCAAAACTTGGGGATTATATACATATTTTTTATAAATAAAATTGGAAAATATGTTTTGAAAACATATGTCAAAACACATTTTCATCTTTAAACCAAACTTCGCCCAAATCAAAATTTTCAAAATAAATTTAAAATCTATAGTCAAACACCAGCTTAGTATATGTTTGGTAACATCATATAAAAGTTCAAGTATCCTTGCGCGACAAATATGGGACTCAACAATTACACAGCTCCATATTTGCTCAACCTCTCACATGCCCAAATGACATTGTGAACTGGGGGTGGTGGTGAAACCTAATGACCAACAGAAAAATATGTAAAATTTGGACAAACATTTGTTCAATTTAAAACAGGCTGAAAACTTTCTTTAGAAACAGAGCACGTTAAATGCTTAGTTACGTAGCTGGCCCCCATAAGAATAGATACAGCATTTATTTTATGGCTCATGAATTTCAGCAGTAAAGCTCATTTTCACATTATTTTACATTACCATAACGCCCGTACAAATTTATATGTTTCTTCAGTTATGGCAATTTATACAGATATGGCAAAGGAAGGCTATTTCTTCTTGCTTGAGCAAACATAGAAACCCCTATACGATCTAGTTTCTAGCTAAATTTCTATCCTCTTTGCCTTTTTATCTTTCATTTTTTGTTTGTTTCTTTGAACATTTTTGTGTTTTCCTTGTCCTTGCTGTAACGATATAGGACCCGGCAAAAAGTAGGAATACTGAAATTTTCTGAGTTTTAACATTTACAAATGTGTAAAAATGATATATACTTTCAAACCATCTAAATGATAATAAGAAATGAATGTTCGTAATAAGTGAGATTAATAACCAAAAATAAAACAAATAACTTATTACTGTATGGGTGAAAAACATCAAATTACATGTTGACCAAGTCAACGTAAAGGACACATTTGGAGTTTGTCATGTGTCATCAATAAGATACAATAACCTGACCTCAAAGGATCGACGTCACAATAAGATACGCATCGTCGATGAGGTCGAATATTCCAATAAAGATTACTATTCGTTAGAGAATATTCCAGTGAATATTCTTTCCAGTTGTACTCTCAAGGATTTTGTGACTCAATACCCTTATAGATAGAAAGATATATATAGTTATAGATAGAATTTGGACACTTTTTTAAAAGACAGCATGGTAATGTTCTATGTAGATTCTCCCTTTATCATATGCATACACCTTTTTACATCTTTATCTATCTTTTCTTTCCGATACAAGAAGGATCCGAATATCAAAAGACTTATCATTATTCATCATTGTCAGAAGAATTATTGGAGAATCTCACCCTTTGTCGTATGATTCCTATTCATTTCTTTATTTAAATGTCGTTTATTGTTATTTATTGTTATCTTCCATATTCTTGAATCATTCATTATATCATTATTGGTATTATTTATTGCTAGTCAACAATACACGCGACACATTTTCTATAAATAACTCGGTCTATCCTTTGGATATTACTATTGGCTAAGATTAACCCTATTCATTATAAAATTTGATTGTAAAAGCCTATATCTAAATTTTTGGGTCACATAGTTTGGGACGCCTGTGAAAGTCAAGTTTTTAGTTTCCATTGGATCTATTACTCATGTGGCCCGCTAATCTAACTAACTGCAAAAGATTATCTATTTTCTCTATATTTACAAAAAAATCCATGGCATGTAACAAAGGAAATGGAACGAAAGCGACGGACAATGTCCTACTCAACTTTATGAGTGCCTTCAACGAAGAGTTTGACACCCAAGATGAAGACGTGACTCCCACGGCCTCTCATAGGCGAGGGAAGTCGCTTACACTTTTTTGCAGTACAACCAAACCAAATGGTAAATAAGCCTCTACGTCCATGGGAGAAGGGGCACCACACGCTGTAAAAAAACTCCTCGAAACGTGGTTGACTAACACACTAGTCAGCGATTAGTAAATATTCCATGTGCATGACCACTTGAACCACAAGAGTCCATGCAGCACAACACAGGAATGAACAAGATGACTACAAAACCCTCTAACTTCAGGTAACACTCACATATTTACGAACGGCACAGGTGATAACATCCTCGCCATGACGAGAATAAGGCACTCAAGGAACAAATGAAAAAGCACCGGGAACGAGTAGATAAAATACCAGGTGCCCCCGAATTAATGTCAAACAGGGACGTCGGTAGGTTCATGAAATAACCGTACAATGAAGAAACAACTCCACATATCATACGAAAGACCTTTAAAATGCTCCCATATGTCAGAATATATGACGAGATGACCTATCCCGAAGATCATGTGACTCACTACGTTACCGCCATGAATGGAAACGACCTCACCAAACAATAGGTGTCCTACATCTTATTGAAAAAAATTGGTGAAACTCTCACTCAAGGGGCACTGACTTGGCACAACTGCCAGCTCATTGCATAGAAACATTTGAAGAGATGGCTGATAAATTCATAATGGTTCATGTCGGGGCCAATAAAGCTGAAACAAGGGTAACCGACATCTTCGCCATCAAACAATCCCTATGAGAGGGACTTCCTCGCCCAATTCAACATGGTAAGAATGACCTTACCAAACTTCTCCGAAGGGACGGTCGTGGCAGCCTTTCAGGATGGGTTGAGTAGAGAGGGTTCGAGGGTGACCATGAATCTACTTAGTCGATTAATGAAGTGTCCATCGACCACTTGGGATGAAATCCATAATGCATACTATGCCGAGGTCATGGCAGATGACGACGACCTCAACGGTCCAACTCGATGACTCACCTCGGTATAACCCGAATCCATGAAGGAATGCATGGTTCAACACAAGAAGAGACTGTCTAGTATCACGGTCGGGCAGGGAAAGACATCAACCCAATGTTAGGGCACTATTCTACTCCTTCCGTAATAAAGATGGACCCCCAAGGTCGAGACCAGGCACCAACAGGAACGATCAAGTTATACCACCATTACTATATGCTCACAACTTGTATGTGTTGGCTACATAAATGGTCAATGCTCTTGAGAAGCTCGGAATGAAGGTAAAGTGGCTACCAAAGATGAGGTCTAAAATGAGCACCAGGAAGTCTGACACCTTCTACAACTTCCAAAAAGAGTGTGGACACAAAATGGAAGAGTGCATCGCTCTAAGTCTAGAAGTAGCAAACTTGCTGCAACAATGACATCTCAAGAAATTGATTAGCAACAAAGGCAGGAACATTTTAACAAGGGGTCGAGAATGCCTACGCCCACCAAAGCTGCCTCCGCCAGCTTGCACCATCAACATGATTATTGGTGGAAGCGGTGACGTCGCTATCAATGACATCAAATTCACGGCCACCCACAAACTTAAAGGATTGATCACCCACGAACGGTTTGACATACTTGAAGAATGTATCATATTCGATGAGTCAAATGCCAACAGTTTGACTTTCCCCCACAAAGATAAACTTGTCATTACTTTATAAATTTTAGATATTTATATTAGGAGAATTATGGTAGATAACGGAAGTGGGGTGTGTATCGTCCATCCCCGTCTTCGCTAGTATTACACTAACCAGCTTTAATAATATAGTTAAATGGACTTCGAGAGAGATTTAACTCCATATCCTCACCGTTGGGGTGTCTCTGGAAACAATATTACATATTATGGATCAAGACACTACATATAATGCCATCGTGGGATAACTAAGGATACACCTTTTGAGAGTCGTCTCCCATAACATGTACTAAGTGATCAAATTCCCAACACTGTGGGGAATCAGCATACGAGGGGAACAATGTACATCCCATTAATGTTATCAAATTGCCATGGATGCTACTATAACTCAACAAAAGAAAGAAAAAAACATAGCAATCGGCATGGTCGAGGTTGCCACATGTCAAGGACAATAAGTCATGATGGACCTAGAGATGTTCAAAGTCGCAGTATTAACCATAGAAGACCTCGATCCCATCCAGCTAGATAATAACGACCCTAGAAAAAAGCTTATATCTGTTGCAACCTCCGAAACCTAGGTAAATTTGGTCAATCCTTAATAACTAAAGCAAATTTTATTGCCTTTAGCCATGCAGATATGTCAGGCATCCCCACAAAAATTTCCACGCACAGGCTGAACGTCGACCCCTACTACCCAATAAGGTAGATCAGATGGAAGTTCAACCTTAAGATCAACAGTGCCATCCGAGAGGTAGAAAAGTTATTAGCCAATGACTCTATCAGGGAGTCAAAGTACCCTAAGTGGATAGCCAAATGTCATAAAGAAAAATAGGAAATAGAAAATGTGTGTGGACTTCACCAACTTGAACCAAGCATGCCCAAAGGATTTATTCATGTTGCCACACATCGACTAACTCATCGATGCAACATAAAAAAATGAGTTGTTAAGTTTTCTAGACGCCTACTCATGCTACACCAAATACTTATGGAGGAAGAAGACCAAGAGAATACTACGTTCATCACCTACATGGGAATGTATTATTATAAGGTCATGCCATTCGGGTAGAAAAATGCAGGGGTAACCTATCAAAGGTTGGTCACGAAGATGTTCATATATCAGCTGTCTTGAAAGTAGCAATAAGTGTAGTCCTGGTTCGAGAAAATAAAGGTATGCAATCCTCAATTTATTATAACAGCTAAACACTTGTTGATGTCGATATGAGTTATCCTTACCTCGAGATACTAGCCCTGGCCTTGGTCGTAGCTTCACAAAAGCTTAGGCCATACTTCTAGTGTTACGCGACCTCGATCGTCACCAATTTTTCTTTAAGAAGCATATTGCACAAACCCGATCTATCAAGGAGGTTGGCCAAGTGGGCAATTGAATTAAGTGAGCAAGATATAACCTATCATCCTCGCATAATAATAAAATCACATGTGCTCTCCGACTTCGTCGCATACTTTAGCGAAAAAGTAATGCTTGATTCTGAGAAAGAAACCACCCAAACCTCTCTCCAAATACATGACCTTTGGGTCCTACATACTGATGGTGCGCCCAATGATTGTGAGTCCATAGTGGGACTCGTACTCAAGGTTCCAACCGGTGAAGTAGTTTGATAATTCATAAAATGCACATATATGATTAATAATGAGGCTGAGTATGAGGCCATAATTGCATGATTGAGACTGGCACTCAAATAGGGCAAAGCGATTGAAGTTATGTTGCAATTCTCAACTCGTTGTCAACCAAGTTACTAGACTTTCCAAATCAAAGAACGAAGATTGCAGAAGTATCACATCGAGATCTACAGAATTGCTGCCCAGTTTCGACGAATGGCAACTCGACTAAATTTTACGAGCTCAAAACCTTGAAGTAGATGGCCTTTCCAAATAAGTCGATGCCACCAAAATTATAACTCTCGGTTAGGAATATAGTTTATCTCGTCAGCTCATCATTAGACCTCATCGAGGTAAAATTTGTAAGCTTAGCTTGGGATTGGCGCAGGTGTATTATAAACTATTTTGAGCACGACAACCTCCCAAACGACAAAAAGGAAGCCAAAAAGTTAAGAATACAAGCCGCTAGGTATAGTCTCCTTCACATCGACCTATATAAGAGAATGTACGTCACCTCGTTGGCAAAATGTTTAGGCGCAAACCAAACCCAACACGTTCTTGAGGAGGTACACGAAGAACATTGTGGCAGTCACTCCATTGACCGAGCACTTGTCATGTGCCTCATAAGGGCTGGATATTAATTGCCCACTATTAAGAAGGATGCCCTAGAATTTGTGAAGAAATGTGAGCATTGTCAAAAATACGCCCCAATAATACACCAAGAAGGCAAACACCTCCACTTTATGTCACGCCCCGAACTTGGGCATGGACGTAACACGACACCCAATGCCTAACTATTGTGACCGAGCGAACCAACTGGTTGGCTAAATCAATATGTAATATCATAATAAACTAACACATGTTGATACATTAAAAGTCTGAATGATATAAATTAAGGTGCGGAAATACTAACATAAGTCTGAAGTATATCTGTAGCTAACATTGCTTAACATGAAAATCTTGTGACGCTGTCTAACTATTATTCTAGTCTATTAAGCCTCTAATGAAGTACTGAAAACACTAATTGTCTATAAATACTAAAAGACTTTAAAGAAATGATAATGCCCCAAAAGAACTAGGGCTCACCAAGTAGCCGATACGAGAATCCTAGCACTCTAAATTGTAAACATGTAAATCATTAGATGTATCGTGAGATGCAGGCCCAGACGAAAGGGACGTCAGTACATTTGAATTGCATGGTATGTAAAACAGCTGAAAGAAAATTGTAAATGTTGAAGCTGAAATTGAAATGATAAATTGTTGGAATTGAAACTGAAATGTTAATTGATAATTGATATGATAAACTACTGGAACTGAAAATGAAATGATAACTGATAACTGATAATTGAAAATCGAAATGATAACTGATAAAGGAAGTACGTATATAAATAGTCCATTTTCTAAATGATGAACAACTTGTTTATCTGAATGAACTACGACCTCGGTCCTAATATATGTGTGCACAATCTACGGCCTTAGGCCCAAGTATACGTATACATAACTACGGCCTCAGGCCCAAAAATGCATAAAACATCAATTACAATCTTTTCTTTCTTTTTATTTTCTTTTCTTTTTTCCTTTCTTTTCTTTTTTCCTTTCTTTTCTTTTCTATTCTTTTTTCTTTTTTTTTTCCACCATTTTTCTCTTATTTCTTCACT
This sequence comes from Nicotiana noctiflora, assembly GCA_032618575.1. Lineage (NCBI taxonomy): Eukaryota > Viridiplantae > Streptophyta > Magnoliopsida > Solanales > Solanaceae > Nicotiana > Nicotiana noctiflora. The sequence continues at coordinate 255,544 of JASVEL010002648.1, forward strand.
TACTTTCCTAGCTCAGGCTTACGAGTTTTATTATTGATTTCGAAAGAGGGGTATGCAAGAAAATGACTGAAGCTCAAAGGGGCAACAAATGATAAAGTGTTTGGATAGTAGAACAAAATGCCTTCGCCATCCCAATCTCCAAAACATGCCAAGTACAAGCTACACAATCAAACAAACTGAAGAAAACATACGTAACATGTTTTAATTGTACCAGAATTAATAACCATATTCACATATTTGCCTACTGTAGTTGTCAACTACCCAGCACCATTGGGAAACAAACACGGTACCACGAACGGCCTCTGTAACTTTGGGCAAACTTGCCTTTGTCTTCAAACCAAAGCGGCATGATGCATTTCAACAATATTTCTTTATGTTCTATCTGCTCCAGTTTCACACAATTTGGGCTCGAAGTGGTCTCGAAATGCACTTACTTATTTCCCTCAAATGTCCTTATCATATTCAATATAGCTTCATTGCTTCATTACTAAACCGGCTGAGAATTAGGCGTGTATGTCATGTCACTAAAACCAGCATGAAAAGAATTGTAAAAGGAGAAGAGAATTAAATGAGATGACTAGAAACGACAGGAAACAGAGAATTGCATTAAACTGATGGTGAAAAGATTAAACAACAAAACAAACAAAATGGACCAGGGTTACAACCCTTGAATAAACCTAAACAGCACTAAACAAGCTATTACGATTAGACAAACAAGGCAAAGTGAAAGGATAGACGGGTTTGAGTCACAAGACAATATCCGGATTATAACCGTAAGAATAATCTGGACAACAGAAATGACAAAAAAATAAACCACCAAAACTCCTCTCTAACTCACCAAGAGATAGAGCGTCTTTCCAATCACCAAACTCAACATCTTAGCCATTGGATTGCCCATCAAAATTGTTGGGAGCTTTACCAATTTCAATATCATTGACTTCATTCAACGAGTTTCCGAGAGGATTCTCATACTCCCTATCGCCATGGATCTTCCCCACAAAATGTGTACCATCATGTGCAAGTAAAGGATTTTGTGCAATATTTTGGGTGGCAGTGTCTTGGACGCAATTATTCCTTCACGAATCATTCTTTCTATCTCTCTTTTCAAATCCCGACAACTTTCGTCATCGTGCCCCTGGGCATTGGAATGGTATTCACATATTTTAGAAGGGTCAAAGCTTCTTGCACGCTTGTCCACATTAATCGGAGGAATCAGTGCAATCAGGTTATAATGCTTTAGTTTCTCAAACAAGCTTGCATATGACTCTCCCAAGTGGGTGAAAGTTTCCTGCTTCTGTGCCTTCTCTTGCTTGATATTTTGGCTGGCTCGCAAACCTGCTCCAGGAGGATTCTTGTAGGTTTTGGAGGTGGATAGGTATTTTGAGTTAGATAAGCATTTTGTGGGGTGAGTGCGTTCCATTGCGCATGGGTAGGATGTGGGAGGTATGCTTGGGCATGGTGGACAGAGAAATATGGATCATGAGGTGGGTAATGGTGATGTGATGGACTATATGGAGTGTGGGGGTAAGATTGGGGACGGGGTCGAGGTTGATTGTAATATGGTGACGGCCCCATGGACTGAGCTCTTGATTCAACTACTCCTTTTTTTTTTCTTCTTTCCAGTGTCCCTCTAGTGTCGCTCTGGATAGCCTGTGTAGTTGCCTTGATCGCTGAATAACTCATAATTTTGTTGGATTTAAGCCCCCCTCCACCATGCTTCCCATTTTCACTATCTCGTTGAAAGTTTTTGCCACAACGGACACCAAATGAACATAGTAGGTGGGCTCCAAAGCCTGTAGGAAATAATCAACCATCTCGCTCTCTTTCATTGGAGGATCGACTCTTGGCGCCTGATCTCTCCACTGGAAACCATACTATCTGAAGCTTTTCCCGGGCTTCTTCTCAATTTTAGTCGGTGACAGACGGTCCGAGACGATTTCGAGATTATACTGAAAATCCCACGCAAACGCTTGGGCCAGATCATCCAACACACATTTCGTTATAGGAGATACGTCACATTTCGTTATAGGAGATACGTTATGTATATATATGTGAGACATTTTATTTTTAATATTCAACGATGTATCTAAATAAGTGATAAGTTGATGAATCAATTTACAAACAAATATATTTGATGATAAATTATATATACTAAATTTATACTTGAGTGAAACAAATAGAGGACTTATCCAAATTTAAAGTTTATGAATTCTTAAAAGGACTCAAGTATATTATATTAATAATAACTAAGCTCATAGTAATTAAAATACTTATAGATATAAAACTTTATGAAAGTTTCATTCTTTAAAGTTATTAGCATTTAACTTATTATATTATGAGTTCAAACCCGTTACGTGTTGTAGTTTTAATGATTTTTTTTACACATAAATATATGTTCAGCATAAAATGTTACAAGTTCAATTGGACCATCAATATAATGCTTTATTTCCCCCTAAAATATATGGAGTAGTATATTAGTTTTTGAAGAAAAATTACTGTGAATCCATACTGACATAGTTGATCTGCTCCTGGAAACAAGTAGAATTAATTCAACTCCAAACGAACAACGTGTTCGTTGCTTATGGTTTAATCCAACTAAACCATTCAAGTGTTTATAACCACCATACACAATCCAATATACTAATCATGCATATTTCTCACTTTTCTGCTCCTTTTATGGAACTGATTACGCAGTTAGTCGTGCTTTTATATTAATACTCATTAAGCACTTTACCAAATGCTAAAGATTTATGATTTAAATATCAACTTTCCTATTTTTTTCGGTATAAAAGTTTTCTACCATTATAAATAATGATGCTTATAATGAACTGCCATGACTTCGTGTAATTTAGTATATATGAGGTGTCTCACTTATTATCCCCCTAATTGAGCCTACATTATGACCTCATTATCTTAGTGATTCTCTTTCTGTTAAATATATGTAAAATGCGCAAGTAATTATTGAAATTATCGAGCGTCAATGCACTAATTAGGCTTTTGTTGTCCATAATATTTTTAAGGGCAATAATAATGTGGATACTCCTATATTACTCATGAAGTAAGACTTTGTAAGAGAAAATTTAGTGATACTCGAGCACTTTAGTTAGCTCTTATAGTACTTGACCATCTTTTAAAAAGTTTAATTAACTTCATTATTTACATAATCCTTATTTTTCAAATCTAACTTTTCATCAATTTTAGTTTGCTATCAGCAAGAAACAAGAAGCTATTTAGTTTTAATCTAGGTGTGAGCGTGTGCATATTGATATAAATCCTTTTTAGCTAAATATCATGTAACGACACATTTTACAATTCAATCAAACTCTTCTGAGAAAAACAAAATCCACATATTACATAGAATTAAGCCGCATTTACGCAAAATGTGAAAAATTAAAAATTCATACTAGTTCAATTTCAATAAAAATAAATTTATTTTGGTGATTTTCTTTCGTCCAAGCTTTAGTGCACAAAATTACTCTACAACAACAATAACAATCTAGTTACTTCCAATAGTCAGGTATGAGGAAAATAGTATGTATGCATGCCTTACCTCTATCTGAGAACTAGGGTTGTGCATTTGGATCGGATATCCGAAATCCGAACCGATCCAATCCGTTTTGCAATTCGGATTTCGGATATCGGATATTTGGATTGGATTCGGATTTGATTTATTAAAATTTTGGATTTTCGGATTGGATTCGGATTTGTATTGTTTGGACCCGATCCGATCCGAAATCCGAATTTAGTAGGGAAAGTATAAATACTTATTTTATTTTTAGGGTTAGTCTTATTTCATTCTGTTCTTTTCTTCACATTCACAAGTTCCATTTCAGAGCAGCTGCTTCACGCCAGAGACTACTGCTTCACGCCGCAAGCTGCTAGCTACTACTCGTCGCTCCTCTGTTTCTTCTCAGTGTTCCGGCGTCCGTCGATCGTACTGGTAAGACACACTCACTCTTTCTCTCTCGTTATCTCTTTCTCTTTCTCCCCCTTTCTTAGAGTTTAAAGGAAGTGTTTTTTATCTTTTATTTCTTGGATAAATTGATGAAATAAATTGGGGGTTTCACTCTTGACTGTCTTAAACAGAAATAGAGCAGACTATAATACTACTTTGAATCTGATTTTAGTTTTAAATTTTTTGTTTTGTTTCGTAGATGGAAGATGAAGTAGAGATGGTTAATGAAGTTCAAACTCTTGTAAAAGGTGGTGAAAGTGGTGCTTCAAATGATTCCACAACCAACGTCCAATCTGAATCTGGTTCGAAGAAAAGAAAAACCATGAAAGAGAGATCAGTGGCTTGGCGACACTTCACTAAGTTCACTGATGACGAGGGTGTTGAAAAGGCAAAATACAAGTACTGTGAAGAAGAATATGTAGCTAACACCAAAAACAGTGGTACAAGCAATTTGCTATCACATCTTCTCAAGTGTCCGAACAATCCCCACAAGCCGGAGACAAGCCAGATAAAATTAGCTTTTCAATCGAAAGGTCAAACAGGTGATGTCTCACTTATCTCTTGGAAATTTGATCAAGATTCATGTAGGAGGGCTTTAGCTCGTATGATAATTATAGATGAACAACCCTTCATTTCTGTTGAAAAGGATGAATTTAGAGACTTCGTGATCACTCTTCAGCCTTTATTTCATATTCCATCTCGTACTACTATGACTAGGAATTGTCTTGAGATTTACCATGATGAAAGACTTGCTTTGAAGTCAATTTTTAAAGAATCAAAACAGAGAATTTGTATTACGACTGTTACTTGGACATCAATTCAAAGAATTAACTATATGTGTGTTACGGCACATTACATTGACAAGAATTGGAATTTGCAAAAAAAGATATTAAATTTTTGTCCAATTACTAGTCACAAAGGTCAAGATCTAGCAAGTGGTGTTGCTAAGTGTTTACTTGAATGGGGAGTGGATAAAGTATTTACTGTGACAGTTGATAATGCAAGTTCTAACGATGTCATGGTTAAAGAATTATCCAAACAATTTACTAGATGGAACACTAACCTGATGGAAGGTAAGCGTGTTCATGTTAGATGTATGGCTCACATTATCAATCTAGTTGTTCAAGATGGGTTGAGAGATGGGAGTGTATCTCTGGAACGAATAAGACAAGCTGTTAGGTACATTAGTCAATCTCCCGCAAGATGGAAGAAGTTTAAAGAATGTTGTGATCTCGATAGGATAAGTTCTAAAAAATCGTTGTGCTTGGATGTTCCTACTAGGTGGAACTCCACATATTTGATGTTGAAGGTTGCTACAGTTTACGAAGAAGCCTTTACAAAAATATTGTGATATTGATTATGGTTTGATGTCATGTATTTCTAACTGTATTTGTGAGGATGGACAGCCTGCAAGTCCACTTTTAAGTACTGATTGGGATAGTGTAAGACGTATTGTGAAGTTTCTTGAAATATTTTATGAACTCACTTTGAAAATATCAGGTACACTTTATATTACGTCTAATGTGCACTTTCTTGAGATATGTGTTGTTGGTTCTTCTTTGAAAGAGTTGATGCAAAGTGAAGATGCTACTTTGAAAGAAATGGCAAAGAATATGAAAGAAAAGTTTGATAAGTATTGGGGGATCCACAAAAGATGAACAAAATGATTTTTATTTCATGTGTGTTCGATCCACGCCACAAGTTTCAATCTCTTTCATTTGCTCTTGCTGATATGTTTGGAGAAACAATAGGTGTGAAAATACAAATTGAGGTAACGGCATACATGTAATCATTGTTCAATGTGTATGCAAATAAGAATGATGGTTCTGGTGCATCTTCCCCTGGTTCTTCCCCATCTTCCCCTGGTTCTTCTCCGTCTTCCCCCGGTTCTTCTCCATCTTCTCCAACTTCATCTACTTCTTCATCATCGCTTTCAAAATTCATGTTAGATTTAAAAAAGCATAAGAAGGGTGAAGGAATTGATTCTAAAACAGAGTTAAGATAAATATTTAGGTGAAGATGTTGAGGAAGACTTTGAAAAATTTAACATTCTAGGGTGGTGGAAGTTGAATTCACCCAGATTTCCCACTCTTGCTGAGATGGCACGTGATGTGCTAGCCATTCCTATTTCTAGTGTTGCCTCAGAATCAGCCTTTAGTACTGGTGGACGCATACTTGATCCATTTCGGAGTTCATTGACTCCTAGATTGGTTCAAGCTCTTGTGTGTGTCCAAGATTGGCTCCGGAACGAATCAACAACTCCGGTTAAAATTGAAGAAGATTTAGATAATCTTGAACAACTTGAAGCGGGTAATACTATCTTATTTCTTCTATTACTTTACTTGTGTTTAATGTATACTTATGTTTATTTAGATTATTTTTAACTCATTTATTCTATTACTATATTCTGTAGAGTTTATTAATACCGGAAGAGAGCCTTGCATCGTCGACATATAAAAGGTATAGTCTTGCTGTTAAATTGTTCCATAGAAAGCATAGACTTGCATATAAGTTGCTACATATAGGCTATTGCACAAACATTGAAAACAACTTGTATAGGTTGTTGTATATAGGTTGTTGCATATTCATTGATGTATATAGGCTACTACATTAGCTATGTAAATGACTATAGCTTTGATTAACTATATTCATTGATGTATATGGGCTGCTGCATTAACTATAGCTTTGAAAACTTGATAAAATACAACATGCATATAAGCATGCTGCAGATAGCTTCAGCCTTAGTGTTCAGCCTTTTGAAATAGTGCCGCAACATCTCCAACGATAATAATAAGTTTATACACCATAGTGCAGCAAGAGATAGGCCTGAATTAGAAACCTTTGATGGATACTTGACCTTTGGATCAATGTAATTGTAGTTCAATTAATAGCTTTGTATATTTTTCCATTAGCAAAAAAATTGAATCGTTGCATCTGTCACCTCCTCTTCGATCACAGACCAAGATCTTTTAAAGAAAAGGATATAAAGCAATCACATCCTGGAGCTTTTCGATCATTTATACTCATAAGATCTTGGTATTACTTCATTTTTTTATTAACTGGGCTATCAAATATAATTGTTTCTTTCTTGTTAAATCATTACCACGTTTCATGCCATGGCTGCTAGCTGGGCAGCAGCACTACCAAGTAATTTTTTGGTAGAGCCTTAGTGTTCAACCTTTATTGTTATTTCCTATTTGTTATGTTCTGGCATAGAGGTACACATGAAAACTCATGTTGTATCTAAGTATTCTTCAATGAAAATGAGCTACTGAGTTACTATCTATAAATTGGATGTCCTGGATGATGTTTGTTTGCTCAAATTTTTTGTTAAGGTTACTAGGTTATCTAGTTAGTGCTGGCTGATTTTGCTATAAAGTTGTAACTCACAGATGTTAAGTGTTAATTGAGCTTCAAAATTCACTGTGTGTTAATTAATTAGCTTTTGAAATGTTTGCTCTAAGACTAATATATAATTTTGATGCTTTATATGTTGTTCAGTTTTGCAGAACTTGAATGCGTGCCAGGAATTAGGACCGAGTGTGACAACCATAGAAGTTGAAACTCTTTTGTGTAATCTATTAAGGAATTCTGGTTGTGTAATGTATTAAGGAATTCTGTTTTGTTATGGAGATTGTGTTTTCTTTATGTAATGGATTCTATCGCAAGAATTAGGAATTGCAGCTTTCTTTTTCTTGACTGATGTTCACTGAGATGAACTATGTTGAACTGTTGAATTATTAATGACCTTTCAATTGAACTATTAGCTATAGTTCTGTTGAATTGCAGGGACATATGGTTTGGAACTCTTTTGTACCAATAATACCCAAGTTGTCGATTCCATTTACAGTCACTTGGGCATGAACCTGCTTTTCTTTTTTAAGAATAGAACCAATATTACTTTCTGTAAGAGAAGTGCAGGAGTGTAGAATTGGAGCAAGTTTTGATGCTAAAACCTCTTCTGTGTAGTGAAAAATGGAGTCTTGAGACTGTGCAAGCTCGACAATTTGTACAATTTGACTGTGCAAGCTCGACAACTTGTCTTGTATAATTTTTAAACTCATTTATTCTATTAGAGTTTGCTTTTGTTTACTATACACTTCACAGAATCTTGTAACACCCAAAACAGGAATGAAAAATGCAAAAAAGAATAAAAGAAAAGGTCCTTAATAATACGTACAATCCGATCCGAAAATCCGATCACCAAACCGATCCGTATTTTACAAATCCGATCCAATCCGATATAATTCGGATCGGATTCGGATTGCAATTTCTATAATCCGAAATCCGAAATTTCAATCCGAAATATGCTAAATCCGATCCGATCCGATCCATGCACAGGCCTAGAGGGAGTAGCACAAAATTACTAAACATGTATGTTAATAAAAGATAGGCGTGGTGACTTCCTGACTACTTAAACTTGTATCGGTTTGTAAAGCCGATACATGAACTTATATTTTTCCCATTTGAACACTTCAACTTCACGGAATGAATACTAATAAACACATTTCACCATTGACCAAGCCTATGTAGAAGTGGCACAACTGACAGGCTGTCTGCAAATCATCGTAGGTTAAACACCATAGATAACTCAAATTAGAGGAAGACGGCGTCGCCGTCGAAGTTAGAGAGCCGACGACCTTGTCCACCCGTACACTGAAGCTGTCATCCATTGCTACCTTGTAAATAGTGTGTATAAAACACATGCTATATACACATGATGTTAAAGCAGAAAAGAACAGTAGGCTATATTGTTGTTTGGACAAAGCTTTCATATATATAGGAGGAAGAAGATTATGGTGGTTGAAAATGGTTGGGGTTTGGAGTTGTTGGTGCACTATTGACTGTGTATGGTGGAGAAAAAAAAGAAAGAATAAGAAATTAAAAATTTGACATATTAATTTTTTCCTAATAATATATGACCCACAAATCCACATGTCATATAATAAAGATCAAACATGTGATATGTCATTCATGTATTGACAAACACATTCAACAGAAAGTGTTTATTAATATTCATTCCGTCAAATATATAAGTTCATGTATCAGCTTTACAAATCGATACAAATTTAAGTGGCCGGGAAGTCATCTCGACTAAAAGATAACAACTCTATACTACTTGAAGATGAAATGCGCGCCAATTAATTCATATTATCCTGTTATTAAAAGATAAAACTAATCAAATCTGCACTATTTTAAAACATATCGTAGTAGATGCCTTCAAGTAACGTTCATTTTGTGTATTGAGAAATTGAAACCAATTTGGTTTAATTTAAGTCAAGCTAATATTAGAAAATATTCGTGAGTAATCCAAATTGGAATTTCGTAATCATATGAGCCATTTAATCACAATACCGTCACCAAGTCAAAATTAAAAGATTTTTGCCAAAACACAATCTTATACACTATTTTGGATTTGGTAGCAAAATAGAAACACAGTAAATTCCCAGCTGTCAAAGGTGAATTTCATTTTCTACTAAAAATTGTTCTACTTTGATGTCAGCCTGAGCAGTGATCAGTCTCCAGTGTTGACCATAAGTGGGGGAGTAAATTTCCATTGTGTTTTTTTTTTTTTTTTTTTCAAATTAGCAACAAAAAAAATAAAAAAAATGTCATGGGCTCCACCTCTTCTCCTGTTGACAAATCTAAAGCCACCGTTTAGGTAGATTATGCACACGCGCTTTTATCAGCACGTGATACCAGGTTTTACACCCCACCCCCCTTCCCCGCAGGTTGTCTTCTCATTTCTCAGCGACAAAAGTAGCACAATAAGACTCCAATGAAGTAGTAGTCTCTTTCTTTTCCTCACCAATACCATTCTTGCTCCTAATTTCTCTTCTGTCAAACACCAATTTTACTACAGATTCAGTTAAGCATTCACTCAAACATATAATCTGCATAACAGTTTTGTCTTCGCAGTTGTTCCTCATTCGCCGATTGGGGTCACCGGTTTCCGGCATGGGACTCCCGCATAACCGAAAACCCACCTCGTATACATCGAATTGTCTTCACTGGAGCTCAAACTTTAAGCGAACACAATGATGATACTCAAATACACACTGAAGTGGATAGCAAGCTCAGCAACAGTATAATAGACCTACAAAAGCTCCTTAATTTTTTCGCTGTTATTCTTGTGAAATGGCTAACGTGAATGCTAACCCAGTTGACGCGTTAACTTCTGGCGAAGACGTGGCGGCGAAAGCGGTGAACAAGCGATATGAAGGGCTAGTTGCGGTCCGTACAAAAGCTATCAAAGGGAAAGGAGCATGGTACTGGACTCATCTCGAGCCCATTCTGATTCAACACCCAGAAACAAACCTCCCTAAAGCAGTGAAACTCAAGTGCACTTTGTGTGACGCTGCGTTTTCAGCTTCAAACCCATCTCGTACTGCTACAGAGCATCTTAAGAGAGGCACTTGTCCCAATTTTGGCTCTGTCTTAAGGCCCATTTCACAATTACCCCCTTTAGCTTCACCTTCTTCACAGAATCATCGCAAGCGAAGTTCACCACAAACTGGTACTTCGTCTAGTTCCCACCACCAAGTTGGATTGGTGGACAATTACAGGGGTGAAATTGGCTATTCATCAGTCCAAACAGCCCAAGAAATTGTTGCCCACACGGGTTTGAATCATCATAATCATCATCATCATCATCATCATCAGCAGCAGCAGCAGCATTTGGTGTTGTCAGGTGGGAAAGAGGATTTGGGTGCTTTAGCTATGTTTGAAGATAGTGTAAAGAAGCTTAAAAGTTTGAAAGGTTCTTCCCCTGGTCCATCTTTGAGTAAGGACCAGGTTGATTCAGCTTTCAATTTGTTAGCTGATTGGTTTTATGAGTCCTGTGGGACAGTCACACTTTCAAGCATTGAGCATCCAAAGTTCAAAGCTTTCCTTAACCAAGTAGGCTTGCCCGCAGTTTCGAGGAAGGACTTTGTGGGAGAAAAGCTTGATTCTAAGTTTGAAGAAGCAAGAATGGAGTCCGAAGCCAGAATCCGCGATGCAGCGTTTTTTCAGGTTGCTTCAGATGGATGGGGGAGGGATATTTGTAAGTACGGGGAAGAAACTGTGATTAAATTTATTGTGAATCTACCTAATGGTACTAATGTATTTCATAAGGCAGTGTATAAGGGGGGTCTGGTGCCATCTGAGTATGCGGAGGAAGTCTTAAGTGAAACGATTAAAGGGTTGTGTGGTAATGTTGTTCAAAGATGTGTTGGAATAGTGGCGGATAAGTATAAAGGTAGGGCATTGCGGAATTTGGAGGTTCGAAATCATTGGATGGTTAATCTCTCATGCCAACTTCATGGAGTTATTAGTTTGTTGAAAGACTTTAGTAGAGAGCTTCCACTTTTTAAAACTGTTACTGATAATTGTTTCAAGATTGCAAATCTTTTCAATAGCAAGTCTCAGATCAGAAATCATTTTAGGAAGTTTAGATCATGTGGCGTTGAGCTTGCAGGGTTGATTAGAGTTCCTTCAGCTGACTGCAATTTATCTAAGAACTTTGGTCCTGTTATCGCAATGTTGGAGGATATACTAAGTTATGCTCGAATACTGCAGCTAGTAGTGGTGGATGATTCCTATAAGGTCTCATGCATAGAGGATCCTGTTGCAAGAGAAGTGGCGGAGATGATACAGGATGTTGGGTTTTGGAATGATGTGGAGGCTGCTCATTCGCTAGTGAAACTGATTAAGGAGATGGCTGATGACATTGAGGCTGAGAGACCCTTAGTTGGTCAGTGTCTTCTTCTTTGGGAGGAGTTGAGAGCTAAAGTAAAGGACTGGTGTGCCAAATTTAGCATTGCTGAGGGCCCTATTGAGAAGATAATTGATATGCGGTTCAAGAGAAACTATCATCCTGCATGGGCAGCTGCATTTGTACTTGATCCATTATACTTAGTGAAGGATGCAAGTGGGAAGTACCTTCCACCATTTAAACGTCTGACACATGATCAAGAGAAGGACATAGACAAGCTTATAACACGGCTAGTGCCGAGGGAGGAAGCTCCCATTGCACTAATGGAGCTTATGAAATGGAGGTTAGAAGGGCTCGACCCACTGTATGCTCAGGCTGTTCAAGTAAAGCAGCGAGATCCAGTAACGGGACGAATGAAAATTGCAAATCCTCAGAGTAGTAGGCTTGTATGGGAAACTTGCCTGAAAGAGTTCAAGTCGCTGGGTAAGGTTGCAGTTAGGCTTCTCTTCCTTCAGGCGACCTCATGCAGATTTAAATGTAACTGGTCCTTTATGAGATGGGTTTCTCTGCAAGGGAACTCGAGGGTTGGCATGGATAGGGCTCAAAGAATGATCTTCATTGCAGCTCATGCAAAACTTGAGAAACGGGATTTTTCCAGTGACGAGGAGAAGGACGCGGATATGCTTACTACAGCAAATGGTGAGGATGACATGTTCAATGAAGTCTTTGTAGACGCACCCTCAGTTTAATTTATTTTCTTAATCTCTTAACTGTTGTAGAATATTGATAAGTTGGGTGTATAAATTCTTTAATTTCTCTTTCCTCCATTTGTTACTTCTAATAGATGGTTTTGGAGATATTGTGTGTAGACAATATGAGGAAATTGAGCTCTGTAATTCCATCAATTGCCTATTGATGATATAACATCCTGTTACATGTGAAGCTAGAGTGTTTTTTTACAGAAGAAAAATGTTCATTCTTGTTTGTTTATCATAATTCCAAGGACAGAAGGGAATTTTTGTTTAACTCTTGCATATTTTAGGATAATATCAAGATCTTTGACAATGAGTTGGATCAGGGGCATCCTAACTTATGTTCTAAAGCTGCATGTAGCTCATTTCATTTCTTGCAGATATAAGAAGTGTTTTGGAAGTGCCCAACTTGTTTTATTTGGTGGTTGTCAGCAAAAAAGATCAGGAGGTTCAAACAAAGTTTTTGAAACTAACCTAAGTATTTTTCACCAGATTTATGTGTCACTTTACATTCTGACCATAACTGTGAATACCGGATGTCCTCAACCATCGGAGTTGCTTTAGCCTTCGTATATCCAGCTTTACATGTATTGAGTAGTTATCTAACCTGTTTTAAATAAAATGTTATGGGAAAAATAAAGGAAAAATAACTAATATTTTCAACTTCAGTTGTCAATTATGCATTATTGCTTCCCAAGCCCAAGGCATGCTGCAATTTCTCATATTGAACCAACTTCGATTCATTATCCATACAGTTGAGTGAACTTATATCTGGGCAATCCTTTCTCAGCTTTACTAGCCAAAATGCTAAAGCTTATATCAAACTGTGTGTTTTAATTAATCAATATGCGAGCTTCTTAATTCGGCTATTATACTCCTTGCTTTTGCCATGTACTTGCTTAATTTCAACTTTGCTTTTGAATATTCATCTATTTATCCAAAAGAAGCTGTCAATTCATGCTGATCTTGACCTCATCATCTGATCAAATGCAACAGTAAACTGATTATTCTCATTAAATTGGTGAAGTCCTTTTAGGTGCTATATGTGTTATATATGGACTTGTGAGAATTATCAAAGCTTAAGATCTCTTAGGGTGGAAATAAGGTGGTGCCTTTAAGCTATTCTTGGCTATGAGATCATCGATTTGTGCTAATTTTATATGCTTATGTTGGGTTGCTTCGACATTTGTTATTGTATGCATAGCATTCGACAAAGTGGAACAGGTAAGCAACTTGAAGATATTAGCTATATGAAGTGAATAATTTTCCATTAGGAAAAGTTGTCTAAATTTAGTGTGCTTCTTTTCTCTAGTCAAGTTTCTCTTCATTGTTGGTTGCATGGAAAATCAGATATGCTTTTAGAGATGAGTCAACCTAAGAGCAGTCCGGAGGCAGATCCTTGTTGTCAGAAGAAGGCAAGTGAATGACTAGTTTTCCACGTCAGCACTTCAGATGGTGTATAAAGAAGAGTAAGGATTAGAGAGGAAGATCTCTCTTTCTTTCTGTTTACTTGTTTAATATTTGTTCCTTTGAACAAAGACTGTTTAAAAATCTTTAGGTTAACTATTTTCGTAAACATCATGATCATCTATCTTTCTTTCATACAAGCTGGTACTTTGTTTGAAAAATTCACACCAGAAAGTTAAAGTTTTTGCTTAGTATTTGGTCTGTTCACCTGATTGAAAAAAGCTACTTTGAGCAAACTGTAAGCAAGGGGGGTTGTCGGCATCATGGATTGCATATCATAGCTGAAAAGATTTTTCAACGAATTTCAACTAAATTCTGGCTCTACTTTGCTGCCTGTAACGTTGACAATTAAGATAATTGTATTTATGGAGCCATGCTGTTTTTTTTTTCTTCATGTCATCTAACACATCAATTTTTCATAGATACACTGCTGATATAGGACATTACTACGTATGTTTTAATCCAGTATTTCTCTTATTTCAATTTTGCACTCTACAATTTTGTCTGAGAAGAGAACTGTTATAGATACAGTTTCTGTAGATTTTAAAGAATACTTGAAATTCATGACGTACAGGTTGACTTACTGGTTCCATTGGTTATTTAAGGAATTCTGGTATTGGAAACCTCTATGAAATGATTGTTAGTTTATAAAATTATGTTAAAATAGGATACTTTAATCATCACTTAATTCCTTTCTTGTGGCTGACTTCTGGACAATCTTAACATGGCATTGTTTGTATCGTACCTACATGTAAATATTCCAATCTACTGGACATGTTTATGATTATTCATTAACATCTTTAATGTGCAATAGTACCAGGGGATGGTGAAAAAGGTGAAGAGATGGAAAATACAGAAGGTAGGACACTGCTGCATATGGGTTGTATGATTTATTTGGTATCCTATTCTAATTATTGTTATAAAGTTTTGCCACTTTTCGGAATCTTCAATCATAACTTTGCTACAGTATGATTGTGTTTATCAGATTTTCTTGAAACAAAAATTTTCCTCTGTTACAAATACTAAATAATTTCTTCATCTTACAGGACAAAGAAATGTATTGTACAAAGTGAAGAGAAGATGGGAAGGGCCAAAAAGAGGAAAAGGAATTAAAAAGCCGATTTTTCTGGAGGTGAAATAGTACTGCTCATGCTAATTTGCCTATAGAATTTGCCATAGGTACTAATTGATGGGAGGGACAAGAGGAATGTGTTGATAATTGCTAACTACTAATAGACTGCTCAACCAACTGGAGGAATAATCACTTTTCACTCGTATGGTATGGTTTTTGATTTCATAGTTCAAATGTTGACATGTTCCTGTTTTAAAAAGGGTGAAGCAGAATGATGATTATCAACAGGAAATCACTCTTTTCTACGAGAATCTACATACTTTAATGCTCCCCCCATTATTACCATTTTCTTTTCATTTATCTCTATATCTTCTCCAAAGGGAGCAATTATAAAGTTGTCTTCATGTGACGTATACATTATATTTTCGAGCTGTGGAAGCAACCACCAATGCTTGCATTAGGGTAGGCTATCTACGTCACACTATATGGGTGCGGATGCAGGATGTTTTATGCACCAGGCTGCCTTTATTAAAAAAAAAAAATTCTATACATTGGGGAGCCTCGGCGTAACTGGTAAAATTGTTGTCATGTGACCAGTAGTTTATGGATTCTAGAGCCGTGGAAACAACCTCTTGCAAAAAAATGTAGGGTAAAGCTGCGTGGGATAGACCCTTCTGGTTCGGCTCTTCCGGGACTTTGCGCATAGCAGGAGCTTAGTTCACCAAACTGTCATATTTTAAAAAAGAATCTCCACATCTACCCACTTCATACCAATCTTGATAACATCTGAATTATATTGAAAGTTGGAATTACATGGTGTAATTTTCATTGCTTCAAAATGCTTCTTGTCTTCTCTTTACACCTTGTTTTATTGGATTGGAGTTATCTTAGCTAGGGAATGAGTTTTGATGTGAATTTTCCTACTAATAGTACTTGGATAGAGTTCCAATAGTTTGTAAACGTTCTCTAAAAATAGAAATGTTCTACTTGAATATTAGAGCTTATGTATTTTTATACCGATAACCTTGTGGCATATCATAGAGTTACACGTGCGGGTAAGAAGTAGCAGGTAGCATGCAACTAATTGAGGTGTGCGATTGATCCGGACACTACGATTATACAAAAATTGTGGCATACGATGGAATCTACTCTACTATATGTTCTTCCTTGTGATTCAACCACAGTGGCGAAAAATGGTTTAAAATGGAGAGTGGTGGATGTGAATGATATCTTGTTTTTCTTATTTTAGAAGCAGCTTTTCTCCTGTTGCATTCTAATTGGTGTACAACCTCTTTCGTAGCGTTACGAATTTCTTTATATAGTTAAGGAGTTGCCTTCCGACCTAATGTGAAGACTTTTGGCACTGGCCCTCGTTGTGTCCTTTTGAATTATATAAATAAATTATAACAATATTTTTTCATGTGATGACCCTCTTAAACAAATTGTGCTCATGTATTTGAAATGTCTGTACCAAAAGTTTCAGGGCGAAATTAAAAATAGCCAAATTGAAATTTAGTCATTTTTCATGTAAAAATAAATCCGATGTTAAAATTCGAAAGATATTCTAGCATAATATACTGGAATTTGAATTTCTTACATGTGAACTTCCGGCATAATATACTGGAGTTCCAACATAATATACTGTAGTTCCAGCATAATATGCTCGAAGTTCATACGCTGGTGCACCAATCTTCAGTATATTATGCTGGTACTTCTCGTGTTGCTGCAAGCCGCAAAATATTTGTTATTTTTCAATGACTTTGCAAACGCTGGCTATTTTTCAATTATGAGTCCGAAAATTGGTTAGCCCGTGCTATTTTCACAAAGTTTCATCCATTCTGGCGAGAGAGTTCAATGACTAAGAGCCCTCAATCACCGATCGGAGCTAGAAGCTTGACTACGTGTTAGTCTATACCCACAATCACATGCGGAGGTAGAAGCCTAGCTATGTCATTGGCTGAATCCAATAACTTTTGCTTAATTTAATGTTAAGAGGTTTATTAAATTTGTATAAATATTAAATTTTTGATCGTGTTTAAAATCCAAAACTCATAAAGTTGTCACTTCTACCCATAAATCAAATCGTGATGTCATAAGTCCATTTTTCATCGGATCAATAATACTAAGATGTTAATTGTATGAAAAACCAAAAGAATTCAAAAATATCATCTATGATTTCATAATTAATGTGACAGAGGGTTACACTTAGACACCCTAATTATTATATGACCAAAAAAATGAATACGTAGAGAAGAGGTACACATATTGCCTTTCCTCCTCATATCTAATCATATCATAATTGATAATACCAAACAAAAACAAAAAAATTATAAGAAGAAAATACAGAAGTTGTAACTGTAGAAGAATATCACAATCACTTTTCCTCTCATTGTATCATCAATAATAAATGTGGTCCTAGACAAGCATCTCATCGTCGTTATTTTGTGGTCCTTACTCCTTAACTAGTTACAAACACAGAGTTAAACTTATTGATGTTTTTTTCTTGATTAGATTATGGTTTAGTCGTCTTAATCTGCTACAGTTAAAATACACGTTTGAGTAGACTTTTTTTAAAGCATTTGAGTAATGATACCCACTTGAGTTAAACCATTTGAAGGTAAACACAAACAGCCAACCACAAATTTATCTGATTAGACATAATTGTTAGGTTACTGCTGCCACTAACACTAAATTTATGAATTTTAAATTACACCCTCTATTTCTAATTTTGAAGATTTTTTTACAATACCTTTGGTACGATGGATTAACAAAAATAATCATGAATAAAATTAGTACTTTTTTATCCCGTTGTTTGGTTAACTAGTTCCAGTATAATTAGGGGTGTTTATAAAAACTCGAAAAATTAAACCAAACCGAAAACCAAATCAAATCGACCAAAAAACCGATACTTTTTGGTTTGTTTTGTTTCGATTTTAAATTTTAAAAATTAATCAAATTTGGTTTTGTTTAGTTTTAATCAGAATAAAATCAAACCAAACCGATTATCGGAGTAGCTATTTCAAATTTATTATAACATCTATATATATGTATATTGTTATGCAAACTTTCAAAAAATTTATGGTAAATGTTAATAGTTTGCACTTTTAATATAGTCTTTTACCTTTACATTCTAGTTTGATCGATACTTTTCTTTTGTTTAGTGTAAGAATCCATTTCGTATTAAAATAACATATTTTTAATTGAGTCCTTAAATTATTCATCACTATTTGATTCAATTATCATCAATTTATTTTAGTAAATAATAGATTTCTTGAAGGGTAATTGATTTGATAGTATTACATTGAAAATATAATTGCCGGAACATGTGTTTGATAGTGTATGTCTTATATTTAAGAAAAAACTGACAAATAACCGAAAAAACTGAAAAAATGACATAAACTGAATCGAGAAAAACCGACTTAATTGGCTTAGTTTAATTCTAATATTTGAAAAACCAACTTACTTGGTTTGGTTTCTTTTTAGGGAAAAATCGATCCAAATCGAACCATGAAAACCCCTAAATATAATCTATGTCGGAATTGAAAAGATACAAATATTGAAAATAGTTGTTTAACTTTTTGAAGATTGATGATTCTGCTTTAACATTTGTACAACTTGTAATGCAGGTGGTATTTTTTGGAGAAGAAAATATAAAGTTCAAATTTTCTTAGGAAGAGTGTTTAAGTAAAATCATTGTCTGCCAATAGAGGAATAAATGATTACTGCCATCAAATCTCTACTTTGGTTATATATGGTTATTATTACGGTTCACTGTAATTATAACAAAACCTCTAATTATTACCATTATTTTGGTTATATTCCTGTGCTTCTATTATTACATATCTTGTACGGTGAAATAAAGTGACCACATACCTAAAACATATCATTTCTATTACAGTCTAAAAAAAGTAACCCATTATCTACCAAATGGTCCATCACTTTTTGGGTCCACAATTTTTTATTTATTACTACATACTTTCTACGTCTACCTTTTGTTTGTAACTGATCCACCATTTTCACTATCTGTAAATGCTTTACACCTTTTTCTTTTCTTTTTCCTTCTTTTCTCCATTTAGTATAGTCTACATCTGGAAATAATCAATTTCTTTCTCAATAACAATTTGGGTTAATAATCATTACTCCCTCTTGTCCCAAGCAGAGCCGGATTTAGGGGTGCAAGGGTGTTCATCCGTATACCATTCATAAAATAATTACACTGTTTATATAAGGTAAAATTTATTTTTCACCTCTATATCTTAATTCACAATTCAAAAGTATAGTTTAGTGGTCAAGAGGGTTCAAAATCTACATAACGTGAAAATTCTGCCTCCGTCACTGGTCCCAAGTATTACTGTAGATATTTAGCTTTTTGAACTTTTTCAAACTATTTGATGTTTTAGAAAGAATATGAAGTTGTTTATTAAGTACTCCTACTTTTTCTCAAATATATAACTTACTCTTCTAATGAATGGAGTGTTAATTTAATGAGGCATTCCAAGATTGAGAAAAGATAGATCTTTTTTATTAGTAGATATTTTTATTAATTAGTGGGTATGTAAAGCCCTTAGAAAACAGACCATATGGACTAGAGATAATAGTTCCTTGTCAGAAATATCTAAATTGTGGCCAAACAGAACTCATGATTTTAGCCCAATATTGTCATCCATTTGCTTTGAGCCCCCTGCTGCTTGTCACAATTTTCATCCAGTTTTTCAAGTTTTAAAGGCATTGAATTAAAACTTGTTTGGTTTATACGGGAATTTTGCACAAATACGATATTTTCTCGCAGCTATTTAACTTTTGTTCCTGTTTAAGGAATTTGTGTTCCAGCATAATTTTGGTACATAATTCTTGCCAGATTGACGAAGCGCCTTATTCAAAAGTTATGCAAACTTGGTACAAACTGTCCAAAAAATTCGAGCATATAGGTAAAACTTGTTTTATTTACAAGACTAAGGAACTAAAGTGAGAATAGGATGTTCATAAGTAACGCATGTTCAATAATAAAATGGTAGAATACCAGAAATGTATTCGAATAATCATTACTAACTTCGCGTTACCTTTTAAATTTTATCTTTTTTTTTTTCTCTATACAAAAAAATACTCTACATTCCAGTTAATATCACATTTTTCCAGTTGTATTAAATTGGGCCAAAGATGTTTGTTTGCAATATGGCTGTCCAACGGGACGACACAAAATTTGCGGGACGAGACGGGATGTCAGTTAAGCGGGACGGTGGCGGGACGGGATGAAATGGTCGTTCTATCCCGTCCCGCTAGTCAAACGGGATGGGACAGGACGGGACGAAACAGGACGGGTTCGTGGGCCTTAAGTGTATTTTTTTTAATGAAAACAACGTCTAGTTTTTTTTTTTTAAATTACTATGTTTTTAAAGTTTGCAACGGTTAGATTTTTGACTTATTTAATAAACTTAAATGTTACTATGTTAAAACGAAAATTAGAAAACTTAGTAAAGAATTATAAAATATTAAAACAAAAGACTTGTAGTAAAATATTCTAGTAAATATAAATTTATAATATAGTTATTAAGTAACTAAGACAATTCATAAAAATAATTTAACACTTAGAGCCTTTTATTTTATTAATAGAACTTTCATATCTCAAATACAAATATTTTTTTTAAGAGCACCTAATCTACGCAGCCACCTTCTAGGGAGGGTTCTGTTTGAAATAGGCCTCGCAATTACAAATTATCATACTAATATTTGTAAACTCTATATAGCTTCTTTGTAAGAGATTTGAGAGAGAAGATTGATTTTTTATGGAAAAAAATATGAAGAATGGGGGTATTTATAGTAGAAAATAGGGCCAAAGTATAATTTAATAAACTTAGGGGTTATATTAAAAGTTTTGAGGGGAGGGGTAGGGGGTAATTTGGGGGGTGTAGGGGCTGTTTGGACCGTTGGCAACGACTATTTTTTGAAAGAATAAGTTGAATGAAAAGTTTTTGATTTATCTATCATTATAGGCAGACAGCACTAACAAAGATAAAGTGACAGACATATAAAAGAAATTGATTCATCATCTGTAACATCTATCCATCCCGCAATTCCAATCAACCGATTCATTGAGTAACTCTTGAGTAAACTATTAAACTAATAAGAGTTGTATCGTCTAACTGCATTCAAAAATGAAACTTGAATTCTTATAGAATAAAAATAGAAATGATTTTCGAATTTGATCATTTCTTAGATTCTGTTGAATTGTATCGACTCCATTTTCGATTTTAAAGCGAACAGTTACCTTATAAAAATAAAACTTTTTCTTTTTACTTTAATTTAAGTTTAACTCATTAGATTTAGTAATATATTAATTCACATAATATCTTGAATGATGGAGAAGAAGAAAAAGTTATCACACAATCGCTTGAAAAAATCTTTTTTTGTCCAACTAGATTCTACAATTAAGTTGTTGGCCAACGACTAGTTTTAATAAAAAAAAGTTTTATTAAAGGCGGGACGTGAGGGATAAAATGGGACGAAACGGGATGGGACAAATAGGACGAAATGGCCGTCCCGTCCCATCCCGTGTCGCGTTTTACATTGGCCCGTCCCATTAAACTTGACGCGGACGGGACGGACGGGACAGGGATGGGACGGGACGGCCCGTCCCGTTGCACAACCATAGTTTGCAAATACACAGTCACGAAACTTTGTAACTTATTCTTTATTGATCCACTGGTTTTAGTTTTGACTTGTTTAAATCTATTTTGGAGAAACAATCCATTAATAGCGCTAGCAGGTATGCCGCCCCAAGCCTAAACGGGCCTCGTAGGCCAGTCCTAAGTAGGCTCAGGCTTTGTGAGTCGGACTTAAATGGCCCGTGATTTTGTAGGCTTTTGGTAGGAACCAAAACGGGACCGGGACCGGGACTACGAACTAATGGTCTTGGGACTAAGTGGGTCTGTCCCGGGCTAAGTAGGCCCAACGGTTCAACTTTTTTGTTGTTGAGATAATGCATAAAATTTACCCTATCCTATGACACATTTACCAACTACACACATGTTCTTTACGGGAGTCCTATTACTTCCCTGAACTTATTTTTACCATAATTGATTTAACATTATATGCTCAATTAAACCCGACCGTGACTACACCTCTTACAAGCGCGTGAAGCCTAATTTTAAAAAGCTCTTTCTCTATTCAATCGACATGTGTAATGCCAAATAAGCCATAAGAAAGTGTCCCAAATGTTAAAATTAGCTATTTTAATTGAATCCATTGTCTTATCCCTCTTTCAAAACTAAAAGACTATCTATTATTGTTGAAGAACTACTGAAATTAAGGTGAGTTTCAATCAATAGAGTATAAAATACTAATCTTTTGTTCAACAATTTTATCATTAAACGCTTTAGCCGGGTATTTAGAATTGCACATGTAATTTTTGATGGCCATATTACACTTATGAACTGGATTATAAGTCCTAAGCACAACATTATTACTCGAAGTGTCAAGGCATGCATACAACAGCCATGAACAACAATCATTGCATCTCACCCTGACTCTTATGGGCCCATTCACATACTTTTCCACCTAAATCCTCATTTAAATAGCATACTTGGTTACTGCATCTCTAAATTCTTCAACATCTACAAAAAAATCATAACCAACTGCCACACAACTTTTTTAGTTGTAGGATCATAAACCACCTTCTTAGTAGAAGATCTTCTTCTTGGTAGATTTACCCTAACTTCTTCCCCTTCTTCAACCCAACATTCATATTCATCTGTTTTAAAGCTACAATCAATAGAATTTGGGTAATATGTTCATCACCTCCTATCTTAACTTTTATACTTTTTTATCTGTTTCAGTTTCATCAAACCCTAAATCTGGTCCAGCTACACCACATGGAAGCAGGAGCTCTTTCCTTTCTTTTTCTTCTCTGGAAAAACTTTCTCTCAGCCCTATACTCTTTGAACTCTTCATGTATATCACTACCATAATCCTCTATGTCATTACTAAAAAAATTACAGTCTTCATCACTTGAGCTATCTTCACTTGAGTTATCAGATTCCTTCTTAGTTGAGGATGAATCTAGATCTGGATCTGCTGGAGGAGCTGTTGGATCAGCTGCTAGATTAGTAGGTTTAGGTGAAGTAGTTGCTGCACCATTTAAAGCCTCATCACCAACCTCAATGTTTTGACTAGCACTGCTTCAATAGTCTCATCCCCTTTATTAGAGGCTGAACCAGATTCCTTTATACCAATGTGCTGGACATATAATTCAAAAATGGCTCCATTTTCAAGAACTGTGCAATTCTTGAATTCTACATGTCATTATTTAAATTTTTAACAATGCCACAATTAGGTGGCCTAACACTAAATATGCAACTGCTGTTGTTCCCCAATTCTTTAATATAGTTCACCAACTCAAAATAAGATAAAGTATCCACATCAACATTCACATATTTTGCCATTATCCCACCCACATATCTTGGTTCCCCACTTTCAACCTCCCCACCATGAAATAATCGCAAAGTCACAAATATAAACACACTCATACCCGAATACAACTAAAAGGGAACAAATAAATGCAGACAAATTCCCAACAACAAAATTATTCTGCCGAAAATACGGCAGCACTAAAAAACTTACCACCAAGAACATATCAGTGTAAAAACACAAAAAATTAAAGTATAAGTATCATAATCTAACATGCAAACCCTTTAGTTTCAAAATCAAAATCAAAATCTCATAATTTTGTACAGTGACCGATTTTTTACAAAACCTTATTATTCCAAAAATTAATTGAAGACAGTAAAGAACTAACCTTTAATCTTGGTTTATGACGAATAAATACATAATAGTTATGCACTGACCTTGATTGTAACACCACGGTATCAGATTAAACCTGAGATTGTAACTCCCTACTGAAATTGAACAAAATAAATTGTAAAAACATAAATTACATACTTCTTTATGTTATGTTAGAGCTGATTTTGCAATATAATAAAGAGGAAATTATGATTGGAGTGATTTTATGGAAGGAATCGAAGAGGGGGATTGAGAATTTGGTTTGGACCGTCGAGGGAGAGTATGAAAGGAAATAATAAAATAGGGTTGGGTTTAATTAATGAATAGGTTTAATTTCATTTAGAATAAGAGGGATCTGATAAAATAAAAGGAAATTGGATGGGACCTATTAGCACGTGTATACACCGATAGTCTTATTGATGGGGATCGGGTTTAATTGAGCATATAATATTAAATTAATTATGGTAAAAATAAGTTCAGGGGGCTAATAGGACCTCGAAAAAAAAGGTGTGTAGTTGCTAAATGAGTTATAGGATGGGGTGGATTTTATGCATTATCCTTTTTTAAAAAAAAATTATTATATAAGGCAATTCCTTGTAAAAACAATATTATAGAATTGTGAATTCAAATTTAAACACAAAAATATTGTAAAGAGATATTCAAAGTAATGAATTATAATTTTATTATAGCATTAACAAAACATGACAATATATTTCTAGTCTTTCCCCCTATGAAACGAGCACAACAAGGTGCTAATATCACCATTGAGAAGAAAAAGAAACTAATTAAGATGTGCCAAAATACAACTTACATATTAATTTTACATGGTATCTTTTACAAATTTCATAAATCCTTCAAGGTTCGGAGGAATTTTTGTTGCTGGTGACGGAAAAGAAGCTTGTTCATCACCGCTTCCGGACGAAGCTGCATCCTCCATAAATTCAGGTAGCATTTCTTCGTAAGCTTCATCTACCTCTGGTTGTAATTCAACAAGTCCAATTTTTTTTTTGTTCCAAACGAATCCAATCTCTAAAAAGTAATAATTTTTCCAAGCTCTTCCTCATAGACGCTCTATAATCAACGAGTTGAACTCTTGTTTGATTGAAAGCGCTCTCCGATGTAACTATTGAAGCATGAATGATTAAAATGCCTCGGTCCATCCTTGAAAGAATCAAAAAGTATTTTTCTTTGTCCTTCCACCACTCAATGAGCCACGGGATTCACTTCCTCAATTCCCTGTGACAAATAAACTTCAAGCTCATTTAGTGCTAGAAACTTGAGTACCCCTGAACCCGGCCCAAGCAGTAAGTGTTCTTACTCCTGCAGTTATTTTAAATGATTGAGAACTAGAAGAAGAAGGAGCTAGAACATTTGGTCTAGCATTATCTATTGCAATTTGATATGAATTATAAATAGTTTGAGCATTTATTTTAATTGCGACTTATACGCCCGAAAGTGTAGACCACTCCTCATCTTCAAGTGCTAAACCATTATAAGCAGATTGATACGAATATTGAGGACCTTATAATTTTATAGTAGGATTTAACAAGGAAACAACACCATAAATTGGGGAAAATAAGGAAAATATATTTTTAAAATTTCTTTCTCATAGAATCAATAGTTTGTTCATAAATTTCTCTACCCTCTGAAAAATAGGCAAACAAATTTGCAAGTTCTGATAGATAAACTAAATAATTAGAAATAGTAGGATAATATTGTCTAGAAAATTCTCTGTAGCAATATGAAATCTTTCTAAAAAATCTACAAGCATTTTAACATTAGTCCAATCCGCATTTGTAAGGTGCTCATCTTCATCACTTACATGAGCATTAAAACATTGAGTTTATGGGATTTTTATATTCATATGCAACAACCAAATTTGAATACATCTAATTCCATCTAGTTGGACAAGGTTTAGGAACCTTTCTTTCTCTTAGTGCTAATTCATCGCACCTTTTGAAATATTCTCTAAGTTTACTTCTACGGTTTAAATAAAAAAAGCCACTAAAGAGCCATTTTAACCTTTTCAATTTCAACATTTAAAATTCTTATACCATCACTCACAATTAAATGGTAAATATGACAAATACATCTAATATGAAAATTGTTACTAAATGTAGGATTTGGTGTTGTGGTAAGCAAGGCTACATCATTAGTATTACTAGTAGCATTATCCATTGAAATTAATATTATTTTATCACTAATGCAAAAATATCTACAAATTTTCGTAATCGTGCTAGAAATAAACTATAATGTGTGACGTGAATTAATTGTTCTATAAGCGATAATGCGATTTGTATTATCCAATCATCATCAATTCAATAACTAGTAACAGTGAGATAATCACAATCATTACCACTTCTACTAATATCAGTAGTAATAGCAATACGATAATTAATATGAGTAAATCATAGAGCAGATATTGTTCATATTCATGTTTATATTTATAAATATCGCTCTTTATGGTTGTGCGAGACCATCCTTTATAAGTAGGATTAAAAACTTTTCTAATATAATGTACAAAGTAAGGGTTAGAAGGAAAATTGTAGGGTAAGCACATAACAGTAACTATTTTTGTCAATTCTTCCTTATATTTTCTTGGATCATAATATAAAATACCACATGTAACAATGTTAATTCCCGGTTGAAACTGATTTGACCCGATACTAGGTTCAGGCTAACTAGGTACACTTATTCCCCGGGCCGCAACTTTCATATGAAGGTATTTAACTTTATCTTGAGGCTATAGCATTATGTGTCTCCTCAAACCTTCCGCCCCCTTGATCAACATAGTTAAAAGCTAACTTTTTGCCACAAGTTCTACACTTAGCTTTATTTTTTTCTCTTTTTAAAATAAAAAATAGCCAAACAAGAGATGCTTCGGCCTATTTATAAGGCTGTCTAGAAAAAAGTAGGGTACAAGGGGGCTAGACGGGGCATCATTTGGATTAGTTGGTTAACTTCAACAACGGGACTAGTGGGTGTATCGTCATCCGGTTGCATTTCATCCAAATATATTTCGTGCTCATTATCTTCCTCAATAGTTGGATTACCATAAAGAACATTCATATATTCATAGAAGTGGTCCCCACCTCCAACATCATGCAAATATTTACTCTCAATAAATTGTAATAAAGTATTATCATTATCAAGAATAGGAACAGGTGAAGGACGGGTATGGGGTTTGGGTAGGGGAGCCCGAGGAATTGGAGGAGGAATAGATTGGCCACTAGATTCACCACTCTTAGGTTTTCCCTTATTTTTACTAAATATTTTTTTAAACGAAAAATCCATCTTAATTAATCAAATAATACAAAAGTAAACAAAACAAAACTATAATATTAAAACTTAAGAGTTGGAACGAGTTTAGCGAATTGACGAACTTGTTGAAAACTATATATCATCAAAGACTTAAATACTTCAATTTACCAACTTTAAAATTTTTCACAAATTACAATAATAAAGTAAACAATTATAGAAGAAAATTAGAGAGAGATCGAGAGATTATGATTTTGTGAGAAAAAAAAAAAGGAGTATTTATAGTTGAATAGGGAGAGAATGTAATTATAAAAAGTTTGGGGTGCGAGGAGAGTGAAATGGCTATTTTAGAAATAAAAAAACGATTATTTTTGCAGGCCATCAAACATTTTTTAAACTTTTCTAACGGCTAAAAAAAATTCGGAATTGTTTTTTTAAAAAATAGCCGTTGGGCCCGCTCGAGCCTGTTTAGGAACGGTTGAACTGGCCCACTAAATAGCCAATCCTGGGCCCAAACAGTTCCGATCTCACAGGCTTCGCAAAAGAACCAGCCCACCTGGAAGCCCACCCCCACCCGACCTCGGTCCTAAATAGTTAGACCCATTTAGGCCCACTTCCCGCTTTGTCTCGCAGGCCTAGGCCGGTCCCGAGCCTAACTGGCCCACCTACCACCCTTAAATCCATACAAGAACCAAAGCTTCAAATAGATATACATCTAGACATCTAGTGATGCAAGAGTAAAACACAATGCACCTATAAAGAGTCATGAAGTTACTTTAGTAATGTCGAGTTTTTGCTAATAAAAGCATAACACAAACATGAACATGATGGAATCGAAACAAATACAGAATTTCTCATATCCAGTCCATACACAAATGTCAAGGACGTGATATCCTATTAAACATATTTCTTGGATCTTCATCCCCTTAACAGGGGTAGCAACTGAAAAGCAAATACACATTTTTCAGGTGCTCTTTTCTTTTTCTATTTAAGACTATTTTATTTTACTAGCTATACAACATCAAGCAAAAAGAGGGAACGAAAGCAATCCATGCCAAAACTCTCAAAGCACACTTTATTTTAATTGTTTAACCTTCTTTCCAGACGTATGTAGGGAGATGCTTCTTACAGTATATTCTGCAGACAAGCAAACCTATTCAGTGACCTGTGCACTAGCTGCCTCCATCAGGCCATTGCGTATCTGATCACCAATGTCACGAACATGGCCAGGACCATGTGGTATGAAAACTGTCGTGTTCTTTGAAGAGTTTCCAAGGTCTTTGATGGTGTCAAAGTACTGGGTGATCATTATAAGATCCATCACTTCTTTAGCGGAGGTGCCTTCTACTTTATGTGAGAAGTTCAAGATGTTTTCCCTCAAACCATCTGTAATTGCCTGCCTCTGCCTGGCAACCCCAACCCCGCCTAAATACTTGGCTTCCGCCTCAGCTTCTGCTTTCTTAACTTGGAGAATCTTTTCTGCTTCTCCCTTGTATACACTAGCAAGCTGCATCCTTTGAGCTACAATACATAATAAGATAAGAGCATAAATTCCAACAGGTGCACTTGGTACTTATATATAAACATCTGACTCTTTTTACACCGCATTGTCCTACATTATTTTAATCATTTAGTACTTCCAGAAACAAAAGGGACAGATTAGGTAACCTTTTCTCTCCAAACACCGGATGTGTCCTTAATTGGCACCATGCTTCAAGATCATAAATTCCAACAGGTGCACTTCAACTTACCAAGGATTGTAACAGATTGGTACCATCAATGCTCTATTCAGACAATAATTGAGGAATAGAAACCAAGTATTATCAACACTCTATCTGTACACCAATTCCGAAGTAGAAAAAGCAGAAAACTAAATTACCATCAACACTCTATTTGTACACTAATTCCCCTTCAAAAGGTAAACCACACATTCTTTGAACAAGAAATTCATTTATATGCAGTAGTACACCGTAAACTAAGCATGATCAACACAGTTTTATACACTAATTCAGAAGTAGGAAACTGAGAAGCTTAAGTACCATCAACAGAGAGAAAAAAAGGAAGTACCATCAACACTCTATCTGTATTACTAATTCAGAAAAAGAAACTAATTCCCTCTTCTTACCTGCATTTATCTCGTTCATTGCCTTCCGTACAGAAGCATCAGGAATAATGTCAACCATCAGTATGTGCTCGATGTTATATCCATACGCACCCATCACCTGACATATAAGCTATATAAGAGACTCCATGGAAACATGAATTTCCTACTGGGCTGGTGAAGTTTCAAACCCTTGTAAGCTCTATAACAATGGCATAATGCAAACATCCCTAAAGCTAGCTTCATGATCCAAACTCTCTCTGTTGCAGATTTTCTCCTTTTATACAAGTCGGATTGACAAAGTGTTTTTTCCTTTTTGGTGTGTGCTTCTTCTTTTTCTTCTCTTCCCCTCCCACACCCACCTTCTTTTTTTTTGGGGGGGTGGGGGGAGGGGGGGGGGGGCAACCACTGTACAAATAACTAAAACAAATAAAGCTTATTCTAGACCAACTTTGAACATTTTTCAATGACATACTGAAGAAAGGAGAAGAAAGAACTAGAACACACGCCAGAAAAAAGCTGAGAAGTTACTGCAGTAGCATCCTTTTTTGCCCTTTTGTAATTTTTCCCTTTTTGTGGGGCGTGGGAGAGGATGGAGGGACTGTGTCATAAGGTTCTGCCTTATTTCCATTTGCATAATAAATTTTAAAAAAATATTTTCTCTTGAGAGATAAAAAGAAATATTACACAACATATTGAAGACGCAGAGCAAAACTGAATACTTTTTCTTCTTAAAAAAACTGAGTACTTTCTGCTAACATACTTAAAAGAAGATCAGCAGAAAAGCTTATTTTCTTTCAATTAGTGAGGAAGGTGACAAGCATTGACACACCATATTCAACGGGATGTGCCTTGGTGTATGGTATTTGTTGATGACATAGTTCTAATTGATGAGATGAGGGTCAGTGTCAACGAGAATTGGAGGGTTGGAGACAAGACTCTCGAGTCTAAGGGCTTCAAATTGAGCAGGTCTAAGACAGAGTACCTGGAGTGCAAGTTTAGCGCTGAGTCGAGGGAAGTAGGCAGGGACGTGAGGCTTGGATCTCAGGTTATTCCCAAGAGAAATAGCTTCAAGTATCTTAGGTCGATGATCCAAGGGGACAATGAGATCGACGAGGACGTAACTCACCGTATAGGGGCGGGCTGGATGAAATGGAGGCTTGCATCGGGAGTCCTTTGTGACAAAAAAGTACCACCGTTAGCTGTGGTTAGACCGGCCATGTTGTATGGGGTAGAGTGTTGGCCGGTAAAGAACTCCCATATCTAGAGGACGAAGGTAGCAGAGATGAGGATGTTGACGTGGATGTGTGGGCACACTAGGATAGACAAGATTAGGAATGAGGATATTCGGAAGAAGGTGGCATGGTTCCTGTGGATGACAAGATGCGGGAAGCGAGGCTTAGATGGTTCGGGCATGTGCGGAGGAGAAGCCTTGATTCTCCGGTGAGGAAGTGTGAGCGGTTGGCCGTGGTGGGTACGAGAAGCGGTAGAGGAAGGTCTAAGAAGTACTGGGGAGAGGTGATCTGGCAGGACATGGCACGACTGCAGATTTCGGAGGATATGGCCCTTGATAGGAAGGTTTGGAGGTCGAGCATTAGAGTTGTAGGGTAGGGGTTAGTAGAGTTTGGCGTACATCATACTGGAGGTGCGGCGGGGTTGGATTAGGGTTGATCTTAGATAGCTTGCAGTTTATGTTGAATCCACACTATTCCTTGTTTATCTTAGCCTCGGGCCTTAGTTACTGGTTACTGTTATTGCATGCCATTTATCTTTTGGTTGTTTTTTTTTTACTATTACGGTTTCGTATGCTTTCTACTGGAGGTACTAATGAATTGTCTCCTTCTCTTTTTCTTTCTTTCCTGAGCGGAGGGTCTATCAGAAACAGGCTCTCCGCCCTATCGGGGTAGGGGTAAGGTCTGCGTACACATTACCCTCCCAAGACCCCACTTTGTGAGATTTTACTGGGTACTTGTTGTTATAATGAGGAAGGTGACAACTTGAACTTAATATTTCCACTTTCAAAATTCTGAGAGTATCTTATCCAAAAGGGTTAATTGTTAATTGTCAATTAACCATGCATACTGCTAGTGCTAGATAATAGGAGGAATGCTCTCTGAAAAAAAAAAAGAAATTAAGAAGAATAGTACAAAGTAAGGGAGGCAAAAGATCTTGGGTAAGAAACAAGTATTAGAACAGTCCCAAGCAGAGAAGTAATCTAATATTTAATGTTTCAAAATATTTGCATTCCACATAATTGATCAACAGTAGCACTTTGCATGATAAAATCTCAACTAAGAAACAGATAAGTGTTAAAAGACCAGAATGCTTCAGAGAGCAAAAGCCATCCAAATGATTTGGTGTAGTTAACGATCTTCCTTCCGCAGCAAAATCCAGGGTCCCAATGATATGAAACAAGCTAAAATTGTTTGGATTTCATACACAGGAAATATATGAATAAGAAACAACAACAACAACAACAACAACAACAAACTCAGCTTAATCCCATACGTGGGGTCTGGGGAGGGTATTGTGTACGCAACCTTACCTCTAACCCTATAAAGTCAGAGAGGCTATTTCCGATAGACCATGAGCTTAAGGAAATATAAATAAGAGAATTAATTAGTTTTCTCCTTTGCTTTCTTTACCCCTCACTATCCTACCAATCCACTCTTTCCCATTGATTAGTTTCTGTTCCAAATTTAAAATGGAGCGAGGATATCTTTTCCAGTCACCATAAGGACACGAATTTACCTTCTCAAGTTCCTCCAACACAGCCTTAGCAACTTCATCCTTTTGCTCGAAAAGTTCATCCAAATTCATTTTGGGGACATGGGCTCGAACAACTAGAGCAGTCCAGAACATTGAAAGAGATGAGCATCATTGAAAGTGGCATAAATAAACTAGACAAAAGTAAACTCACAAAAAGTGAAACCAAAGGAAAATAAATTACCATCAAATACATAAGCCTGAATCTGCTCCTTCGGATTTTGCAACTCATAGAAAGCATCATCTGCATTTTGCCTGATCACTCTATATTGGATCGAGCACACTAAATGAACAAAGACATTGTCCTGAACAATTGCATATACGTTAACTTTCTCCGCGTAAAGCAAAATAATCTATTATTCCCAACTTGAGCTTCTAAAACAAGACAAAATTCTATCAGCCCATCTCTGTCAACTATACTGCTATCAATTCCCTAAAAAAGATACAAGCAGCTTTATGGCAAAGCAAACTGGATCACAAGAACCTCAAATAACAAAGCATTGGAATATCATTCATCATATCATAGAGAACTATGACTAGCTCAGTGCCAATTTGTGGCAAATTGTCCGCTACCAGGAGCATCCAAAGAACAATTTTTGAACAATTAAATGTCGTCAACTAGAGGCTTATCAGAATAATCGACAGAAAGAAAGGAAGAATTACCCCACCTGCAGTTTCTATTCCAGTCCAGATGAGTTAAAAAAAAGAGAATATAATTGCTCAGCGTGAATTATGCTGAAGAAACTGCACATTATCTGAAATCTAAATGATTTACAAACCGCAAAATTCATACATTGGAAACATGAACTGCAGAATAAATGGGCAGGTAAAGTTTCGTGAAAAATTAACTTCATGCTATCCAGAGTGCATCAATCTCTCTGATTTCTTTCAGCAATATAGCACCTCATAAAAAATACAACAGTACAAGCATGCTTGAAATTCCTACTGGTTACATCAGCCTAAATATACTTTCACACACCGATATTAAGTTAACTCCTTTGACAAGAGGTTGCTCAGATGGTCCGCACCCACGCTTACAACCCCAAGGTTGTGGGTTCGAGTCATAAACGAGCAATAGTTCCAACAAAGGGGGATCAAAGGGGAGGGGGGAAAAACTCCTAAAGTTTTTATTTCTCACAAGTCACAATCAACATGTCTTAGTGTTCATTCATTCATTCATTTGATTTATGGCTTCACATTCCCTGTATTTGCACATTTGACAAAGATTGCATTAACGGGAGTGAATTTCGAAACGAGTACTAGAATTGTAACTAGCAACTGTAGAAAACTATAATTAGTTAAAAATAACAAATCGATCATTCAACTTTTGAATATGTAAAATCGAAAACAGTAGGGTTTTCAGGGACAAAACGGGAATAAAAATTGACCTTGGTTTTAGTCTCGATTTTGACATCGAGAGAACTGATCCTGGTGGAGAGAATACCAGAGAGGCATTCGCCGGCTAAAGGATTGAAGAAGTTAAGCCCCGGTTCTGCTAGCCTGTCGAAACGTCCCCATTTCTCAACCACACCAACGCTCGCTTGCTCTATGCATCCACAGAATACACAGTTAGCATTTCCCATCGCTTCGTATTGCCAATTAGGGTTTGAATAAATTTGATGTTGCTGATTAGCGCGTTTTTGTATTGCCTCTTACAGACGAAGACCGCCTTGGCGGGTTTTTTACTTCTTTTCTTTTTAATTACCGAATAGATATTTGTTAGCAATAAATATAAAGGAAAAAGCGGTCACAGACTTCTTCGCAATAAATATTTAGATGTTTCTTTAAGATTTTTTTTTTTTTTTACGTTGCTAACTTATGATTTTCTAAGAAAATATTTTTTTTAAGACTGTCTTAAAATGAATGAAGTGTTAGTGAATGGTATTTACAAATAATTTTATCTTGTAAATAGAGATAAAGTTTTATTTCTTAGGATTGTCTTTTATTTATATTAGAGATGGGGTTCCAATTGTCTCTAAAAGTTTTGTCTTAGCTTTTAGAGTCTAGAGTTTTAAGGTATATTTAGGACATTAATAGTATTGATAAATTACTTCGATATTACAATTTGTTTTAACCCCTTCTTAATTATCACATATAAAAAATTGAAAGACTTGGTCCAATTTTGATAATGTCAACCTTTTTAATTTTCTCTTTTAGTACGTTGACACTTTCTCAATTCAATAGATGGTCACTCTAAACTTCTCAAACAAAGCACCAAGGAAGGTGAATATGCTAATGTTTCGGGTGTATATAGATTGAGTTAGTTCGATTTTATTAAAATTAAATAACTATATCGGTTTGGATTGGTTAATTTTGTAATTTTTTCATTTTTTGTTACATGAAAATTACTTTAATCTTACTTTTCAAAATTTATAGATAAAGTTTGATAAGTAATATATATTTTGTATTTAGTAAAAATTAAAAAAATCGACAAACACATGATATATTAAAAAATTCTTGTGGGAAAACTTTTTCAGTAACACATGATAGTTATTTTTCTCAATCGTCTAACAATAGTTTTCGTCGATGAACGCTTTTTAATAATTAAACATAAAAATCAATATGACACCTAAATAATAATATATTCCATTTAATTTTAAATTATTGAAATACCATTTCAAATAACATTTGATGAGAAAGTGATACAACTCATTATTTAAAGTAACTAAAAATGAATGCACTTTATAGTTTTATTAAATATTACATCCCATGAGAGGATCTCAAATATTTCTAGATATTTTTTAAAAGAAAATTTTATATAAAAATTTTAAAAAATATATAAAAATTATATGTTTATATATCGGGTTGGTTCGAATTTTTAACAATACCTAACTAAATTTTATTAAATTTTTTAATCGATTTGGTGCGACTTTCTGATTCTGATTTAAAATGATCCTGCTTAATTGGCCCTTGATTGTACACTCATTTTAGTTCATTGCCACACGAAATCTGTGGCCCTTGTAGTACAGGAGAGGCGTTTGTGAATAAAGCCGGCTCGAATTCTCTTATTGACGCGTAGACTTGTATATATGTACAACATCAAAGTACCCTGTGAATATTGAAAATCTACTTCTATGCACCTTCGTTTGTACATTATTCTTGTTATTTTTCGAACAGCTTCTTGTGGTTTATTTTGTCAACAACGCTCGACTGTGGAAAGGAGAGGGTAAAATTAATCAAATCAATCATATCACACAGTGCCGGCTCAAGGGAGTAGCCACCAAAGCAGTTGCTTCATACCCCCTAGAATTAGGGCCCAAGTTTTAAAAATTATAGTAGTATATTATTATATATTATAAAATTATTAATAAATCGAGTTTTATAATAAATATGCAACAATAACAATGACCCAGTAGAATTATACTAGTGGAGTTTGGGGACGGTAGTGTATATGCAGACCTTACCCCTATCCCAAAGAAGTAGAGATGTTATTTCTAAAAGACCCTCGGTTCAAGAAGGCAAAAAGAAACACTATCAGTACCACCAATAGACTAGACTCACAAAGGGGCGAAGTAAGGAAAGACTCAACTATCTCCTAAATTATAACCCTAATACTCGACTTCCACAACTTCCTATCAAGAGCCATGTTCTCGAAAATCTGAAGTCTCGCCATGTCATGCCTCATCACCTCTCTTATTAGGTCGTTCTCTACCTCTTCTCGTGCCCTCTAAAACCAGCCACTCACACCTTCTTACCAGAGCATCTAAGCTTCTCCTTTGTACGAGTCCAAACCATCTGAGCCTTGTTTCCCCTATCTTGTCATCAATGGGAACCACGCAGTTTCCTTTAATGACAACTTTGATAATTAAATAATAAAGTTTCTTGTAGTATCATTTAGAGTTGATCATTTTTTATAAAGAGTGGATTAAGCTATTATTACTTCGAAATACACTTGAAATATTTTATATGTATAAATTATATGAACTATTTTGTGGTACAAATTTGAGATTATCAGATTATGAGAATTTATAAATATATTATCCTAACTATCAATATGTGTTTCTTGTAAAAACATTATCAAAGCCTTAGTGATTAGAATTAAAATATTTGTAATGATGAGAGCTAGTGGGTAAAGAACGAATAATCAAGATATATACAAGATGGTTGGTATACCATCGTTACGAAAATAAAAATAAAACTAAAAACAAAAACAATATAGTATTAATATATATATATATATATATATATATATATATATATATATATATATATATATATATATATATATATATATTTAAGGCCTCTTATTGACATTCGACTTTAGGCCTCCAATATCATTGAGCCATCTCTGTATCACAGTCATACTATATTATAAGTGGGAAGCCGCAAAATAAAAATTAAAATATTAAAATACCCATTAATAGTTGGATGACCTTTATAACCTTCCAGTTATAATATTTTTTTTACTATTAATCTATAAATAGTAAGATGCTCAGGTGGATGTGTGGACTCACCGGGTTAGATAAGATTAAGAATGAAGTTATTCGAGAGAAGGTGGGGGTGGCCCCGGTGGATCAGAAGATGCGTGAAGCGAGGCTCAGGTGGTTCGGGCATGTGCGGAGGAGAAGTCCTGATGCCCCGGTGAGAAGTTGTGAGCGACTGGCGGTGGTCGGCGTGAGGAGAGGCAGAGGGAGGCCTAAGAGGTATTGGGGAGAGGTGATTAGGCATGACATGGCTAGGATGCATATTTCCGAGGACATGGCCCTCGATAGAAAAGTCTGGAGGTCTAGTATAGGATAGGGGCTCCTTGAATTTTTTGTACTCCTTTCCCGGGGTTGGGTGAGGCTTGTCAGGGCGACTCGTAAATGATTCGTGCATTGGATTGTGTCTCCCTTATGGTAGTTATTTATGGTAGCTACCGTTTGATATTATTGCATGTCATTTTATGTATAATTCTTATGTTTAGATAACTATTTATGCGATTTCTGCCGGAATTACTAATGCTCTTTTGTTTTTGTTTTTGTTGATGCTTTCCCTTTCCTTCTCTAAGCCGAGGGTCGATTGGAAACAGCCTCTCTACCCTTTTGGGTAGGGGTAAGGCTTGTCTACATATTACCCTCCCCAGACCCCACCTTGTGGGACTATACTGGGTAGTGTTGTTGTTGTTGTTGTTGTTGTTGTAGTAAGATAACAAATAGACCCGTAATTATATTGTAAAATAAATTAGCCATTGACGCAAATAATGTGCATGCATGATAATATGCTAGATTCATGTAATTTGGCGATTGTTTATGCCCTAACTTGATTATGTTTCACTGTTATATGATAGATAAATGATGATAAATTAGCAATAATTGTGAGTTCCATGTTTTGGAGGAGCGAGTTGCGTGTATGAGGACTTAGAATTGTATTTGGAGCTAAATTGAGGCAAGGGAAGCCCCTCGGAGTTGAGTATGTTCAAAGAAAAGAGAAAGAAGGGTTGAAATGATGACCTAGACTAGCACGCCCGCTAGCGCGACCACGCTAGCTCAGGAGTTCGAGGCAGAATGTTATGCCATATACGCGGTTAGTAGCGCGTCGAGTAGCGCGACCACGCTATTCCAGTTTGTAAAAATACAAGTCAGGGGTAAACTTGAAAGTTTGGGGGTAATTACACTTAACTATAAGAGGTCCAGCTCGCCAAAGGGATATTTTCAAGATTTTTCCACTTAATTAAAGGCAAGGAGAGGGAAGAGGCAAGGAGAGGGAAGAGGCAATGAGAATAATTTAACATCGAGTTCTTCCTTTATTCCTTTTGTATTTTACTATCTGTGATGAATTTGGCTATTGTTATGATGAACACTAGTATGAGTAGCTAAATATTTAGTCTAAGGTTTTGATAGAACCTATTGGAGGATAAACTTCTTGTTATGTTAATGTAGTTTGCCCGGTTTAATCTTTATTTGTTCAACTACATTCTTGTTGTAGTTAATTGATAGGATCCTCAATTAACTGTACCTATTTAGTAGTATGTAATACTTGGGAGAGATTGCATATTTAGGTAATTATTGAACAACACCACTCCCAGAGTGAGTGATCAATAACTGAGGGTTTAAAGGCGGGATTAGGGATAACGAAGCCTTGGGTGCGATCTAAAGTCAGTTGTATTAAAAGACAACTAGCGTAACTTCGGGAGTGCATCTAGTAAATTATCATGATTACTCGGGAGAGATTTACGGTAATAAGAGTGTTCATGATCGATAGAGACGATTAGGCAAATCTATGTGAAATATAACCGGAAGTGTTTCCATCAATAAGGAAAACACAACCTTAGATCCTTCTCTTAATTGTTTACAACTTAATCATAGTTAGTCTTTATTTACTTAATTGCAGTCAGTCATAGTTAGTAGAAACATCCTCAATTATTATTCAAAATGATTGGGAAGTTGATTACGTAAAATTTAGTGAGTCGAACAACAGTAATTGATAGGTTAATTCCTTGTGGGTCCGACTCTAGGCAAAATACTCAGATTATATTTGCAACATCCGCTTGTCCTTTTTATAAGGCATAGTTGGGTGTGATCAAATTTTGGCACCATTGTCGGGGAATTAATGGTGTTATCAATTACAATTGAAAGAAATACAAAAATTCTTGGTGTAGTCAGTTTTCTCTATTTCCAATATATACATTGAAATTTTAACGTTTGTTGACTTGGTTGTACGTGTGCATGCCTAGAAACTCATCGAGAACTGCCAGTGGCACCTCATGCACCAGAGGCTGCTCTATATGACTGGGCACGACCCACAACAGAGAACTTGGCCACAACGATTTTAGTCCCACAGATACATGGTGAATCGTTTCAAATCACAAACAACATGGTGCATTTGTTGCAAAAAAAGGGACTATTTTCGGGTTCACAAATTAAAGATCCTCAACAACACTTGAAGAATTTCTAATCAATTTGCAAAACTCCAAGGCAGCCCAACGTAACTCAGGAAGCAATAAAGTTGTTGTTGTTTCCATTCTCAGTGATAGGAGCTGCCCAAACTTAGCTAAACTCACTCCCTATTAATTCCATAACGACTTGGGAGGAGTTAGTCAAACAATTTGTGAACAAGTTTTATCCACCCAACAAGACTTCTCAACAAATTGATAAAAATTTGAGTTTCAAACAGAAACCAATGGAGACATTGCAAGAAATATGGGAACGATTCAAAAGGATGTTGGTTATTTGTCCTCACCATGGTATTCCAGATCAGATGTTGAGGCAACAGTTTTACACAGGTTTGGTAGATGGCGTGAAGGGTAATGTTGATGCTTAAGTTGGTGGAGCATTTTTTAGCAAAACATGGAGAGAAATCCAGAGTCTACTTGATAAGATGGCACAGAATTCGGGGTGGACAACCAGGAATGCACCTGTCACTCCAGTGGTTCACTTAACATCCTTAGATTCATCCAACACTCTTTCTGAAAATATGGCCACATTAATGACACAGATGAGTATACTCTCCAAAAAGGTGAAAGAGTCAGGGCAGAAGCAGCAGGTACACATTGTAGATACTACCAAAGGGGGCTTAAGCACATCTTGCATTAGTAAGCCAACTGGTAACTAGTAGAATGCAAAAAGTGATCATCTTCACTACCCTAAGGACATGAATTATGTTTCTAATTATGGAGGCTAGATACATAGTGGTCAAAATTGGGGCCAACAAAATCAGTCGTACAGGCTAGTCCATCCACATCTCAACAATATAAATATGGGAGGTGTGAGACCTCACAATAATATGGCGCCTTAACAAAGGCCACACGGATATAATAATCAATATCAACAGCAGGTTTATCATCCCCCTCAACAACAATATGGTGGAAGACAGGAAGATGAGTTTTCTAGACTCAAGGCAATGATGCAACAGGTTATTGGGTCAAATGCAAAAATAAGTGAAAGGGTAGATGCACATGAGTCAGCTATTAAGAATATTGAAGTGCAGATGGGCCAGATTTTGATGTTTTTGAATAATCGTCCTCTTGGAACATTGCCTGCAAACACGTAGGTAAATACAAAAGATCAAGGCCCGAAGCAGTTGATGGCAGTGAGTCTATGTAATGGTAGAGACTTAGACATGGAGCAAGAGAGGGCTCGAGAAAGAAGACAGGCTGAGTCAGTTATACCAGTGCCCATTGAGCTAGATGATTCAATGAAACTGACAAAGGTAACAGTGCAGCCTATCCAGGAAGAACATAACACACAGATTGAGGCTAAAAATGAAGACGAGACAGCCCAAGAACCGATAGTTAAGGTGGTGTCTGACAAATATAATACCCAAATCATTAGAAAGAAGAGACCTCCAGCACCACTCCCACAGAGACTAGCCAAGTACCATAAATAGGAGCAGTACAAGAAATTATTGGAGATGCTAAAGCAAATCCAGGTAAAATTCCACTGATTGATGCTTTGAAAGAGATGCATGGTTATGCAAAAAGGATAAAAGGACTTGATATCCCGAAAATTCAATTTCCAAGACTTGGCCACAACAACTCTAACTCAGACCTGCAGTGCTATGGTGAATAGACCAATTGTTGAGAAGCTGTCAGACCCGGAGAGTTTCACAGTTCCCTGCACCATAGGTAACTTTGCTTTTTCCAAGGCACTTTGTGATTTGGGGGCCAGCATAAATATTATGACCCTAGCGATCTATAAGAGTTTGGGGATTAGAAGAGCTAGACCCACATCTATGTTGTAGTTAGCTGACATGACCGTGAAAAGACCCTCTGAGATCTTGGATGATGTGTTGATTCAGGTAGGGAAATTTGTGTTCCCTGCAGATTTTGTGATTCTAGATTGCAAGGTGGATGAAGAAATTTCCATAATTTTGGTAAGGCCATCCTTGGATATGGGGAGAGATCTCATTTATTGTGAAATTGGGGAGCTTAAGATGAGATTGAACGATGAAGAGATAACATTCAATATGCAGAAATATACAAGGCGACCAAGTGAATTTGCCAATTATTCTCTTATTGATAATGTGGATGTATTCGTAGAAGTTGATGACGAGACACTAACTATTGAGGACCCTCTTGCTCCATGTCTGGTCAATATAGAAAAGGTGAATGGGAAAGAATTGGTAGAATGGGTGTTGGCTATAGAGGG
The DNA here is from genome assembly GCA_032618575.1 of Nicotiana noctiflora. Classification (NCBI taxonomy): domain Eukaryota; kingdom Viridiplantae; phylum Streptophyta; class Magnoliopsida; order Solanales; family Solanaceae; genus Nicotiana; species Nicotiana noctiflora. The sequence continues at coordinate 296,454 of JASVEL010002648.1, forward strand.
CAGACGGTTTGGGATAGAACTCTTGAATTCGAGCCCCTTCACTTAGAAAATAGAGAAACTCCTCCAGCCAAGTCATCCATAGAAGAACTACAAAAGCTGGAATTGAAGCCACTCTGCCCGCCCATCTCAGGTATGAGTTTCTAGGACCTAACTCCACATTACCTGTTATTATCTCATCTAGTTTGTTAGATGTGCATGCACATCAACTTTTGCAGGTACTCAAGGAGCGCAGGACTGCCATTAGGTAGACCATGGCAGACATTAAGGGGACCAACCCAGCGTATTATATGCATAAATTCTATTGGAAGAGGGACACAAACCTTCAAGGGAGCACCAAAAACGGCTGAACCCCAACATAAACGAAGTGGAGAAGAAAGAAATGATTAAGTGGTTGGATGCTAGAATCATTTTCCCAATCTCTAATGGAAACTAGGTTAGCCCGGTGCAATGTGTTCCTATGCATGATGGTCGTCAGAAATGACAACAATGAGCTAATTTCTACAAGAACTGTCACAGGCTGGAGAATTTGTATGGACTACAGAAAATTAAATTTGGCCACCCGGAAAGACCAGTTTCCACTTCCCTTCATTGATCAGATGCTTGACAAATTGGCAGGGATGTCTTACTCCTGTTTTCTGGATTGGTACTCAAGTTACAATCAAATCTCTATTGCACCAGGGGACAAAGATAAGACCTTCTTTACTTGCCCATATTCCATTTATGCTTTTCGTAGGATGCCCTTTGGCCCATGCAATGCACCCGCCATATTCTAGAGGTGAATGATAGCCATATTCACTGACATGATAGAAGATATAATGGAGGTGTTCATGGATGATGTCTCAGTGGTGGGACACTCATTCTACGAGTGCCTTATAAATCTGACCCGAGTTGAAACGATGTATTGAGATGAACTTGGTTCTTAATTTGGAGAAGGGTCATTTCATGGTACAAGAGGGAATTGTCTTGGGACACCGGGTATCAAGTAAAGGAATCGAGGTGGATCGTGGTAAAGTGACATGATAGCAAAACTGCCACCTCCCACTTCAGTCAAGTTAATCAGGAGCTTCATCGGGCATGCAAATTTTTATCGGATAATCATGAGAGACTTCTCAAAAATCGCCATCCTCTCTGTAAGTTGTTAGAAAAAGATTACCCCTTCTTGTTTTCTAATGATTGCAGGGTAGAATTTGATGAGTTGAAAAAAAGGCTAGTCACAACACCCATCATTGTTGCCCCCCACTGGGAGAAACCATTCGAACTAATGTGTGACGCCAGTTACTACGGAGTGGGGGAAGTGTTGGGACAACGGAAAGACAAGCTAATGCACTCAATCTATTATGCGAGTAAAACACTGAATGGAGCCCAACTAAACTACATTGTAACTGAAAAGGAGATACTGGTTGTGGTGTTTGCATTCGACAAGTTAAGATCACAAGGAGTCCAAACCGCGACTGATTCAATGGGTGTTGTTACTGCAAGAGTTCGACCTTGAAATTCGTGGCTGTAAGGACATATAAAACCAAGTCACTGATTATCTATCATGACTTGAAGGAGCAAAGAACTCAGTCATGATTGAAGATACTCCGGAAACCTTTCCATACGAGCAACTACTCGCTACAAGTCTTGAGAAAGTGCTATAGTATGCAAACTTTGCAAATTACCTGGCAAGCAGTATAGTTCCCTATAACCTTTCCTATGTACAAAAGAAAAAGTTTTATTGTGACTGCCGCATGTATTACTAGGATGAACCTTATCTGTTCAGAATATGTGTTGAAAATATGATGCGGAGGTGTATCCCCGAGGTAGAACAATCTTTATTTTGCATGCATGTCAAGCATCATCGTATAGAGGGCATTTTGGAGGAGTCATGACAGCATCGAAAGTGCTAGAAGCCAGGTTCTACTGGCCAATAGTGTTTAACGATGCATATCAATTGGTGAAGGGATGTAATGAATGTCAGCGAGCCGAGAATATTTCTCGTCGCCATGAGATGCCCATGAACCTAATTCAAGAGGTTGAAGTATTCGATGTTTGGGGGATAGACTTCATGGGCCCCTTCTTCAGCTCCTTTGGCAATAAGTACATACTTTTTGATGTAGATTACGTGTCCAAATGGGTGGAAGCTGCAATACCTCCTACAAATGATGCAAGAGTAGTGGTGGGGTTTTTGTAGAAGAACATATTTACTAGTTTTGGGACCCAAGAGCTATTATAAGTGACATGTGCACTCACTTTTGCTATCGAGCGTTAGAGAAGTTGCTGGCGTAGTACGATGTGCGCCACAAGGTGGTGACATCCTCAGACTAGTGGACATGCCGAAGTGTCTAATAGAGAGATAAAGAGTGTACTGACCAAAACTGTAAACGTCACAAGAACTGATTGGGCGAAAAAACTAGATGATGCACTCTAGGCCAATAAAATTGCTTTTAAAACACCAATTTGTATGTCACCATATAAGTTGGTGTTCGAATAGGCCTACCACTTGTCATTGGAACTTGAACATAGAGTTTGGTGGGTAATGAAACATCTGAATCTAGACATTGAGGCTGCGGGCACAACGAGAGTCACAGAATTGCATGAGCTCGATGAGTTTCGATATCTTGGTTTTGAGATCACAAGGTTGTACAAGGAAAGAATAAAGAAGTTGCACGAATAGAACATTGTTGAGTGACACTTCAAACCAGGGGATATGGTATTGCTCTATAACTCAAGATTAAGGCTATTCCTGGGTAAGCTTTTGTCATGATAGTCTGGCCTATTTCGAGTGGTCGAAGTATTCCCTTCAAGGGCTATAGAGATTGCCTCAAAGAAATACTCTCATACATTTAGAGTCATTGGGAAGAGATTGAAACTATATGTAGGCATGACTGGACCAAAGGAAGTGTTAGATATCCAACCGACTGAACCTCAAAGGTCGAGCAACCCTTAAATGTGCTTGTCTGCATCGTATCGCGACGTTAAATCAGGCGCTGCATGGGAGGCAACCCATTGATTTGTTGTAATCGTCGTGCCACGACATTAACTAAGGCACTGGTTGAGAGGTAACCCAATGATAGTAGTAGTTGTTAATTTTGAGTTTGGGAAGTACTAACCAATTGAGGTGAGTTTGGGCAGGTGAGAAGTCCATCGAAAGCGGAAAGAACAAGTGAAAAAATGAAAACCATCATGTCGAGGAGCACGCCCGTGCTACCCACCACGCATATGGGCAAGTGTTCTGCCTTTACTCCAATACACTAGCGCGAAAGCGCTACTGACAGCGCTTGTGACACTTTAATTTCTAATCTTTTTAATTTTAAAAAGTTCGAACTCTTCTCTGAATTTAACCTTCTTTATGAGACCAAACAACTGGGTGATGAAGAGTTGTCATAATAAAAGGAAAAAATGAAAAGACACATTAAAACTTTATCTCAGCCCCAAGTCCACTATACTCTACTGTACTCATCTGAACCAAGTCCACACACAAGCCATTTCTTGAATTCAGCATTCTTTTCCCATTTCCTCAAATCCTCGGGAGTGCAGTCAACTTTTGTTTTGGCACTTCTACTCCTTCAGTAGTTTTTTTCATAGTAGCCAGGGGACCATCAATGACAATATCCCATAGCTCATAGTCTTCTCCGATGATGTTATCTCTCATTATGTTTTTTCACCACGATTAGTAGTGGCCAATAAAGAGTGGAGGCCTATCAGTGGATTGCTCTTTCTAGTTTTCAGGTGGTGCACTCATCTTGATCTTTTCCTAAGGTTTTAGCTTCTTTAAATATAACCCGCTCTGGTACCAATTGATGTTCTAAATGTCAATACCACATAAGAGGGGGGTGATTTGTGTGATACCCAATTTTTTGCTTAAAATACTTATGAAGGACTTGGTTCTTCTATGTGTTCCAACTACTACTGTTGCGGCATAATAAATACAGAATATAAAGAACACACAAATTTTACATGGAAAATAACTTATGTGGAAACCACCTGGCTCAAAAGATGAAAAAACTACGACCTACTACTCAGTAGGATTTTCCCAACACTTAACTAAATCACCGAGCCAAAACAACATTTAAAAAACTCTTTGTAAACCTAAGGATTACCCTTAATCCCGTTGCAGCAACCAACCTCTAGCCATTGCGACAACTTCAAGTTAGCTCTAACTTGAATACTCAAAATACCCATTACAATTTCTTCTTGATAAAGCTGAAAGGTACAATATGAAAATACCTACTACAATTGAACTAAAAATAAAGAAAGACACATAAAACTCTTTATGCTGCTGGTTCTTCAATGTGGTTCATGTAGCTTCAGGTTTGCACACTTGAATCACACACAAACTGCTTGCAAAAAACATTGCTATTTTGCTCTAAATTCACATTTAACTTCTGTATTTTTGTGCAACCCTTTAATGTGAGAATATCCTGTAATTTATAGAATTAGTAGATAAAGAAATAATTATAGTTCTGATGCAACTCTTCCTAGGTAGAAGAGTTGTAGTTGATTCAACTTCTAACTTCTTCCCTGTCTTGAATTGTGTTCTCTTTGTTTAAGGATTCATTATCCTTATCAATTATGCAACATTTTTGATCAGGAGATATTAAATACATCAAGTTAAACTTATCTTCTTCACGTCCAACCCACATGATCGAATCTGCCCGTTTCTGTGCACCTGAGTGATGGACCTGGTTCATCCTGAATTCTTTTATCAATCTTCAAAACTAACCTTTACCAATTGTTGTTCTAAACTTCAATACCACACAAGAGGAGGGTGTAATTTGTATGGTACCCAATTTTTGCTCTAGAAGAACCTGGTTCTTCTAGGAGTACTTACTACTACTGTTTGCAGAATTAAAAGTACATAAAATAAAGAACATAGAGTTTTGACGTGGAAAATAGCTGGCTCAAAAGGTGAAAAAAACCACGACCTACTACCCAACAGAATTTTTTCCCAACACTTCACTAAATCATTGAGCCTTTGTAAACCAAAGGATTACCTCTAATCCCGTTGTAGCAACCAACCTCTAACTGTTGTGACAACTTCAAGTTAACTCTAACTTGAATACTCAAAACACCTATTACAATTGCTTCTAGATAAAGCTGAAAGGTACAATATGAAAACACCTACTACAATTGAACTAGAAATAAAGAAAGACACATAAAACTTTTTATGGTGCTAGTTCTTCAATCTGGTTCATGTAGCTTTAGATTTGCATACTTGAATCACACATGAAATGCTTGCAAAATGCCTTGCTATTTTTCTCTCAATTCACATATAACTTCTGCATTTTTGTGCAACCCTTTAATGTGAGAACGTAGTACAATTAATAGAGTTAGTAGATGAATAAATAACTAGAGATCTGATGCAACTCTTCCTTGGTGGAAGAGTTGTAGTTGATTTCAACTTCTAACTCTTTCCCTATCTCGAATTGTGTTGTCTTTATTTAAGGACTCCTTCTTCTTATCAATTATGCAAACTTTTCGATCTGAAGATATTAAATACACCAAGTTAAGCTTATCTCCTTCATGTGCAACCCACATGCTCGAATCTACCCGTTTCTGTGTACCTGAGTGATGGACCTAGTTCAACCTGAGTTCCTTTATTAGTCTTCAAAACTAACATTTACTTGGGCCAACATGGTTCGGTTACTGTTTTGACTAACTCGATTTCTACCGCTCTACTTTGCATTTTAGCACTAACAACCGTTTTAAAGTAGCTCGGGAATATGTGACGAATTTTTAGAATCCTATTTACAAATCTAACTGTTGTTACCATTTTCATGGTGAACAAAGAGGCTCTATGGGAAATTTCTAAAGCACGCTAGGCAAATTTTTTCTTAAGCGCTAAAATTTTGAAGCACAATAAATTCTAACGATACCATAATTTTTAGCAAAAATGCAAAAAACTTCTGGTGATCTACCAAGATTTGTGGAAAAATCTTGAAGATCACCATAATTGGTGTTAAGAAAAATCATGCACAATGTACATTAAAATTCCGGTACTAGGCTTTTTTTCGAAAACTTTTATTATTGAGGTACAAAAAATCATAAGTGACACAGAAGTATCTGATTTGTGTCATTGTCTCTTTTTGATATTATAAAAAGTTATAGTAGATAATAGGACAAATATTTGGTCAAACCCAACTGACTAAGTGAAAAAGTCATAAGTTGGTTAAATTTTATTTAACTACTTTTAATTTTATTTAAGTAGTTTATCAACTTTGATAAATGCCGAAAAAAGCTCTAAAAAAGTTAAAAGCTAATTTGATTATATTAGAAGTCAAGCCAAACACCCTCTTAATTCTATCAAACTTGCATGACATACTTGAAGAAAGATATTCAATCAGTTCAAAATGTCAAGTAACCGCCTGCAGAAGATGTCAAGAAAGAACAATGACTATAACTCGACTAGTAGTGACTTAATTTGGTGCGATATTAAATAAAAGTTTGAGTTTTTATCGGTGAAATTTATTGAATTACTAATGAAATAAAATTATTTCTAGCAATTGATATAAACGTCCTTTTGGTTGGCTAGAATTTACTACTTAAACAAAATTACTTGTGCAGTATCACACATTGATTAATCAAAGAGAAAGATTCAACAATTAAGGGTAAGATTAATACTTTTGGATATTCCTTTTTTAAAATGAAACGAAAATAGATAGAATCAACTCAATGAAGCTACTGTCCGAAGTGCCTTTTTGTAAATTCTTCAATGTCCCAATTATTCACGTAACATAAGAAAAAGGATGATTGTGTTTGACCAAAAACTATAAACTTTCGGTTAAATAATTTATTATATGTAATGAAGGTCAAAACTTAGTTAATGATAATATCTCTAGATATGGGTCTTTAAAACATGGATAATATAAGATAGATTCAGGAGAGATTCAAAATAACACGCATTTAATACTCCAAAAAGTATGAACAATAATGGAGGAATAACTAACAATAAATAACAATAAATGACATTTAAGTAAATAGGGGGAATGAGACACCCAATAATGAATGAGGTGAATGATGGTTTCTCCTAATAATAATGAATGACAAACAAATCCTAGAATGTTCGAACTATTCTTGGATCTGATGGAAAAATATGAAATAATGTGAGTAAAAATATTGATGAAAATGTAAAGTTTGTATCTTTGCTAGAGAGAGAAATTATTCTTCTGAAAAGTGTTCTTATCAAGTGAATATTATATCCTTTATCCCCTTATCGCTTTTTCTATTTATACAAGACATATCCCTAACAAACCTAATAGTACAAGTACAGAGCATACTCTCTTTAGTATCTTATTTCAAAAGCTAGTTGTTACTGTTCTTTACGCAATGCTCGACCTCAGTCATGGTTGATATCTCGGCCATGAATCAAGTTGCTTCCCGGTCGACCTAGACCGACTCCTCCCTTAATGCTATATTACACTAAATATCCTTAGGGAAGATTTTATCCTAATGCATTATTTTCGCACTGAAGTCGGCAACGAAGTAAGCGAGAACTTGTGACTTTATCTTGCGGTTGATATGTGATATAATGCTCGCTTAGTTTTTATGGCCCATTTGGCCAACCTACCTGATAACTCATGTTTATAAAAAATAATTCTTAAGGGGAAAGTCGTGGCTACCGAGATGGGGTGGCACTGGAAGTAGGGTCTAAGCTTTCGTGAAGCTACGACCAAGGCCAGGGCCAATATTTTGAGGTGTGGGTACCTCGTCTCGGCATCGACTAGTGTTTTGCTAATATAATAAATGGGAGACTGCGTACTTTATTTTCTCGGTCCAGAACTGCGATCATAGCTAGTGAGGTATACAAAGAGGCGCTCCCCTGGTTATGGTTTTGAAAGCAATAGTGCTGACGATGAGTATGACCTCAACTCCTTCAGGGCTTGGGCGCACTTAGAGGTCCATTGGAGGCCGTTATCCTGTTTGAGTATGCCGAAGAATTTCTGGAACTTATCAGATGACGGTGAAGTGAAGTACGACCAATCAACCTCTGAACCTATTTTTTGGTGGTCAAGTGCTCTAGTATCCCATCGATGCATTTGATTTCTTCGGGGTTGACCTCGATACCTCGCTGTGACACTAGGAAACCTAAGAATTTTCCTGAGGCCATACCAAATGCACACTTTTTGGGGTTTAGTTTCATTCTGTATTGCCTGAGTATGTCGAATGTTTATCTCAAGTGGTTGATGTGTTCTTCTTTCCTTTTGAACTTGACCAGTATGTCGTCTGTGTAGACTTCCATCTTCTTGCCGAACTTGTTTTTAAACATTTTTGTTACTATCCTTTGGTACGTTGTCCATGCATTTTTTAGTCCGAAGGGCACGACTCTGTAGTAATACATGCCCTGATAGGCGATGAAGTGGTTTTCTCCTGATCCTCCTCGAGGAGGATCTGATTATTGCATGAGTAGGCATCTAAAAGACTCAGCAGTTCGTTCCTAGCTGTTGCATCGATGATTTGATTGATATGAGGTAATGGAATAAATCTCTAGGGCATGATTTATTTAGAGTCCACGAACATTCACCACTTCCCATTTTTCCTTTTCACCGTGAATACATTGGCGATCCATTGGGGGTATTTTGACTCCCTAACAGAGCCATTTTCAATAATTTTTCAATCTCTTCGCGTACTACATCATTTATCGTAGAATTGAACTTTCGCCTAACCTGCCTTACTTGGGGATGGAAGTAGTCGACGTTCAACTTGTGTGTGGAGATTTCTTTCGAGATACATGGCATATCTATATTGTTAAAAGCAAAAAAGTCCGCATTAGTAGTTAAGTATTGACAAAATTTACCTAGTTCTTGATGCTTACAATCGATGTAAGCTTTCCTGTTATAGTCATTGCCATCTATTGAACGAGGTTGAGGTCTTTTATGGTCGGTTCTGTGGCTTCTACCATATCAGGGTTTCTGATGATGTCCTTGCTCTCATCATATATCGACCTCGACCTTGTTGATCGTTATATTTCTTTTGCTTTGCCCTTCGTTTGTTGAGTAATCGTACAATATAGGGAGATGCGGTAGCATTCCTGTGATATGCGTTCTTCGCCCCGTATTCTGAATATTATCCATGGAGTTGGGAATTTAAAGACTCGGTACAAGCTGTAGGGGATCGCTCTCATGGCATGTATCCATGATCGCCTATTATGGTATTGTATGTTGTGTCCTGGTCCATAAGATGGAATGTGGTTTCTGGAGTGACACCGACAGCCAAGACGAGGAGCGTGATTTCTTTAGATGTTCACTCAACCGCATTGTTAAAAACGGTTAGTATGTTGCAACGCGACACTATCTTATCCTCTAGTTTCATTTGTGCAAGTACTTGAGGGTGGATAATGCACGCGCTGCTCCCGTTGTCTACCATAATGTGTCTCACATCAGTATTTACAATTTGTAAAGTGATAACAAGAGCATCATAGTAAGGAAAAACTAAACCGTGGGTATCTAACTTATCGGAGATGATACTTTATTCGAGTTCATCATACCGTTCGTGAGTAATCGACTATTTGAGCTTATGGGTTGTGGTGGACTTGACGGTATTGATATAATCATCATCGCCACTACTAATGATCATATGCACGGTGAGGGTTGGTGAGGGCAATTTCTGCGGTCCTTGATATTGTTTGCGTCTTCTGGAAAAGATTGTCCTTCCCCGGTAGCTCAACAATTCATTATGGTGTCCTTGTTGAAGCATGTTTACAACCTCTTATCTTATGGCGATATAATCCTCGATTTTGTGTCCTCGTTCTCGAGAGAACTCACAAAGGGCATCTAACTTTCTGGTGCTCTCATTTGACCTCATCTTTTATGGCCACTTTACCTTTGGCCCGAGCTTTTCTAATGCGTAGACTATTTTTAAATGTGACATATAAAAATTGTGAGCAGATAACAAATGGAGCATACCTCTTTTGTTCCGATGAGTCCCTGGCCTCGATCTGGGTGGGCCCTCTTCATAGAGGTAAGGGGGCACAATGGCACTTCTGACATATGGAAGATGTCGTTCTCTGTTGAGTCATGGAGCAACGAGTTCCCTCATAATATCATTTCTCCGATCTTTCCTAGATTCAGCTTGTACCGAGGTCAATCGATGTGTTGGCCCATTGAGGTCATCCGTGTATGCGCAGAACTCGGCACAATAGGAGTTGTGTATTTCATCCCAAGTAGTTGGAGGATATTTCATAAGCTGACTTAATAACTTTCTTGTCGCCCTTAAACTATTTCTATTCAGACCATTGTGGAAAGCTGCGATGGCCATCCCATTCAATACATTTGGTAAGGTCATTATTACTCAGTTGAATCGGGTGAGAAAGTCGCTCAATCCCTCTCCCAGTGGTTGTTTGATAACAAATCATTCACTCTCACCTATGTTTTTTTTGCCCCAGCGTGTGCTGTTATGAACTTGTTGGCCATCTCCTCGAATGTTTTAGTGGAATGCACGGGAAGCTGTGAATACAATGTTAACGCCCTTCCAGTGAGGGTCTCGCCGAATGCATTCACGAAAATGGAGGATAGTTTTTCCTTGGTGATGTCGTTTCCTTTCACGGCGGTGATGTAATGAGTGACATGGTCTTCGGGATCAGTCTTTCCATCATATATTTTTAGATATGGCGGTATTTTAAAGGTATTTGGTATAGCATGCAGGACGGCTTCATCACTATATGGTTACTCGATAAACCGACCAGCATCTATACTTGCCAATATCTTTGGGGTACCTGGTATCTTGTCGACCCTTTCTTGATGTTCTTTCATTTGGTCCCGAAGTGTCTTGTTATCGTTATCCATTTTCTCCATCTTTTTTCAAAATGGTTACGAGGGCGTCATCACATACACGATTAATGACGACGTGAGCAATACTTGCCATTGGAGAAGGGAACGGGCCACACTATTCGCCCGCTGGTGGTATAACATAAGTTCTTGCATTTTCTGCAACCGTATCCCTAGTGGGCTTGTGGAGGATGCTGGTTAGCATGTCAGTTAGCCAAGCCTCGAAGAGATTTTTTAATACTGGTAGCGTCTCTTTTGCCATGGACATGAAAGCTCCTTTACCGAGAGATGTTGTCATGCTACAGTAAGGAGGAGGTTATCTACCTTGCCTGGGGGAGGCAGTAGACATTGTATCCTCGCCCTGTGCTTCAGAAATCTCATTTATGGTGTTCAAGAGGTTGATTGTGAGGTCGCCCATTATCCTCGTCCTTTCTTCTCTATTACTTGCCATATCAGATATGTGCATACAAGGAAAGGGAATTTGGTTCTTGTTTTTTCCCTTGTTAGTTGTAGATCTAGAGGAAACTAAAAATTTAACTAAGAAATCCCCACAGACGATGCCAAATTATTTGAATCGGTTAAACTATTACTCCCTCCATTTCAATTTATGTAAACCCATTTGACTGGGCATGGAGTTTAAGAAAAGAGAAAAGACTTTTGATCTTGTGGTGTAAAATAAGGTACATATATTTTGTGTGGCTAGAAATCATTGCATAAAGGTAAATTATTTCCAAACAAGGAAAGTGATCATTTTTTTGGCACAGACCAAAAAGGAAATAGGTTCCCAATAATTGAAACGGAGGAAGTATATTTTATCTTTAAAGCATGGATAATATAAGACAGAGTTAGTGGGAGATTGAAAATAACACGCATTTAATACTCCAAAAAGTATAAAAAATAATGGAGGAATAACTAACAATAAATAATAATAAATGATATTTAAGTAAATAGGGGGAATGATTCACTCAATAATGAATTTGGTGGATGATTGTTTCTCCTGACAATGATGAATGGAAGACAAATCCTAGAATGTTCGAACTATTCTCGGATCTTATGAAAAAGTATGGAATAATGTGAGTAACAATATTAATGAAAATGTTATGTTTGTATCTTTATTAGAGAGAGAGAGAGAGAGAATCATCTTCTAAAAAGTGTTTTTATCAAGTGAATATTATTCTCTTTATCCCATTATTTCTTTTTCTGTTTATACAAGACATGTCCTTGACAAATCCTAACAGTATAAGTGCATAGAATATTCACTCTAAAATATTCTCTTTAATATCCTTTTTTCAAACACTAGCCATTATTGTTCGTTACACAATGCTCGATCTTGATCATGATTGACATCTCGGCCATGAATCATGTCGTTTCCCGGTCAATGTCGACCGACTCTTCCTTTAATACCATATTATGCTAAATATCCTTAAGACAGATTTTGGCCTATACAGATTGATCATCTATTTCTAGAATTCTTGAAAATCCTACAACATATATCCGGTTGTTTCCCTCCTGATAGATGGTCAGAATTTCATCTGGGATTCAAATCATTGAGAGGTTTATTCAAACAGTGTACAATGCACCATGTGGCCCTAGTTTGGCATGCTAGCCCCCTTGTAATCGATTATAATTAAGCTGTACATGAGAGAGACGTTCACGAATAAATCCAACCATGCCCATGGCTCTCGAAGATCTCTTATGGACCTTTTTAATTTGTATGCTCCAAGTATTTTGAACTAATTGGAAACAGCTAACTCAACTTCCAGGTATTTCTTAGGCTTAATCTTGTGGACATTCAATACTTCTTGCTGTTTAATTATGCAGATAATGTACCTTTGGTCGCAAGGGGTATATTAAAAAAAAACAGAACATACTAAGACCTTAGTTTGGGGCATTTGCATCTATATCTGCTTTTTGTGCCATATTTTAACATGTGCCCGCTTTGCAAAAAAAATTGCAAGTGTACCTATTTTTTCGCATAGCTTCAGCACACGGGGCTGAATTAGCAAAGGCAATCACACAAAACTTCAGCATTTTAGTAGTCAGGCCTAAAGTTCAACTCTAGAGCTGAAGTTTTTATTTTGTAACTCGCGAACTTCAGCTCTAAAGCTGAAATTTTATTTTATAAGTTTTTATTTAGTAACCGGGAAACTTCATCTATAGAGCTGAAGTTTGCTAGTTATAAAATAAGAACTTCAGCTCTAGAGCTGAAATTTTCTAATTACAACATAGAAACTTCAGCTCTAGAGCTGAAGTTTCCCAGTTATAAAATAAAAACTTCAGCTCTAGAGCTTAAGTTTCTATGTTGTAACTAGAAAACTTCAGCCCTAGAACTGTAAATTTCTCCCCCACAAATGCTAACAATCTCATTAATTGAGTCGCCCTCAGTGAAGAATCCTGACTTATATTAAATCTTTTGTGAACTATGATAAGATATTTAACATCCTGACTTTTTATAACCCCTAGTGGTTAATATTAGTGTCGTTGCCTTTTAATATAAGAAATAATGTGTCGCAGGGGACTAAGCAGTGACCTCGAGATTAAATCATTAACGAAATAATGGAAGATTTGAAATTCAATTGTACAATTGCTTTAGCAGCACCAACAACAGAAGAAGAAGAAGAAGAGTAGAAGGGGAGGAGAAAAGGAAGTTGAATTTTTTTTAAAAGTGGATATGGATGCAAACAGAAAGACAAAGCGGCTACAAGTTAAAAATGGGCACCCAAATAGGGGGCCACGCGTGCAATTATCGCAAGATAGTTAGGAACTCTAATATTATTACTTAGAAATGTCGATTAACATGTTAGTGTTGTTCAATCTGTATTATTGTAATAAACAATAAATAATAAACTTTCTAGAAAAATATAAACAGAAAATTAGTAGAGCTAGAACGACAAAATAAATTTTGGAAAAAAAAATAGGAATAAATCAAACCCATTTAATACACAGTGTGTCGTTAAGGAAATTATTTCCCTTAAATACCGGTGGTGCTGGAATATATCCTCTCGGGATATATTAGAACGATTTAACTCACTAGCGTATTAGTACCAAAAACTCTAGTGAACGGCAAATCCTCTATGGAGGTAAACACACTGGAAAATATTGTGCAGAAGAAGAAGAAGATAATTAGAAAATTTAGTAAGTAAAAATTATGGAATTCAAGGCATATTTATAGCCCAGTTGACATTGTCTCTGAAAAGGTTTGCAACCTTTCAGAGCAGCCATAGTTGTTAGAACATGTAGGAATATTGCATAAAAATTAGAAAATGGATTTAAACTGATCCGAGAAAGAAAACGGACCGGATTGAATCACACTGGTCGAAGCCGAGCCAAGTGACGACAGCAACGCGAGGCTTGCCTTCTTCTTAAGTCTTTAAGAGCTAGAAGAAGAACAATTTCATATATACACATTTAAAGTCTTTTATCTTCCTCGAATATGGGACAACGTCCCTTTGCCATGGAGGAAACTCAAATATTTTATTTTCCCTCCATTTCCCATTCACCTTGTTTAAGCTACACCAAAATTGAAATTAAGCTACACCAAACTTAAAGCCCAATGGTTCGTTGACTATTTCTTCTAGAATATTAGAAAATTTATTAGCCTCAACATGTTTTAGCGACCAGCGCGCTACCAGGCATCATTAGTAATACTCTGTTATTATACTTGCTATATCAAAATGTATATATGATGTAACTTATACCTATTTTCCGGCATAATATAGAATGGTGTACACTTTTCTTTTTGTTCGTATCACTAGCTATGCTTGTTACTCTTAATAAATACATGCAAAGTTATTTACATTTAATATTAATTAATTCTATTTTTCCTTCTGGAAGTAAAAACACAAAGCGTGGTATCGATACATCCTGTCAAAAAAATTGTATTTCAGTTCATACCTTAACGATGAGACACTCATACAAATATACTTACAAAACTTAGGTTGAGGATGGACCATTACTAAATGACAATATCTTACGTACTTTACAACAAGCTAAGGGAGTCTTTAATTACCTTTACAATACACAAATGATTAAAAGAGGAAATTTATATTCCTGAATTCTAACTAATTTTTCAAAGTCATTGAGGATCTAGACCGATACGTGGAATCACAATTTAAGTTTATGGATTCTGATAAACCTAACCAAATCCATAGCTCGTATAATTAAATATTTGTACATATTTAATAAATTTCTTAATATTGATAAAAGATGTAAGCACCGAATACTCTAATTCCGCCCCACCCAGCATGGAAGCAGCTAGGAAAGTAGAGACGAAGAGACGTTATTAGTAGTTGCATGCGCACATGCAAAGATGCATGCACGAAGAGGAATGTCAAGAGGGAGCCTCTTAGCAGTAATTTCATGGTAATGGCAAATATATAATGCAGCTGCGCTCAGAGAGCCATGAAACTAAAGTAACTCTTTTTAACTAATCTACTGGTCCAACTTCCAACCCATGCAGACATGTCCCTTTTATTACTACAAAGCTTCATCTACTATTGCTATCACAATCTTACTTGACCCATAACTTGTCCATATTTCATGCATATGACTCTTGAATTGAAGCTGATCTATTCAAACTTATCTTCCTCATTCTTCCTATCTATCTATTTCTAATATTATATATTATATTGCTTTGAAAAATTCTCCCCGCATATGATGACTACAGTCCAATTATTAATGGCTTCATCGCAACAAGGGTGTAAGATCGATTGAGACGTACCATATTTGCTTAAAATTTTTGACTAATTTGTCCGGCAGGATCTAACAAGTTGGTCCCTCCCAATGAAAGATCGATACATAGCAGATAAGACCACAAGACATCAGATAGTCACATGGATTCAATGCTTTGTTTTCAGCCTTTGTGGTGTGTTCAATGCATGAACCCCGGCCCATGCAGTTTATTTTTGGTTTTATGTCAGTACTTTAATTTGTTTTTATTTTCCCCCTTTTTGTAGCATTGTAGGAGCTTTTCATATTTCTGGGCAAAAAGAAAGTTAACATGTTAGAATTATTCCAAGAATTAAACAAAGATGCTGTATTGGATTCAGTAATTAAGATTTCAGTATGATCATGGGTTCATCATTGTAGCCTAGGAAGGCAACGTTGTTCTTCTCTTTCTCTTGAGCCGAGGAACGATTGAAAACGGTCTTTCTACCTTTTCGGATAAGGGTAAGGCCTACGCACTTTGTGGGACTGGGTAGTTGTTGTTGGTGTTGTTGAAGGCAATGTTGTATTTTCTCCAATTTACTAAGGACAATAAACATATGGACACTTACTTAAGATATACCAAAAGTTCCTAATTAGGCTCCAATCATTTCCTCAAAACAAACACAATCCAACATAGTGTTTGCCTAGATATGAATGCTATTGAAACACATTAGCTTTTTCTTGAATCCACTAATATTAATCATTTTCTAAGATGTTTAAGCTAACAACCGGACTAAATGCATTATTTGTTGAAGGACATTGAACCGTACGTACTCCAAATTAAAGGACCAAGGCCGGACATGTAGTAACACAATTACATAATCTTTTAATTCATAAAACTAATTAAACTCGAATCTTGAACAATACAACAACTCTGTTGGATGGGTGTCAGGGCTAACATGAACCTCGTCAGTTTTGTCTTTACGAAACTAATTGATCTTATAGAAAATGTTTCGAAAATCCTACTTGTAGATTAAAATTTTCAGTTGTCTCCCTGATCTATAACAGTACAGCTAAGAGTCGAATATTTGGGAAATGTCAAATAGTTTATTGCACGCACGGTGTTATCGAAATAAAATGGCTGTACTCAATTATTTATTCCTCCTTCAGTCCCATTTTTATGTGATCTAAAACAAGTCGTAAATATTTGTATGGTTATAAATTATATTGTTACGGTTCCATGAAGTATTTCCATTTATTTCTAAACATATAACATTTTCATTCTTTTTGTTAGGCACATATTAAAAAAAAGTGCATCATATAAATCGGGTGGGGAGTAAAAGTTAAAAGTACTAAAGAATTTTTATATTATCAGATCTCCTAAACGATAAATACAAGTAATTGACCAAAACAAATGCAACTGTAACCTAGATAATAAAGTAGACAACCCGCTACAACAAATTAAATTATGGATATTTTTTACACGATCAGTTCATATAAAAACGAGAAAACATCACATTAGAATAACTTCGCTTCTTACTTTTTAATTTTATAGTTCATATTTCAATTTACAATCAACTAGCCCAAAAATAGTATGCTATGATTTAACATCCAACTGTTAGAAGCTTCCTCCAACTTGGTTATTGATGTAAGCAATGACATCAATAGATGGTAGGTGAGGTAGGTGAGATGGGAATATTGCAAATTGATCCTTCTTGATAGGTGAGATTTGCACTTTTGGTCCCTATCTCAAAACTATAAATACCCCCCTCATCTCATTGTTTTAAACACACAAAAAACATTCAATAACTCAAGTATAAGAGTTAGAGAGAAAGAGAGAGTTTGTTTTTCTTTAGGAAGTTTTTCTAAGGGGGAGTGACAAAATAGTGAGTAAAATACTAGTCGGGTATTTTCCGGAAACACTTTTGTGTGCGCCACTATTTTGGGTAGAGCTCGGGAAATTGTTGTACCTCCAAACTATTGGAGAAGTCTCTCTTTGTAAGCCTACTAAAAGTTTTAGTGGAAGTTGGTGCCGGGTTTGTGGACGTAGCCTAAATATTTTAGGTGAACCTTGTGTCATTTATTTTTCGTTGATCATTTATTTTTTCCGCTGTGAAGAAGTGTTTAGTGCCACCGTGTCCTAACAAGTGGTATCAAAGCTTTGGTTAGAATACTATTCATACGTATGGTACTATTCATACGTACGGGTACTATTCATCAATACATGCACTATTCATACCTACGGTTACTATTCACCGTCGGGAATATGGAGGCAAGGACAAGCAAGATGGTCAACTTGAACGGCACAAATTACCACTTATGGAGAAACAAGATGAAGGATCTCCTGTTCGTGACGAAGATGCACCTGCCGGTGTTCAGTGCTCAGAAACCTGAAGACAAGTCAGACGAGGACCGGGAATTTGAGCACAACCAAGTGTGCGGCTACATACGGCAATTTGTTGAAGACAATGTGTACAACCATATTTCTGGTGCGACACATGCAAGGTCGTTATGGAACAAGCTCGAGGAGTTGTATGCCTCTAAAACAAGTAACAACAAATTATTTTACTTGACAAAATTAATGCAAGTAAAATATGTAGAAGGAACAACTGTGGCAGATCACCTTAATGAAATACAAGGGATTGTCGACCAGTTGTCGGGAATGGGCATAAAGTTCGATGATGAGGTACTTGCTCTTATGGTGCTGGCAACACTCCCAGAGTCATGGGAAACCTTGAAGGTTTCAATCACCAATTCTGCACCCAACGGTGTGGTAAACATGGAGACAATCAAGAGTGGCATTCTAAATGAAGAAATGAGACGCCGATCACAAGGATCATCTTCTTCATCAGAGGTGTTGGCTGTTACGACCAGGGGGAGAAGTCAAAACAAGGGCAAGAGTAACAGAGATAAGAGCAGAGGTAGATCCAATAAATTTGAACATGTTGAGTGCCATTACTGCAAAAAGAAGGGCCATATCAAAAGATTTTGCCGACAGTTCCAAAATGACCAGAAGAAGAACAAAGGCAAAAAGGAGAAACCCGAAGAAAGCAATGATGATGAAGCGAACTCCTTTGGTGAGTTTAACATTGTCTACGATGACGACATTATCAATCTGACAACCCAAGAGACGACATGGGTGATTGATAGTGGAGCTACCATTCATGCAATGCCACGGAGAGAACTCTTCTCATCTTACACACCTGGAGACTTCGGTCGTGTAAAAATGGGAAATGCCAATTTCTCAACAGTTGTAGGCAAAGGAGATGTTTGCCTAGAGACCATGAATGGGATGAAGCTACTTTTAAGAGATGTCGGGCATGTTCCAGATATGCGCCTGAATCTGATCTCCGTAGGCAAGCTTGATGAGGAAGGTTACTGCAATACCTTTCATAATGGCCAATGGAAGCTCACGAAAGGCTCATTGGTGGTGGCGCGGGGCACAAAGCAGTCAAAGTTGTACGTGACCCAGGCAAGCATCTCCCAACAAGTTATAAATGTTGCGGAGAATGATAGCAATATGAAGTTGTGGCATAGACGTCTTGGCCACATGAGTGAAAAGTCAATGGCGCGTTTGGTGAAGAAGAACGCCTTACCAGGTCTAAACCAGATCCAGTTGAAGAAGTGTGCTGACTGTTTAGCTAGGAAACAAAACAGAGTTTCATTCAAAAGATTCCCTCCTTCCAGAAAGCAAGACGTGTTAGATCTGGTACACTCAGATGTATGCGGGCCTTTCAAGAAGTCCCTCGGTGGTGCCCGATATTTCGTGACCTTTATTGATGATCATTCACGAAAGACATGGGTATACACGCTGAAGACCAAGGATCAAGTGTTTCAAGTTTTCAAACAATTTCGGACCTTGGTGGAAAGAGAGACTGGTAAGAAGTTGAAGTGCATCCGGACAGACAATGGCGGTGAATACCAGGGTCAATTTGATGCTTATTGTAAAGAGCATGGTATTCGACATCAGTTCACACCTCCTAAAACTCCACAGTTGAATGGCTTGGCTGAGAGGATGAACAGAACTTTGATCGAGAGAACCGGATGTTTACTCTCTCATTCAAAGTTACCAAAGGCTTTCTGGGGTGAAGCTCTAGTTACAGCAGCCTATGTGCTAAACCATTCACCCTGTGTCCCTCTTCAGTACGAGGCTCCGGAAAAGATTTGGTCAGGAAGAGATATATCTTATGATCAATTGCGGGTATTTGGCTGCAAAGCCTATGTCCATGTTCCGAAGGATGAAAGGAGCAAACTTGATGTCGAGACAAGGGAGTGTGTATTCATCGGCTATGGTCAAGACATGCTTGGCTATAAGTTCTATGATCCGGTGCAGAAGAAGCTCGTTAGGAGTCGAGATGTTGTGTTCGTTGAGGACCAAACAATTGAAGACATTGACAAAGTAGAGAAGTCCACCGATGATTCTGCTGAGTTTGAGTTGCCTCCAACAATGGTGCCAAGACAAGTTGGAGACGATGTTCATGATAATCAACCTGAAGCCCCTGATCTTCCAAATGAAGATGAACCAGCAGATGCTGAAGGTAACGAGGATAATGGTGATGATGATATAGACGAGGATGATCAACCTCAACCACCAACCCTCAATAACCCTCCTTATCACACAAGATCCGGAAGAGTTGTGCAACAGTCTACCAGATATTCTCCACATGAGTATGTGTTACTCACTGACGGGGGAGAACCCGACAGTTTTGAAGAAGCTGTTGATGATGAACATAAGGAGAAGTGGATAGAAGCCATGCAAGACGAGATGAAATCCTTGCATGAGAACAAGACGTTTGAGCTGGTGAAGTTGCCGAAAGGCAAGAGAGCTTTGAAGAATAAATGGGTGTTCAAGATCAAGCATGATGAACACAGTTCCTGTCCGAGATTCAAAGCAAGATTGGTCGTCAAAGGTTTCAATCAAAGGAAAGGTATAGACTTTGATGAAATATTCTCACCAGTTGTGAAAATGACCTCAATACGCACGGTACTGGGATTAGCAGCAAGCCTCAACCTGGAGGTTGAGCAGATGGATGTAAAAACCGCCTTCCTACACGGTGATTTGGAAGAGGAGATATACATGGAGCAACCAGACGGTTTCCAGCAAAAGGGGAAAGAGGACTGCGTTTGTAGATTGAGGAAAAGCCTCTATGGCTTAAAACAGGCACCAAGGCAGTGGTACAAGAAGTTCGAGTCGGTGATGGGGCAACACGGCTACAAGAAGACAACTTCGGACCATTGTGTGTTCGTTCAGAAGTTTTCTGACGATGATTTTATCATCCTATTGCTCTATGTGGATGATATGTTGATTGTTGGCCGGAATGTTTCCAGAATTAATAGCTTGAAAGAGCAGCTAAGCAAGTTCTTCGCCATGAAAGACTTGGGGCCAGCAAAACAGATCCTTGGGATGAGGATTATGCGAGACCGAGAAGCCAAGAAGTTATGGTTGTCTCAGGAGAGGTACATCGAGAAGGTACTTCAACGGTTCAACATGGAGAAAACTAAAGCAGTTAGCTGTCCTCTTGCTAACCACTTTAGATTGAGCACCAAGCAAAGCCCGTCAACAGATGATGAGAGAAGAAAGATGGAACGAATTCCATATGCTTCAGCAGTAGGAAGTTTAATGTATGCCATGGTTTGTACACGGCCAGATATCGCTCACGCTGTAGGAGTGGTAAGTAGATTTCTTTCTAATCCAGGAAAGGAACATTGGGATGCTGTTAAGGGATTCTCAGGTATCTTCGAGGAACCTCCAAACTATGCTTGTGTTTTGGAGAAGACAACCCTGTGTTGGTTGGCTATACTGATGCAGATATGGCCGGAGATGTTGATTCTAGAAAATCAACTTCAGGATACTTGATTAACTAGGGAGCTGTGTCATGGCAATCAAAGTTGCAAAAATGTGTTGCACTATCAACTACTGAAGCTGAATTCATTGCAGCAACGGAAGCTTGCAAAGAACTGCTGTGGATGAAGAAGTTCTTAACTGAACTTGGATTTTCGCAAGACGGTTATCAGCTATTTTGTGATAGTCAAAGTGCTATCCACCTTGCGAAGAATGCCTTATTCCATTCCAGATCCAAGCATATTGATGTTAGATATAATTGGATCAGGGATGTGTTAGAGAAGAAGATGTTGCGGCTTGAAAAGATCCATACAGATGAAAACGGATCAGACATGTTGACCAAAACTGTACCAAAGGGTAAATTTGAGTTCTGCAGAAAAGCTGCAGGGATAGGGGATTCTCCAAGTAGTCGGAAGGGGGAGAATTGTTAGAAGCTTCCTCCAACTTGGTTATTGATGTAAGCAATGACATCAATAGATGGTAGGTGAGGTAGGTGAGATGGGAATATTGCAAATTGATCCTTCTTGATAGGTGAGATTTGCACTTTTGGTCCCTATCTCAAAACTATAAATACCCCCCTCATCTCATTGTTTTAAACACACAAAAAACATTCAATAACTCAAGTGTAAGAGTTAGAGAGAAAGAGAGAGTTTGTTTTTCTTTAGGAAGTTTTTCTAAAGGGGAGTGACAAAATAGTGAGTAAAATACTAGTCGGGTATTTTCGGGAAACACTTTTGTGTGCGCCACTATTTTGGGTAGAGCTCGGGAAATTGTTGTACCTCCAAACTATTGGAGAAGTCTCTCTTTGTAAGCCTACTAAAAGTTTTAGTGGAAGTTGGTGCCGGGTTTGTGGACGTAGCCTAAACATTTTAGGTGAACCACGTTAAATTCTTTGTGTCATTTATTTTTCGTTGATCATTTATTTTTTCCGCTGTGAAGAAGTGTTTAGTGCCACCGGGTCCTAACACCAACTTCAATATGTTCTCAAAATTACTATTTAATTTTTAAAAAAGATTCCTCAAGCTTTTAAATTAATTTTCGAATTAGTAACTGTGACTCAGTTATTAGTTCAACAAACCAAATTCATTTGGGTGGTGAAAATTAGATTTTTAACAAACTTAAATATATGGATTTTAATTTCGAATTTGATTTTGTGAGAAATTTAGAGTGGGTGCTATTTAGACTTGTTAGAAATAGTATAATGATGTCGTATATAAGATTTGAAGTCATTTAGTGGAGGTTTGGACTGGTTTTGAACAAAGTTCGTCTACAGACACTTGTATGAAGGTGTATAAAAGTGTATAAGGAATATTTCTACACTCATATACACTATTATACAAACTTATATATAATAATACAAAAAACTGACTTCGTCTTCTACCTTGCGTCTTTTCTGAAATTTAACTCAAATCTTGCTCAAATCTACTCCAATTACTTCAAAATTAAATTTTGAACTCCTTTTGATATTTTTAATCAATTAGAACAATACCCAATCCAAACAACTAACAAATTAAAAAAAAAAACATTTTCGAAAGCAAAGCTTTGAATGATCTTCAATGGTGGACTTGTACTCTTCAATTTTCTTACATTGTAAGCAGGTGACACAAAGGGAGAAGCAAAAAATACACGCCCCTTTAAGCATATGTAGAAAATGTGAGAAGAAGAGAGGGTAAAAATAATGGTTGCGAGAACACAGATTTAACTCTATGAGTTTTAGAAGCAATGATTGTAAGAATACGAATTTTAAATTTGCTACTGTTTTCAAAATATGTACAATATGGGCTAGGTGAGATAAAATTTAAAAATATAAGCTATTTTTTATTACGGTACTTAATCATGTGTATTTCTTTCTATTAAAAAAAATGCTGATATAACTTATCCGGTTTTGCATTCCTCTCTCGGGCACTGCTTCATTGATTGGACTTGGTCCATATGCTTCCTTGCCCATAACTACTTCCCTCTTTATTATGCTATATATATAGCTAAAAACACATATCCAAGACACTCAAAGAGTCAGAACCAAGTTTTCAAAGCACAAAAATATAGCGAGAAAAATGGCCTGCTGGTCAGCTGAAAATGCTACCAAAGCCTATCTCAGAGCAATAAAAATGGTTAGTACATAATATTACTTTACTACTTGCTTTCAAAATGAATTCTTATACTAATATTTTCAAACTTCAAGTTCCTATATTGTTTTCCATTTTCTAATCTTGGATTCATTTGGTATTTTTCAGGGAAAGAGAGCAAAGGAGCCAGATATGGCAGAGTTCATTTCAGCACTTGCTGCAGGCAACAATGCACAACTAATGGTTGTTGCATGTGCCGATGCAGCCGACTCGGCCACCGCACTAGCTCTTGTGGCTGCAGCCCAACAGACCGGTGGCCGAGTCATCTGCATCATTCACTCATCTGACAAACTCAATCCATCAATAGAATCTCTAGGTGATAACGCGACACACGTTGAATTTGTCATTGGAGACGCCTTAACTCTACTAATGAATGACTATAGAGAAGCAGATTTTGTACTCATTGACTGCAACCTCAACAATTGTGAAGGAATTCTTCAAACAGCAAGAATGATTAATGGAGAAAATGTGAGTGTTTTGGGATACAACGCGCTATCTATGGGTTCGTGGAGATGCCAAAGCTTTAATGCTCATTTGTTACCTATAGGAGAAGGATTATTAGTAACAAATAGAGTGGCTAAAAAAGGAAGTAATTTGGGAGTTTCGGGTAAAAAGAATCGTTGGATTGTGAAAGTAGATAAATGCACAGGAGAAGAGCATGTTTTCAGAATCAGGTCTTCACATGGAAAGCCAGTTGAAGCTTAAAGCTCTCTGATTTTATCAATTCTGATTTCATAGATAGGAGAAGAAGTTTTTTTTCACCATAGATCTCAAATGCTAAGCTGAGATCTCGATTCTCTCCTTAGTAGTACTAGGCTATGATTTTGAACTGTGAATAGTTGCAATTATTAATTAATCCTAATATTCATTAGTATATACTTTGCCATTTTGAATCATGCAAATTTTGATTCATCGAATTACAGGGCTTCTTCTTCCATACATTTTTTTTATTTTGTAGTCGAAATCTAATAACTCAATCTCATAAAAAACTTTCCAAGATTACAGCGTAAGCGGCCCTTGCCCCTACCACGAAAAGGACAGAGATGCTGTTTTCAGGAGACTCTCGGCTCTAACAGGAAAGACAATAATATCATAAGAGAAATAAGAAAAAAGACAAGTAACAATAAAAGATACGAGAAAGAAAATAGCCACAACAAATAAGTGAAAAGACAATAGCACAAAACACAAATGTGAATACAACAAAGACCGCTAAACAAACCTAGCAAAACTCTAACAGACTACCCGATACAAAGAGGAAAGAACTCTGGACTATCCCTAACCTACCACCCTAATGCTCGACCGCCACATATTGCCGTCAAGATTCATGTCCTCTTATTTCTCGTATGATATTATCAAATTTATCTGTTATTTAGACAAACAAGAAACTCAAAATGACCAGTGTGCTTGTTGATGTGAAAGGTGAAATTTAACCACTGGCAGTTGACCTAAGTTGATGAGGACCAGGATCGGTAAATTTATCAAATTTCGCCTTTAAATCAAGAATTCAACTCATATAAATCTACATTTTAATATTTCTCTTGCCATAACATGAGATATAACATGGTTAACATCTTCAAGGTAAATTTTATTTTCTTATGGATGAATAATAAAGACCCCGCAAACTGAGGGGCTCAATGTCGGACAAAACTTACTTATACTCATTGTTTACCAAATCAATAAATATGTAACATATACTATAATTTATGTGTCTTCCATTTAACTATAATAAATTTATATGTTCTGGTGTAAACGACTGAGACTGAATTTTACCCCAGCTTTCACCAAGTTGTGGATGAACCTACGGGCGGATCTAACGTATAGTATATGGATTTCCGGAAAGCAAGTAACTTTTGCGTAGACTCTATATTTTTGTTAAAATATTTAATAAATATTTATCTGTAAACCCAGTTATTATTGTATATTAAATTGAAATTGCGATAAGAACTCACAAACTAAAATCCTGGATTCACCTCTGGACGGATAACCAACTACACTACGTTCTGGTTTCTGCTGACTATTATTTTATTCCTTTGTGTAGATCATTCCTTAATCAAAGGGTTACACGTCTAATCTGGTGAGCAATACCAAACCAATAATGTAGTGTAAATATGATCAGTATATGTTGACTGAATTTCGTTAAGCTAATTAAACACGATCGTGAGAAGATGCTTATCTGCAACTCATCCACATGAACAACCACGCTGTACACACGTGTGTGCCTGTGGCATCATGATAGCTAATACAGTAGTGTCTATTATTAATAGTAGCGGAGGCAGAATTTTTACGAGATTCTAAATATTAAAAAAATAAATACAAAAAAACTATGGGAATTCAACATCAAAAATATATATATAAAAATATTTTTGACCTTAATATAGTTTTTCGGAGGAGGCTCCATCCTTGTTTATTAAGGGGAAACTAGCAGTGGCGCCGGAGCCACATTGAACCAATGGATGTCAAGCTACACCCTTTCACCGTAAAATTACACTATATTACTAGATAATTTTTTTTATTTTATGTATACTTACTATATGCCGACTCCCCTTGATTTTTCGACATATCTAATTATTTATATTTTACTACCCCTTGATAAAAATTCTAGCTCCACCACTACATACTAGTAGGACTTCTCCACATTAAGGACACTGCAAGTTGGTGCAACTATGTTCACCATTAAGTTAACACTGCCAATACAACACCCTAATAATTAGCTCACAGCTTCTTTAATCATATTGTGTTATGAGTTGACTCAAAACTATCTTCTGTCATATATGCATTTTCTTTATAGTATCATATTTCTCTTAGTACATTAATATGATGGAGAATAAATAAGAATAAGAAGAAAGTTCCAAGAAGTGTCTTTTATAGCCTATTGGGTCCATATAGAACGTGCGGGAAGAATAGTTTAATTCTGTTTCTCCAATATTACAAGTGCAGAATCAGAAGATTAATTATGGGGCCTCAAAAGACCAGGGGACAGAAAATTTATGCACGTTGTTTCTCTGTTGGAGAAGAAGCTTGCAAATGATTTGGATCTAGATCTCTGCTTCGCTATCCAGAGGCAATGCTTACTGTGAGCTGTTCTGCTTCTGAACAACCCGCTATTCTGATGCTTTCTGCCATTCTAGGGTAACTTCGTATTCATACAAAATGATTAATTTTCCTAGATTATCGTGTTGTTTTGATGAAGGGAATCGCATCGCGCAGCCATCGGTTGCCTATCAAGAGGTCATATGCATGGGCAGCTTAAGACCCGGGCCGGCTATCAGAGGTGGACCTATGCTATCCCGGAATGGGTTATCGGAACCCGTAAAGTTCAAAAAAAACTTTATGTATGTATTTGTATGTCCTTAGAAAATCGTAATATGTCATCAATAGACACCCTATATACAAAGCATGCATATTTAGGTTGAATCCAAAAGTGCATCCCGATCTTCTTGTGCCTTAGAGTCTCCTATACTTTTTCAATCATCCATAGGTCAAAAATGCTCTAAAAATTGTTGGGAATAAATCTCGTAAAATAGTATTTACGGTATTAGTTATAAACTCGAAACGCTAAGTTATGGTTAAATCAGCAAGAATAAAAAATGCAGCAATAATGACACCAAGATTTTACGTGGAAACCTTTTGGATAAGGGAAAAAACCAAGACCAAGAAGAGAAACTAATATTACTATAGCGAGGAATTTTATACTGTGTAGTAACGAGTAAAAATACTTCTAAGACCACTATACCCTCAAAAGAAATAAACACTCTTTTGCTTTTTCTACCGTATTACAATATCTCTCACAAACTATTTTCTTATAGTTAATGGAATATCTTGCTTTCTCTTTTCTCTCTTTGTTGGTGTATCTAAATGAGATCCGAAGCTCT
The DNA here is from genome assembly GCA_032618575.1 of Nicotiana noctiflora. Classification (NCBI taxonomy): domain Eukaryota; kingdom Viridiplantae; phylum Streptophyta; class Magnoliopsida; order Solanales; family Solanaceae; genus Nicotiana; species Nicotiana noctiflora. Next base: position 323,686 of record JASVEL010002648.1, read on the forward strand.
CTTTTTATAGGTAGAACCTCACCTACGACACCTACTACATTTTCCATTTTCTACCTGCACATATGTTATGCCTACCGAATTTGACAAATGCAAAAGATACAATGGCTGCCAACTTCGATAACAATCAACAAGGAAGAAAAGTCTTCCTTAATTAATGGGCTGGACCCCACAAATCTCCCCTCCAGTCTCATTCACCTGAAGGAGGTAGCACCGGAGATTCTAGTTTGAGCGCATGGCGACAAGTTCTTTACAAAGCTCGAACTTGTCTCTTGGTACTACCTTGGTTAGCATATCTGTATGATTTTTACTTGTGTGAATCTTTTTGACCTGTAAAGATTCGTTCTCCACCTTCTCACGAATCCAATAATGTCTCACATCTATATGCTTTGTTCTTGCATGGTACATGGAGTTTTTGCTTAGGTCTATTGCACTCTAACTGTCGCAATAGATTACATACTTCATCTGTCGCAATCCAATTTCTTGAAGAAATCTCTTTAGCCATATCATCAGTTACCGCAATATACTCTGCTTCAGTTATAGATAGTGCGACACACTTCTGCAACTTCGACTGCCATGATATAGCTCCCCCTGAAAAAGTAATCAAATATCCAGTATTGGATTTTATGTTATCAAGGTCACCTGCCATATCCGAATCTGTATAGCCCTTCAAATTTGGATTTGATCCTCTAAAACATAAGCATTCATGTGAGCTTCCTCTTAGATACCTCAGTATCCACTTTATAGCTTCCCAATGCTCTTTTCCTGGATTTTCGAGAAATCTGCTAACAACACCGACTGCATGAGCAATATCTGGTCGAGTGCATACCATTGCATACATCAAACTTCCGACGGCAGAGGAATAAGGAATCTTGGCCATTCTCTTTTTTCCTCCGTTGTTGTAGGACACATCTTCTTACTCAACTTCACATGACCAGGAAGGGATGTGCGAACCAACTTTGAACGTTTCATATTGAAGCTATCCAGTACACGTTCTATGTACTTCTCGTGTGACAAGTAAAGCTTCCTTTCGTTTCTCGAATGAATAATTCTCATGCCCAAAATTTGCTTAACATGACCCAAGTCTTTCATCGCAAAAGACTTATTCAACCGTTTCTTCAACTTGTCAATCTTGGAATCATTTCTGCTCACAATCAACATATCATCCACATATAGCAAGAGGATGATAAAGTCATCATCAGAAAATCTTTGTACAAACACACAGTGATCTGAAGAAGTCTTTTTGTAGCCTTGCTCCCCCATAAGAGACTCAAACTTCTTATACTACTGTCTAGGAGCTTGCTTCAATCCGTATAAACTCTTCGTAGGTTTGCATACAAGATTTTCTTTACTTTTTACCTTGAATCCCTCAGGTTGTTCGATATAGATCTTCTCTTCTAAGTCACCATGAAGAAAAGCAGTCTTCACATCCATCTGCTCAATCTCCAATCAAGACTAGCAATCAAACCAAGAACTGTCCGAATGGAGGAGATTTTCACGATAGGAGAAAATATTTCGTCAAAGTCAATACCTTTACTTTGACTAAATCCCTTGACAACCAATCTAGCTTTGTATCTGGGCTTCAAACTATGTTCTTCAGCTTTAACTTTGAACACCCACTTGTTCTTCAAAGCTCTCATGCCTTTAGGCAATTTCACCAACTCATAAGTATGGTTCTCGTGAAGAGAGTTTATCTCATCTTGCATGGCGTCAATCCATTAATCCTTCTGCTCATCTTCTATGGCCTCCGCATAATATTCAGGTTCTCCCCTACCAGTGAGTAATACATACCCAACAGGTGAATAACGGGAGGAAGTTGTATGGGCTCAAGAAGACCTCCTGAGTGGAATATCTAACTCTTCTACAGCTTCGTGAGTAGGAGCATCTACCTCATCAACATTAGCGTTGTTATCATCATCACCATCAATATGCTAATCTGGAATATGGTTTTGAGCATCACCGTCATCATTGAGCCCACCAACGTCATCTGCATTTGTATGAGGAACTCTATCAAGATTAACTAAACCTTCTGAACTTGAAGGGTTTAGTTTCATCACTTTATTAATATCTTCAATGGTTTGATCTTTCACGAAGATAACATCACGGCTTCTCAATTGGATCATATAGCCTGTAACCAAACTCATCAAGTCTATGACCAATGAAGATGCACTGCCTTGTCTTGGCAGTTAATTTTGACCTCTTAGTGAGCTTCCACTTTCCAGCACCATAGGTACTGACGTATCCCTCATCATCCAAAACACCAACAGAGATCAAGTGCAAACGAACATCATGTGCATGCTTTACATTTTTTAAAACTAGTTTAGTTCCAATACTAGTTTCCAAATAAATTCTTTCCAACACCAGCCATCCTAGATACCGTCTCATTACCCATACTAAAAGTTCCAAACTCACCCTGAGTATAGGATAAAAAAAATGTATTCTTTGATGTCACATGAGATGCGGCACCACTGTACACAACCCAGCTTGACTCATCACAAGCAATATTTATCGGATATGCATCAAGGAAAGTAACAAGTTCTTCTGTAATGGTGGCCACACGATTGCCATCTTATTTCTATTATTTCTTATCTTTATTCTCCTTTTTCAAAATCCGGCATAACTTCTTTGTGTGCCCTTTCTTCCCACAATGATATCACTCAATATCTTTAAGTCTGCTTCTGGATATGTTTCTATTATGTTCTCTAGTTTGAGAACCCCGATTCTTGTTTCTCCCCCTAGAGTCAGTCACCAAGACATCTGATGAAGAGGAACCATGAGATTTTTTTCTCATCTATTCATTTAAAAGGCTGCTCTTGGCAAGATCTATAGAGATCATACAATTCCAACTCTCTGAGATAAAGAACCTCGTCACCGCCACTCAGTCTATTATTAATGACATTCATAAATTTCCAAGGAAACAGGGTCCGATGTGTAGAGTTGCAATTCTCAAAGTAAGGGAGAATGTTGTCAAAGCTTTCAGGGAGGTTCATGACAAGTTGGATGGTGTGAGCGTCTCATCAGATGCAAGCTTCGAACAGTTAAAGGAGGCCATCTGCAATACCCTTACCTATTTCCTGCGCTGCTACTCTGGTTGTTGTTTAAGACAATTTGTTTTAGTGATGGTTTTCTTTAGACAATCTGCTATTCTGCTTTGGTGGGCTGTGTTTTAAGCCCTAGGATTTTTTTGTTGTGTTGTTTTTGGTGGATGTATTTTCATCCATTGGATAATTCTCTTAGCTACTATATCTTAATGCTTTCTCTTCGGTTCTGGTATTATTCCCTCTTTGTTGATGCCAAAAAGGGGAGAAAAATCCATAGATAGCCTTATATATTGTACAGGTACAGTAAAGATGTCGACTGGTCTGTTACCAGTCGTCCAGGCCTTATACATGTAGCCTTATATATTGTACAGGTATAGTAAAGAAGTCGACTACATACATTAAGGGGGAGTGGACAAGTACAGGTACAGTAAAGAAGTCGACTGCATATATTAAGGGGGAGCGGACAAGTCAAGTCGACTGCATGCATTAAGGTAAAGTAAAACACAGGGAAGTGAATCGGTGTTTACTTCTTTACATTATTATATTATTTTATCATCATCAAGGGGGGAGATAGCTAGATTATGTTTTAATGATGCAAATAATATACATGTGCAGGAAATCAATTAAAAGAAGTAAAGAAGATCCCTCAAGACTGCTGGAGTAAATCATGATGAATAAGGGAAGAAATCAATTATCAAAGATTACCATACAATCAGGAAACCTGGACAATTAAGGAAAAGACTCGCAAAGCTGGACGAAATCCAATCAACAAATCAATCAGCAAAGAAGATGCAAAAATCAAGGAGCAGTCCTCAATCGTATGAGGAGGTTGAAAAAAATCAATCAAGCCTTTAGTTAAGGCACGAATCTGTCACGACCCCAAAATCTGGTCGTGATGGCGCCCAGCACATTGCTAAGCCAGCCTGACCAATCAATATCAACAACAGATCTAGAAGCTCTCTTTAACCCATTTAAGCATATTAATTCACGAAGCAACAGCAATACATATAACGAAAACGGGAACCAAGTCCCATAATACATCAACTCCCATAGACCGAAGGGGTCAAGAGTCATGAGCCTCTACCGAACATGAGTGTATAAAGGTTTACAAGATACCAAGTGCGGAAAGAAAAGTCAATACAAAATCAAGAGATAGTAAGAAGGAATATCGGGTCCTGCGGACTCTGCAACTACCTCGAATATCCACAAATGTCGCCTCGCACAGCCACTGGATCACCGCCTGAGAGGTACCTGGATCTGCACACAAGGTGCGAGGAGTAAAATGAGTACTCGCCGTACTCAGTGGTAATAAACAAGGTAAGACAACGTAGATAAGAAATAAGCAATAAAGCACTATGTAAAGTCGTTACTCAAATACCTCGTCACAGAATCAATATCGATCGTACTCGTACCAACAAGTACCAAGAAAACAGTATAACAACTAGCGGATGTAGCTAAATGCAATGCAATTCATGATATGACCGCTACGGCGCGTAGCCGATCCAATTTGGGTACCCGTGCTCACCGTGGGGTTTCAGACTCCTGAGGGCTCCTACAGCCCAAGCACAATATCACCGCGGCGTGCGGTCCGATCCAACATATATACCGCTGCGCGCGTGCAGCCCGATCACTACCAGCCAGCTAATATGCAAATACAGCCTCGCAAGCTCAAAAGTAGATTTGAAAACATCTTTTATCATTTTTTAGTTGAAAACAATAATATCAAGTTCCAGAGATTGGAAATAGCATGATAACAGAAATAGCTACGGATCGGTAGTAACTAACATGTCAATATGATAAGACAATGATAACGATCCTCGCGGGATCCAATAACTGGCTCACGGCCCACAAGTATACTCAACCGCCCAAGAAAGGGGGTTCAACGGCTCAAGAGTAGCCAATATCACAGTATAATATGCAACCATCCGAAAAGGAGGTTCGACGGCTCATGAATAGCCTAATATCATAACATAGTATCAGCAAGTCGGACTAAGCCATAGTCCCCAATCACAATCGACCCCGCACTCACATGAGAGTACGTGTCTCGCTGCTATACAGCGTCACAAAGTGGTATACTGGGGTTTCGAACCCGCTGGTCATCACCCACATCTATTACTCACCTCAATACGGCGCGACGACTACTCCGCAATGCCCTTGCCACTAGAATCAAGCTCCTCACGCATAGAATCTGATCAAATACAGTAGAAATACAATAAATTAGTCCAATGGGACGACACCCAATCAATACAACTCAATTTACATCAAAATTCCCAAAGTTGTCAAAACCCGACTTTCGGTACGCTTGTCGAAAAATTATAAAAGTTATATATTCGGAACCCTCGTCTCAATACGAGTCTAGGCATATCAAATTTACCAAAATCGGACTCCATTTGCCTACTCAAATCAGTGTTTTTCTTCAATTTAGGCCTAGGGCTCAAACCCCCCTTTAATCTTCCATTTACAGAAATTTAACCAAGGATTTGATGTTAAAATGATGTAATTAAGCCACAAAACTTACCTCCGACGAATCCCCAATGAATTCCCAGCAATTCCCGTGAGTTCCTTTTTTTAGAACTCAAAAATGGCATTTTGGGGTATGAAACCCGCGACTGGTTCTGTTCTGAACTTAAACTCACTGCCAGGCCAATTAACCCTACGCGATCGCAGCACTGGGCTCGCGATCGCGATGCACAAATCCCTGGGGCTGGATTTTTCTTCTACGCGATCGCAGCCCTTGGCACGCGATCGCATTGAACAACCAAAGATCCCTACGCGATCGCAACTCCAGCCCCGCGATCGCATTGCATCCGGACTTGACCTTATGCTATCGCGTGAACCCAAACTCGATCGCACTGCATTCCGACATTGGCCTACGCGATCGCAGACATCACCATGCGATCGCGATACACCCAAACGCTGCCTTACGCGATCGCATTCAAAACTTTGCGATCGCACAGAGCAAAAATTCTCTGCAATTATTGCAGCAGAACAGCAGTGCCTTTTGGCACAAATTGGTCCGTTTGGACCCCCGAATTCATCCCGAGGCTCCCGGGACCCCAACGAAAACCACCAACATACTCCAAAACATGATACGAACTCATTCCAATCATAAAAACACGTCTAACAACATCAAAATCCATGATTCACATCGAATTCAAGCCTAAATTTCTTAAAACTTTCCGAATTGCACATTCGATCAAAAACCCGACCAAACGACCTCCGAATGACCTGAAATTTTGCAGGCACATCCAAAATCACCTAACGGAGCTACTGCAACTGTTGGAATTCCATTCCGACTCCCGGATCAAAATCTCACCTACCGTTCGGATTTCGCCAAAATTTAACCTTAGCCAATTCAAGCCTATTTCTACACCGGACCTCCAAATTCAATTCCGATTGCTCCCCTAAGTCACAAATCACCTCCCGGAACTAACCGAATCATCAGAATCCGATTCCGAGCCCTCTAACCAAATAGTCAACTCCAGGTTGACTTTCCTTATTCAAGTTTCCTTCAAAAAGGCTATATGCCTCATTTTCAATCCAATTCACTCCTAACTCACCCGATAGACTCTAACACTGATATAAAATCGTAAAACATGTTTTTACAACATAACGGGGTGGTAATTCCCGTGACGACGGGCCGGGTCGTCACATTCTCCCCTCTTAAGCAAACGCTCGTCCTCGAGCGGGTCAAGAAACATACCTGAAGTCTCAAACAAGTGAGGATATCTGCTCCGCATCTCCCGCTCGATCTCCCAAGTGGCCTCCTCCACGGGTCGACCTCTCCACCGAACCTTAACTGATGCAATCTCCTTAGACCTCAATTTTCTCACTGACGTCCCAAAATGGCAATAGGCTCCACATCATAGGATAGATCACCATCAAGCTGAATGGTACTGAAGTCTAATACATGAGACGGATCTCCAATGTACTTCCGGAGCATGGACACGTGGAATACTGGATGAACGCTGGATAAGCTTGGCGGTAAGGCCAACTCGTATGCCACCTCTCCAACTCTCTTATGTATCTCAAAAGGACCAACGTACCTGGGACTCAACTTCCCTTTCTTCCCGAACCTCATGACACCCTTCATAGGTGAAACTTTCAACAATACTCTGTCACCAACCATGAAAGACAACTCTCGAACTCTACGGTCCGCATAACTCTTTTGACGAGACTGTGCTGTACGAAGCCTCTCCTGGATCAACTTTGCTCTATCCAGAGCATCCTGAACCAACTCAGTCCCTATCAATTTATCCTCACCAGGCTCAAACCATCCCATGGGGGATCTACACCGTCTGCCATACAATGCCTCATACGGGGCCATCTGAATACTCGACTGGTAACTGTTGTTGTAGGCAAACTCGGCAAGTGGTAGGAACTCATCCCACGAACCACCAAAATCAACCACACAAGCTCGCAACATATCCTCCAAGATCTGAATAGTGCGGTCAGACTGTCCGTCTGTTTGGGGGTGAAATGCTGTACTCAACTCAACCCGTGTACCCATCTCTCGCTGAAATGCTCTCCAAAACTGAGAAGTGAACTGGGTACCCCTGTCGGATATGATAGACACTGGGACCCCATGCAACCGGACAATCTCTCGAATAAAGGTCGCTGCCAACCGCTCCGATGAGTAGGTAGTGCTAACCGGAATAAAGTGAGCAGACTTGGTCAGCCGATCGACAATCACCCATACAGAATCAAACTTCCTCGATGTCCGAGGGAGTCCAGTAACAAAATCCGTGGTGATCCTCTCCCATTTCTACTCGGGAATGACCATACGCTGAAGAACACCGCCCGGTCTCTGATGCTCATACTTGACATGCTGGCAATTGAGGCACTTAGCTACATTCCTAACAATATCCATCTTCATTCTCCTCCACCAGTAGTGCTGTCTCAAGTCTTGGTACATTTTCGCGGCTCCTAGATGGAGAGAATACCGCGAGCTATAGGCCTCCTCCAGAATCAACTCACGAAGGCCATCAACATTGGGCACACATATCCGGCCCCGCATCCTCAATACGCCGTCACTATCAATGGTGACATCTCTAGCATCATCATGTTGAACTCTGTCCCTCAGGACAGCCAAATGTGGATCATCATACTGGCGCTCACGAATACGATCATATAGAGATGACCGAGATACAACACAAGCCAATACCCTGCCGGGCTCCGAAATATCTAACCTCACTAGCCGATTGGCTAGCACTTGAACATCATAAGCAAATGGCCTCTCGTCAGCTGGAATATATGCCAAGCTCCCCATACTGACCGCCTTCCGGCTCAAAGCATCGGCCACCACATTGGCCTTCCCCGAATGATATAATATAGTAATGTCATAATCCTTCAGCAACTCAAGCCATCTCCGCTGTCTCAAATTAAGGTCTTTCTGTTTGAACAAGTGCTGGAGACTACGATGGTCGATATACACCTCACAAGACACACCGTACAAATAGTGCCTCCAAATCTTCAATGCATGAACAATGGCGGCTAGCTCCAAATCATGAACAGGATAGTTCTTCTCACGTGGCTTCAACTGCCGAGAAGCATAAGCAATTACCTTACCTTCCTGCATCAACACACAACCTATCCCCACTCTCGAGGCATCACAGTAAACAGTATATGAACCTGAAGCTGATGGCAATACTAACACTGGAGCCGTGGTCAAAGCTGTCTTGAGCTTCTGAAAGCTCTCCTCGCACTCATCCGACCACACGAATGGTGCACCCTTCTGGGTCAATTTAGTCAATGAAGAAGCAATGGATGAAAATCCCTGAACAAACCGGCGATAATATCCCGCTAAGCCAAGAAAACTCCTGATCTCTGTAGCTGAGGACGGTCTAGGCCAACTCTGCACTGCCTCTATCTTCTTCGGATCAACCTGAATACCATCACGAGACACCACATGTCCCATAAATGCTACGGACTCGAGCCAAAACTCGCACTTGGAGAATTTAGCGTATAGCTTCTCCTCCCTCAATCTCTGCAACACAATACTCAAATGTTGAGCATGCCCCTCCTGACTACGGGAGTAGACTAGAATGTCATCAATGAACACAATCACAAATGAATCCAAATAGGGTCTGAACACACTGTTCATCAGATGCATAAATGTTGCTGGGGCGTTGGTCAGCCCAAACGACATCACAAGAAACTCATAATGACCATGTCGGGTCCCGAATGCAGTCTTCATAATATCCGAGTCCTCGATCTTCACTGATGATAGCTCGAACGAAGATCGATCTTAGAAAACACCCTCGCACCCTGTAACTGATCAAACAAATCATCTATGCGCGGTAGAGGGTACTTGTTCTTCACTGTCACTTTGTTCAATTGCCTATAATCAATACACATTCGCATGGAACCATCTTTCTTATTAACAAATAATACTTGCGCACCCCACGGGGACACACTAGGGCGGATGAAACCCTTATCTAGAAGTTCTTGAAGTTGCTCTTTCAGTTCTTTCAACTCAGCTGGTGCCATCCGATAAGGAGGAACGGATATGGGCTGAGTGTCCGGCACCAAGTCAATGCCAAAATCAATATCCCTGTCCGGCGGCATGCCCGGCAGGTCTGAGGGGAATACATCTGGGAAGTCCCTCACAACAGGTACAACATCAATGCTAGGAGACTCAGCTCCCACATCTCTCACAAAAGCTAAGTACGATAAACACCCTTTTTCAACCATCTTCCGAGCTTTTAAGAACGAAATAACACGGCTAGGGACGAAATCGGTCGAACCCCGCCACTCGATCCGAGAAATACCAGGAATGGCCAACGTAACTGTCTTAGCATGACAGTCCAATATAGCATGGTACGGGGACAACCAGTCCATACCCAATATAACATCAAAGTCCACCATACCCAACAATAACAAATCTGGGTCTCCAGACCCCAATAGATATAACACAGGATCTATAGACATGATCCACAACGATCGTATCACCCACGGGGGTGGATACATGAACAGTAAATCAAGACTACTACGAGTCGCACCCAAGTGATGTGAAAAGTAAGAGGACACGTAAGAGTATGTGGACCCCGGATCAAATAGAATAGAGGCATCTCCGTGACAGACATAAATGATACCCGTAATCACCGCATCGGAGGCAACCGCATCACGCCCGTCGTGAAGTGCATAGAACCGTGTCCGGCCTCCACCGGATATCTCCTCGCCCCCGGGGCGACCACGAGAAGACCGACCTCCACCTCTACTAGACCGAGATGGTGCCGAAGAGGAGGGCTGATCCCTCTGTTGAGTCTCGTCCCTACGGAGTCGAGGGCACTGTCTCCTCATGTGGCCAAACTCACCACACTCATAACATGCACCCGGTGCTGGAGAAGGGGACTGAAGGGAACCCCTAGCCGCAGAAGAACCCTGGGCTGAAGAAGTAGGTGCTGCACCCTGGGCCGGAAGGGCACTAAGCGATGACCGACCCGCTGAAACCCCCGTCGACCACGACCATAAAGAACCTCCGCTCTACTCCGGGCGGCCTCGAATGAGAAGGTCCAGATGAGCGACCTCTGCTCTGCTGGGAATGCCCTCTAGATGGAGCACCACTGAAACTGCCAGAACCACGAGGCCTCTTGGCCTCCCGCTCCTATCTCTCTCGGCGACGATCCGCCTCAATGGAGCGTTCCATGTCTACAACCTGCTCGAAAGATGATGACAGAACTCTTTCCCTGGTCATAAGAATGCGGATAGAGTAGTTGAGGCCATCAATGAACCTCCCGATCCTCTCCCTATCAGTAGGGATCATCCATGTGGCATGCCTAGCCAACTGTGTGAATCTAAGCTCACACTGAGTCACAGACATGTCGCCCTGTACCAACCACTCAAACTGGCGACGAAGCTCCTCCCGACTGGACTGAGGTACATACTTCTCTAGGAAGAGAGTAGAAAACTGCTTCCAGGTAAGAGGTGTTGCTCCCGCAGGCCTACGCCTCTCAAACTCTTCCCACCAATCGAACACTGGACCAGTAAACTGAAAAGTAGTGAATGAAACCCCGCTAGACTCAAGAATACCAGCTGTACGCAGCATCCTCTGGCACTTATCTAAGAAACCCTGGGCATCCTCACCCTCAGTACCACTAAAATAAGGTGGCTGGAGTCTACCAAATCTCTCTAGAAGACGCTACTTTTCGTCGGGCATAACTTGAACCATATGCTCTGGAACTGGTACAGCTGGAGGAATAACTGGTGCAACCACCTGAGCGGGGACCACCTCTGGCGTCTGAAGTCCCTATGCCACCTGCTCAGGTGTGCGAGCTGCAAGGGTCTGCTGACCACCCCATGTCTGAGATGTCTCTGCAGTACCGGTAGCTGATACTACCTGAGCCAATCCGGAACACATTGATAATATATGGGCCAGAGTCTCCTAAAGACCAGGAATAGCAATAGACACCGTCTAGGCCCTGAACTGGGGCTGCTGGAGCATCAACCACTGGGGGCTGCTCCTGAACTGGTACAACGGGCGGGTTAGCTAGCACTGCCTCAGCTGCCCTACCTCTACCTCTACTGGATGAACGCTGGATAAGCTTGGCGGCAAGTCCAACTCGTATGCCACCTCTCCAACTCTCTTAAGTATCTCAAAAGGACCAACGTACCTGGGACTCAACTTCCCTTTCTACCCGAACCTCATGACACCCTTCATAGGTGAAACTTTCAACAATACTCTGTCACCAACCATGAAAGACAACTCTCGAACTCTACGGTCCGCATAACTCTTTTGACGAGACTGTGCTGTACGAAGCCTCTCCTGGATCAACTTTGCTCTATCCAGAGCATCCTGAACTAACTCAGTCCCTATCAATCTATCCTCACCAGGATCAAACCATCCCACGGGGGATCTACACCGTCTGCCATACAGTGCCTCGTACGGGGCTATCTGAATACTCGACTGGTAACTGTTGTTGTAGGCAAACTCAGCAAGTGGTAGGAACTCATCCCACGAACCACCAAAGTCAATCACACAAGCTCGCAACATATCCTCCGGAATCTGAATAGTACGCTCAGACTGCCCATCTGTCTGGGGATGAAATGCTGTACTCAACTCAACCCGCGTACCCATATCTCGCTGAAATGCTCTCCAAAACTGAGAAGTGAACTGAGTACCCCTGTCGGATATGATAGACACTGGAACTCCATGCAACCGAACAATCTCTCGAATAAAGATCGCCGCCAACCGCTCCGATGAGTAGGTAGTACTAACTGGAATGAAATGTGCGGACTTGGTCAGCCGATCGACAATCACCCATACAGAATCAAACTTCCTCGATGTCCGAGGGAGTCCAGTAACAAAATCCGTGGTGATCCTCTCCCATTTCCACTCGGGAATGACCATACGATGAAGAACACCGCCCGGTCTCTGATGCTCATACTTGACATGCTGGCAATTGAGGCACTTAGCTACATTCCTAACAATATCCATCTTCATTCTCCTCCACCAGTAGTGCTGTCTCAAGTCTTGGTACATTTTCGCGGCTCCTGGATGGATAAAAAACTGCGAGCTATGTAGCCTCCTCCAGAATCAACTCACGAAGGCCATCAACATTGGGCACACATATCCGGCCCTGCATCCTCAATACGCCGTCACTATCAATGGTGACATCTCTAGCATCATCATGCTGAACTCTGTCCCTCAGGACAGCCAAATGTGGATCATCATACCGGCGCTCACGAATACGATCATATAGAGATGACCGAGATACAACACAAGCCAATACCCGACCGGGCTCCGAAATATCTAACCTCACTAGCCGATTGGCTAGCACCTGAACATCATAAGCAAATGGCCTCTCCTCAGCTGGAATATATGCCAAGCTCCCCATACTGACCGCCTTCCGGCTCAAAGCATCGGCCACCACATTGGCCTTCCCGGATGATATAATATAGTAATGTCATAATCCTTCAGCAACTCAAGCCATCTCCGCTGTCTCAAATTAAGGTCTTTCTGTTTGAACAAGTGCTGGAGACTACGATGGTCGATATACACCTCACAAGACACACCGTACAAATAGTGCCTCCAAATCTTCAATGCATGAACAATGGCGGCTAGCTCCAAATCATGAACAGGATAGTTCTTCTCATGTGGCTTCAACTGCCGAGAAGCATAAGCAATCACCTTACCTTCCCGCATCAACACACAACCTATCCCGACTCTCGAGGCATCACAATATATGTTATATGGACCTGAAGATGATGGTAAGGCTAACACTGGAGCTATGGTCAAAGTTGTCTTGAGCTTTCGAAAGCTCTCCTCGCACTCATCCGACCACATGAATGGTGCACCCTTCTCTATCAATCTGGTCAAAGAAGAAGCAATGGATGAAAATCCCTGAACAAACCGGCGATAATATCCCGCTAAGCCAAGAAAACTCCTGATCTCTGTAGCTGAGGACGGTCTAGGCCAACTCTGCACTGCCTCTATCTTCTTCGGATCAACCTGAATACCATCACGAGACACCACATGTCCCAGAAATGCTACGGACTCGAGCCAAAACTCGCACTTGGAGAATTTAGCATATAGCTTCTCCTCCATCAATCTCTGCAACACAATACTCAAATGCTGAGCATGCTCCTCCTGGCTACGGGAGTAGACTAGAATGTCATCAATGAACACAATCACAAATGAATCCAAATAAGGCATGAACACACTGTTCATCAGATGCATAAATGCTGCTGGGCGTTGGTCAGCCCAAACGACATCACAAGGAACTCATAATGACCATATCGGGTCCTGAATGCAGTCTTCATAATATCCGAGTCCTTGATCTTCAGCTGATGATAGCCTGAACGAAGATCGATCTTAGAAAACACCCTCGCACCCTGTAACTGATCAAACAAATCATCTATGCTCGGTAGAAGGTACTTGTTCTTCACCGTCACTTTGTTCAATTGCCTATAATCAATACACATTCGCATGGAACCATCTTTCTTATTAACAAATAATACTTGCGCACCCCACGGGGACACACTAGGGCGGATGAAACCCTTATCTAGAAGTTTTTGAAGTTGCTCTTTCAGTTCTTTCAACTCAGTTGGTGCCATCCGATAAGGAGGAACGGATATGGGCTGAGTGTCCGGCACCAAGTCAATGCCAAAATCAATATCCCTGTCCGGCGGCATGCCCGGCAGGTCTGAGGGGAATACACCTGGGAAGTCCCTCACAACAGGTACAACATCAATGCTAGGAGACTCAGCTCCCACATCTCTCACAAAAGCTAAGTACGATAAACACCCTTTTTCAACCATCTTCCGAGCTTTTAAGAACGAAATAACACGGCTAGGGACGAAATCGGTCGAACCCCGCCACTCGATCTAAGAAATACCAGGAATGGCCAACGTAAACTGTCTTAGCATGACAGTCCAATATAGCATGGTACGGGGACAACCAGTCCATACCCAATATAACATCAAAGTCCACCATACCCAACAATAACAAACCTGGGTCTCCGGACCCCCAATAGATATAACACAGGATCTATAGACATGATCCACAACGATCGTATCACCCACGGGGGTGGATACATGAACCAGGTAAATCAAGACTACTACGAGTCGCACCCAAGTGATGTGAAAAATAAGACACATATGAATATGTGGACCCTGGATCAAATAGAATAGAAGCATCTCTGTGATAGACAGAAATGATACATGCAATCACTGCATCTGAGGCAACTACATCACGCCTGTCAGGGAGTGCATAGAATTGTGCCTAGCCTCCACTGGATCTATCCTCGCCTCTGGGGTGATTACGAGAAGACCGACCTCCACCTCTACTATCCTAAGATGGTGCTGAAGAGGTGGGCTGATCCCTCTGCTGAGCCCCGTCCCTACGAAGTCGGGGGCACTGTCTCCTCATGTGGCCAAACTCACCACACTCGAAACAGCTACCTGGTGCTGGAGAAGGGGACTGAAGGGAACCCCTCGCCGCAGAAAAACCCTGGGCTGAAGAAGTAGGTGCTGCACTCTGGGCTGGGAGGGCACTAAGTGAAGACTGGCCCTGCTGGAATCCCTGTCGACCACGACCAGAAGAAGCTCCGCTCTGCTCAGGGCGGCCTGAATGAGAAGGTCTAGATGAGCGACCTCTGCCCTGCTGAAAATGCCCTCTAGATGGAGCACCAATGAAGCTACCAGAACCACGAGGCCTCTTGGCCTCCTGTTCCTCCCGCTCTCGGCAACGATCCGCCTCAATGGAGCGTCCCATATCCACAACCTTCTCAAAAGATGATGATAGAACTCTCTCTATGGTCATAAGAATGCAAATGGAGTAGTTGAGGCCATCAATGAACCTCCTAATCATATCCCAATCAGTCGGGATCATCCATGTTGCATGCCTAGAAAACTGTGTATATCTCAGCTCATACTGGGTCACTGACATGTCGCCCTGTACCAACCACTCAAACTGGCAACGAAGCTCCTCACGACGGGAATGAGGTACATACTTCTCTAGGAAGAGAGTGGAAAACTGCTGCCAGGTAAGAGGTGCTGCTCCCGCAAGCCTACGCCTCTCAAACTCTTCCCACCAATCGAACGCTGGACCAGTAAACTGAAAAGTAGTGAATGAAACTCCGCTGGACTCAAGAATACCAGCTGTACGTAGCATCCTCTGGCACTTATCTAAGAAACCCTGGGCATCCTCGCCCTCAGTACCACTGAAATGGGGTGGCCGGAGTCTACCAAATCTCTCTAGACGATGCTGCTCGTCGTCGCGCATAACCTAAACCATATGCTCTGGAGCTGGTGCAGTTGGTGGAATAACTGGTGCAACCACCTGAGCGGGGACCGCCTCTGGCGTCTGAAGTCCCTGAACAACCGGCTCGGGTGTGCGAGCTGCAGGGGTCTGCTGACCACCCCCTGTCTGAGATGTCGCTGCAGTAGCAGTAGCTAAAACTACCTGAGCCAAACCGGAACACACTGATAATATCTGAGCGAGAGTCTCCTGAAGACCAGGAATAGCAATAGATACAGTCTGGCCCTGAACTGGGGCTGCTGGAGCATCAACCACTGGGGGCTGCTCCTGAACTGGTACAACGGGCGGGTTAGCTAGCACTGCCTCAGCTGCCCTACCTCTACCTCTACTGGATGAACGCTGGATAAGCTTGGCGGCAAGGCCAACTCGTATGCCACCTCTCCAACTCTCTTAAGTATCTCAAAAGGACCAACGTACCTGGGACTCAACTTCCCTTTCTACCCGAACCTCATGACACCCTTCATAGGTGAAACTTTCAACAATACTCTGTCACCAACCATGAAAGACAACTCTCGAACTCTACGGTCCGCATAACTCTTCTGACGAGACTGTGCTATACGAAGCCTCTCCTGGATCAACTTTGCTCTATCCGGAGCATCCTGGACTAACTCAGTCCCTATCAATCTATCCTCACCAGGATCAAACCATCCCACGGGGGATCTACACCGTCTGCCATACAGTGCCTCGTACGGGGCTATCTGAATACTCGACTGGTAACTGTTGTTGTAGGCAAACTCAGCAAGTGGTAGGAACTCATCCCACGAACCACCAAAGTCAATCACACAAGCTCGCAACATATCCTCCAGAATCCGAATAGTACGCTCAGACTGCCCATCTGTCTGGGGGTGAAATATTGTACTCAACTCAACCCGCGTACCCATCTCTCGCTGAAATGCTCTCCAAAACTGAGAAGTGAACTGAGTACCCCTGTCGGATATGATAGACACTGGAACTCCATGCAACCGAACAATCTCTCGAATAAAGATCGCCGCCAACCGCTCCGATGAGTAGGTAGTACTAACTGGAATGAAATGTGCGGACTTGGTCAGCCGATCGACAATCACCCATACAGAATCAAACTTCCTCGATATCCGAGGGAGTCCAGTAACAAAATCCGTGGTGATCCTCTCCCATTTCCACTCGGGAATGACCATACGATGAAGAACACCGCCCGGTCTCTGATGCTCATACTTGACATGCTGGCAATTGAGGCACTTAGCTACATTCCTAACAATATCCATCTTCATTCTCCTCCACCAGTAGTGCTGTCTCAAGTCTTGGTACATTTTTGCGGCTCCTGGATGGATAAAATACTGCGAGCTATGTAGCCTCCTCCAGAATCAACTCACGAAGGCCATCAACATTGGGCACACATATCCGGCCCCGCATCCTCAATACGCCGTCACTATCAATGGTGACATCTCTAGCATCATCATGTTGAACTCTGTCCCTCAGGACAGCCAAATGTGGATCATCATACTGGCGCTCACGAATACGATCATATAGAGATGACCGAGATACAACACAAGCCAATACCCTGCTGGGCTCCGAAATATCTAACCTCACTAGCCGATTGGCTAGCACTTGAACATCATGAGCAAATGGCCTCTCCTCAGCTGGAATATATGCCAAGCTCCCCATACTGACCGCCTTCCGGCTCAAAGCATCGGCCACCACATTGGCCTTCCCCGGATGATATAATATAGTAATGTCATAATCCTTCAGCAACTCAAGCCATCTCCGCTGTCTCAAATTAAGGTCTTTCTGTTTGAACAAGTGCTGGAGACTACGATGGTCGATATACACCTCACAAGACACACCGTACAAATAGTGCCTCCAAATCTTCAATGCATGAACAATGGCGGCTAGCTCCAAATCATGAACAAGATAGTTCTTCTCATGTGGCTTCAACTGCCGAGAAGCATAAGCAATCACCTTACCTTCCTGCATCAACACACAACCTATCCCCACTCTCGAGGCATCACAATAAACGGTATATGAACCTGAAGCTGATGGCAATACTAACACTGGAGCTGTGGTCAAAGCTGTCTTGAGCTTCTGAAAGCTCTCCTCGCACTTATCCGACCACACGAATGGTGCACCCTTCTGGGTCAATTTAGTCAACGAAGAAGCAATGGATGAAAATCCCCGAACAAACCGGCGATAATATCCCGCCAAACCAAGAAAACTCCTGATCTCTGTAGCTGAGGACGGTCTAGGCCAACTCTGCACCGCCTCTATCTTTTTCTGATCAACCTGAATACCATCACGAGACACCACATGTCCCAGAAATGCTACGGACTCGAGCCAAAACTCGCACTTGGAGAATTTAGCATATAGCTTCTCCTCCATCAATCTCTGCAACACAATACTCAAATGCTGAGCATGCTCCTCCCTGACTACGGGAGTAGACTAGAATGTCATCAATGAACACAATCACAAATGAATCCAAATAAGGCATGAACACACTGTTCATCAGATGCATAAATGTCGCTGGGGCGTTGGTCAACCCAAAAGACATCACGAGAAACTCATAATGACCATATCGGGTCCTGAATGCAGTCTTCATAATATCCGAGTCCCTGATCTTCGGCTGATGATAGCCTGAACTAAGATCGATCTTAGAAAACACCCTCGCACCCTGTAACTGATCAAACAAATCATCTATGCGCGGTAGAGGGTACTTGTTCTTCACTGTCACTTTGTTCAATTGCCTATAATCAATACACATTCGCATGGAACCATCTTTCTTATTAACAAATAATACTTGCGCACCCCACGGGGACACACTAGGGCGGATGAAACCCTTATCTAGAAGTTCTTGAAGTTGCTCTTTCAGTTCTTTCAACTCAGTTGGTGCCATCCGATAAGGAGGAACGGATATGGGCTGAGTGTCCGGCACCAAGTCAATGCCAAAATCAATATCCCTGTCCGGCGGCATGCCCGGCAGGTCTGAGGGGAATACATCTGGGAAGTCCCTCACAATAGGTACAACATCAATGCTAGGAGACTCAGCTCCCACATCTCTCACAAAAGCTAAGTACGATAAACACCCTTTTTCAACCATCTTCTGAGCTTTTAAGAACGAAATAACACGGCTAGGGACGAAATCGGTCGAACCCCGCCACTCGATCTGAGAAATACCAGGAATGGCCAACATAACTGTCTTAGCATGACAGTCCAATATAGCATGGTACGGAGACAACCAGTCCATACCCAATATAACATCAAAGTCCACCATACCCAACAATAACAAATCTGCCTGGGTCTCCAGACCCCCAATAGATATAACACGGGATCTATAGACATGATCCACAACGATCGTATCACCCACGGGGTGGATACATGAACAAGTAAATCAAGACTACTACGAGTCGCACCCAAATGATGTGCAAAGTAAGAGGACACGTAAGAATATGTGGACCCTGGATCAAATAGAACAGAGGCATCTCTGTGACAGACAGAAATGATACCTGTAATCACTGCATTAGAGGCAACTGCATCACGCCTGTCAGGAAGTGCATAGAACCGTGTCCGGCCTCCACCGGATATCTCCTCGCCCCCGGGGCGACCACGAGAAGACCGACCTCCACCTCTACTGGACCGAGATGGTGCCGAAGATGAGGGCCGATCCCTCTGCCGAGTCTCGTCCCTACGGAGTCGAGGGCACCGTCTCCTCACGTGGCCAAACTCACCACACTCATAACATGCACCCGGTGCCGGAGAAGGGGAATGAAGGGAACCCCTAGCCGCCAGAAGAACCCCGGGCCGAAGAAGTAGGTGCTGCACCCTGGGCTGGAAGGGCACCAAGCGATGACTGACCCTACTGAAACCCCCGTCGACCACGACCATAAGAACCTCCGCTCTGCTCCGGGCGGCCCGAATGAGAAGGTCTAGATGAGCGACCTGTGCTCTGCTGGGAATGCCTCTAGATGGAGCACCACCGAAACCGCCCGAACCACGAGGCCTCTCGGCCTCCCGCTCTTCTCTCTCGGCGACGATCCGCCTCGATCGGAGCGTGCCATATCCACAACTCGCTCAAATGATGATGACAAAACTCTCTCTCTTGTCATAAGAATGCGGATAGAGTAGTTGAGGTCATCAATGAACCTCCCGATCCTCTCCCTATCAGTAGGGATCATCCATGTGGCATGCCTAGCCAACTATGTGAATCTGAGCTCATACTGGGTCACAGACATGTCGCCCTGAACCAACCACTCGAACTGGCGACGTAGCTCCCCGTGACGAGACTGAGGTACATATTTCTCTAGAAAGAGAGTAGAGAACTGCTGCCATGTGAGAGGTGGTGCTCCTGCAAGCCTACGCCTCTCAAACTCTTCCCACCAATCGAATGCGGGACCAGTGAACTGAAAGGTAGTAAATGAAACTCCGCCTGGACTCAAGAATACCAGCCGTCCGCAACATCCTCTGACACTTGTCCAAGAAACCCTGGGCATCCTCGCCCTCAACGCCACCGAAATGGGGTGGCTGAAGTCTACCAAATCTCTCAAGACGACGCTGCTCGTCGTCGGGCATAACCTCAACCATATGCTCTGGAGCTGGAGCTGGTGCAGTCGGAGGAATAACCGGTGCAACCACCGAGCGGGGACCGCCTCGGCGTCCGAAGTCCCCGAACAACCGGCTCGGGTGTGCAAGCCGCAGGGTCCGCCGACCACCCCCGTCCGAGATGTCGCCGCAGGTAGTAGTAGATGAAACTACCCGAGCCAAACCGGAACACACCGATAATATCCGAGCGAGAGTCTCCCGAAGACCGGGAATAGCAATAGATACGGTCTGGCCCCTGAACTGGGGCCGCCGGAGCATCAACCACCGGGGGTTGCTCTTGAACCGGTACAACGGGCGGGTTAGCTAGCACTGCCTGAGCCGCCCTACCTCTACCTCTAGCACGACCGTGCTCACGGCCTCTAACAGGTGGCAATGGAAGTCGTCCACCTCGTCCTGATGCTCGCGTTCTCGCCATCTGCGAGAGAATAGAATATAGAAGTTCAGTTCTCAGGACAACAAGATCGCACGATAGAGTTTAAGAAAAGTGAAGGGTTTCCTAAAGGTTCGCGACCTCCCGAGGATAAGTACAGGCGTCCCCGTACTGATCCACAAGACTCTACTAACTGGCTCAAGACTCATGAGGCATGTAAACCTAGGCTTTGATACCAACTTGTCACGACCCCAAATCTGGTCGTGATGGCGCCCAGCACATTGCTAAGCCAGCCTGACCAATCAATATCAACAACGGAGCTTGAAGCTCTCTTTAGCCCATTTAAGCATATTAATTCACGAAGCAACAACGATACATATAACGAAAACGGGGAACCAAGTCCCATAATACATCAACTCCCATAGACCGAAGGGTCAAGAGTCATGAGCCTCTACCGAACATGAGTGTATAAAGGTTTACAAGATACCAAGTGCGGAAAGAAAAGTCAATACAAAATCAAGAGACAGTAAGAGGGAATATTGGGTCCTGCGGACTCTGCAGCTACCTCGAATATCCACAAATGTCGCCTCGCACAGCTATTGGATCACTGCTGAGAGGTACCTGGATCTGCACACAAGGTGCAGGGAGTAAAATGAGTACTGCCAGACTTAGTGGTAATAAACAGGGGTAAGCCAGCGTAGATAAGAAATCCACAATAAAGCACTATGTAAAGTCGTAACCAATGCCCTGTAACAGTTCAATATCAATAGTAGAGAACCGACAATATCAACAATAAGTATAACAGCTAGCAGATGTAGCTAAATGCAATGCAATGCATGATATAACCGCTACGGCGCGTAGCCCGATCCAATTTGGGTACCCGTGCTCACTGTGGGGGTTCAGACTCCGGAGGGGCTCCTACAGCCCAAGCACAATATCACTGCGGCGTGCAGTCCGATCCAACATATATACTGCTGCGGCGCGCAGTCCGATCCACTACCAGTCAGCTAATATGCAAATACAGCCTCGCAGGCTCAAAAGTAGTTTTGAAAACCTTTTTATCATTTTTTAGTTGTTAAACAGTAATACCAAGTTCCAGAGATTGGAAATAGCATGATAACAGAAATAGCTACGGATCGGTAGTAACTAACATGTCAATATGATAAGACAATGATAACGATCCTCGCGGGATCCAATAACCGGCTCACGGCCCACAAGTATACTCAACCACCCAAGAAGGGGGTTCAACGGCTCAAGAGTAGCCAATATCACAGTATAATATGCAACCATCCGAGAAGGAGGTTCGACGGCTCATGAATAGCCTAATATCATAACACAGTATCAACAAGTCGGACTAAGCCATAGTCCCCAATCACAATCGACCCCGCACTCACAAGAGAGTACGTGTCTCGCCGCTATACAGCGTCACAAAGTGGTATACCGGGGTTTCGAACCCGCTGGTCATCACCCACATCTATTACTCACCTCAATACGGCGCGACGACTACTCCGCAATGCCCTTGCCACTAGAATCAAGCTCCGCATGCATAGAATCTGATCAAATACAGTAGAAATACAATAAATTAGGCCAATGGGACGACACCCAATCAATACAACTCAATTTATATCAAAATTCCCAAAGTTGTCAAAACCCGACTTTCGGTACGCTTGTCGAAAAATTATAAAAGTTATATATTCGGAACCCTCGTCTCAATACGAGTCTAGGCATATCAAATTTACCAAAATCGGACTCCATTTGCCTACTCAAATCAGTGTTTTTCTTCAATTTAGGCCTAGGGCTCAAACCCACCTTTAATCTTCCATTTACATAAATTTAACCAAGGATTTCATGTTAAAATGATGTAATTAAGCCACAAAACTTACCTCCGACGAATCCCCGATGAATTCCCAGCAATTCCCGTGAGTTTCTCTCTCTAGAACTCAAAAATGGCGTTTTGGGGTATGAAACCCGCGACTGGTTCTGTTCTGAACTTAAACTCACCGCCAGGCCAATTAACCCTACGCGATCGCAGCCTTTGGCACGCGATCGCGATGCACAAATCCCTGGGGCCTGATTTTTTTTCTATGCGATCGTAGCCTTTGGCACGCGATCGCAGTGAACAGCCAAAGATCCCTACGCGATCGCAACTCCGGCCCCGCGATCGCATTGCATCCGGACGTGACCTTACGCGATCTCGTGAACCCAAACGCGATCGTACTGCATTCCGACATTGGCCGACGCGATTGCATACATCACCACGCGATCGCGATACACGCAAACGCTGCCTTACGTGATCACATTCAAAACTTCGCGATCGCAGAGAGCAAAAGTTCTCTGCAATTATTGCAGCAGAACAGTAGTGCCTTTTGGCACAAATTGGTCCGTTTGGACCCTCCGAATTCATCCCGAGGCTCCCGGGACCCCAACGAAAACCACCAACATACTCCAAAACACGATACGAACTCATTCCAATACGTCTAACAACATCAAAACCCATGATTCACATCGAATTCAAGCCTAAATTTCTTAAAACTTTCCGAATTGCACATTCGATCAAAAACCCGACCAAACGACCTCCGAATGACCCTGAAATTTTGCAGGCACATCCAAAATCACCTAACGGAGCTACTGCAACTGTCGGAATTCCATTTCGACTCCCGGATCAAAATCTCACCTACCATTCGGATTTCGCCAAAATTCAACCTTAGCCAATTCAAGCCTATTTCTACACCGGACCTCCAAATTCAATTCCGATTGCTCCCCTAAGTCACAAATCACCTCCCGGAACTAACCGAATCATCAGAATCCATTTCCGAGCCCTCTAACCAAATAGTCAACTCCAGGTTGACTTTCCTTATTCAAGTTTCCTTCAAAAAGGCTATATGCCTCATTTTCAATCCAATTCACTTCTAACTCACCCGATAGATTCTAACACTGATATAAAATCATAAAACATGTATTTACAACATAACGGGATGGTAATTCCCGTGACGACGGGCCGGGTCGTCACAGAATCAAAGAAGATCCAAAAGTCAAGGAGCAGTCCTCGTTCAATGAAAGAAGGAAATCAAGAAGGCCCAACGGCTCACTATCTTATTCTTGGAAAAAATTGATTCTCTCCAAGGATCAAATATCTTGGGTTGTCAAGCCTCTACCATCCATCAATGTATTTATAGCCCTCCTTAAAACCTAGCCTTACATACTTTGATCGAACCAAAAACCACTCTCTTTATTCTACTTCATACAAGCATTGTAGTTCATTAAGATCTATTGTGTAACAAGTCAAAGAAAGAAAGAGAGTATAACACTGGTGAGGCATTGTATCAAAACGAGTGCCAGAGAAACTGTGTGCAATTCACTACAACTGTACCCGGAGAAACACACTTACTAAAGAGAAATATCTTGCAACCCAAGAGGACTAGATTAGGATTCACATTGAATCTGAACCGGTATAATATCTTGGTATCTTTAATTCCTGCAATTACTTTTTACTCTTTACTTCCTTTACTATATCTGCTGAATTATTATCTAGTCAACTACTCTGTTAATAAGTCAACTAATAAGCGATTAAGTTTAAAATATTTACAATTTACCCCCCTCTTGTACTTTCATACCTGAATATGCACTGACAACTCACGTGTTGAACGGATCACTCATGTGTTGCACGGATAACTCACGTGCTATAGTATCAATATCTTCACAATCAGGCCCCCGACCTCACTCAGTCATCAATCTCTCGATCTCTGGGGCTCATACACTCATGCTAAGCAGCCCAAGTTAATGAAATGAGATGCGACAATATACAATAACAGAGATTGCGATATGATATGAAATGATGAATACAACTGAGTACATAACTATAATTAAAAAAATAGCTCAAAAGCGATAAACGGCCGTTGTGGGTCCCTATAGTACCAGCATTTAGCATAAACATGATGTCTAGCATAAGTTACCGCTCAGTGCTCCAACACATAGAGTACAGTAAAAATGTTCAGATAAGATAGCTACACAGTTTTATGGAATTAACTAAATCACGATTCACACGGTGCACGCCCACACGCCCGTCACATAGCATGCGTGTTACCTCAACATCAATCACATAACACGTAATTCGGGGTTTCATATACTGAGCACCAAGTTTAGAAGTGTTACTTACCTCGAGCAAGCGAAATCTAGTATCGATCAAGCCAAACGATGCTCCAAAATGTCATCCCGTGTGAATCGACCTCCTAATGGTTCAAAACTAGCCAAAAGCAACTCAAATGCATCAAATAATGCAAAAAGAAACAAACTCAATCGATAAAGGTCGAAACTTTAATCAAAAACCAAAAATCATCCCAAAAGTCCCGCATCTCTAAACTCGAGAAAACTCACAAAGTCCCACAACCCATTCAATTACGAGTCCAACTATATTAGTTTCATTCAAATCCAACTCCAAATTGGTGTCTAAATCTCGAGAATTCGATCTATGAAACTTTTGACGAAAACCTCCAATTTTCTCTTTAAAATTCATAATCCAAATACCAAAATCAAGGATAGATTCATGAAATATCAAAACTGAGTCTATAATACTTACCTTAATCCTTGTGATGAAATTTGCCTCCAAAATCGCTCAATTCCGAAGTCTGTAGCTCAATATGTGATAAAAATGGCCAACCCCCGAAATTAAAGCATTCTGCCCAGCGTTTCCCGATTTGCATATAGTAGGCTGCACCCGCGATATTCGCTTCTGTGGAACAAAGTCACGCACTTGCAAAACAATATTCGCCACCAATGGCCGCTTATGCGACATACAGGGCCGCTTCTGCGATCGCGTTTCTGCGCTAGTATAATCGCCTCAATGAAGCCTCCCCCGCTAGCCTTCCCCATGTCGCTTCTGCGACTAGCTTCACGCTTCTACGAGCACGCACTTGTGGTCCCTTATGAGCATGTGCAAAGACATCAGTAACCAAAAATTTTAGAAATTTCAACAAGGCTCCAAACGATCCGAACCCCATCTGAAACTCATCCGAGCTACTTGGGACCTTGTCTGATATACCAATAAGTCCCATAAAATAACATAGACCTACTCGAGGTCTCAAATTTCATAAAACAACGTCTAAATTACAAATTGCACCTAGAATCAAACTTGTGAATTTTCAAACTTTCCAATTTACAAAACTCGTGCTGAAACATATCAAATTAACTCGGAATGAACCCAAATGTTGTACACAAACCCCAAATGGAATAACGAAGCTATTCCAATTCCCAGAACCACAAGCCAAAGCCAATATCCTCAAAGTCAATTCTCGGTCAAACTTATTAACTTTCGAAACCTTCAAATTTTCAACTTTCACCAATTTGTGCTAAAATCTTCTAGAAACACCCAAATACAAATTCGGGCATACGCCTAAGTCAAAATCACCATCCGGACCTAATGTAACCCTCAAAACTCTAATCCAAGGTTAAATACTAAAAAGTCAAACGTAGTCTATTCTTCCAACTTAAAGCTTCAATTATGAAGTTCATTCTTCCAATCGGTTCTGAATAACCTGAAAAATCAAAATCGATGATTCACACAAGTCATAATATATCATACAGAGCTACTCATGCCCTCAAACTATCGGGCAAAGTGTAAATTCTCAAAATGACCGGACAGGTCGTTATACTGCATTTTATTGGGGGGGATCAAATCATATGAACAAATCTAGGTGACTAAAAATGTTCACCTAAGAGATGTTCGGTTTGTGGAAAGGCATTAGAATTGGGGATGTCATATTTTATCGAGTGATGATGCTTTAAATCCTCTCTTCATAAAATATTTAATTCAATGCCGTGGACCACGGGGCCATAAAATAAATCTTATTTTCAATTATCTTACAGGTGTTTTTAATTGTGTTTATAGTTTTAACATCATCCCTGCATAATACAACCATGGTGAAACAAAAGAAATTTATTTTCAAACAAATTTCATTCATCAATTTATTATTGGTATAAACAGTGAAAGTTGTTAGTTTTTTGCCCTAAAATTCCCTCACTATAATCGGAGTAGTATTACAATCCATCAAACTTATCCATAAACCCAGCAACCTACAATCTTGAATCTTCAAACAAAACAGCTGTTGAAACAAAAGAACCTGGTTTTGATTAGCAATTAGCACACTGTTTCTCCCTTAAAACATGCTAATACAACCTAACGAAAGAAGTTTCAACTGTCACCCCCTCTAAGTACATTACAGCTAATTAGTACAATTTTTTCAACACCAAGTTTTTGCATCTGAATTGTAGATTAAAGGAGTCCACGTCATTCTTTTGTGTATTTTTTTTATTTTTTAATGCACTCTCTAGGAAGGTTGCCTTAGGTCAGTCATAACATGCTGTTCACGTTACTTTATACCTACAACTTGTGATTGAAAATAAATCCAAATTAAATAATTGAAGTTCAAAATCTTACGACCTAGCACTATTTTCCAAAATTAAAATCTGCTATATCTGGATCTAGAATTCCATGAATATTAAAGAAAAAGCCGTCCTTCCTTATATTTTATTTTGTAACACCAACTTGAGAGTTTTTACTAATTAAATTCCACATGGACATAGGTTGTACCTGTCCTGTATATAAGTGTTGAACCATACCAAACTAACCTAAGCAGGCTAAATACATCTCTAACTCTCTGGTTCTTTCAAAAATTGAAAAAAAATATCAAGATAAAATTACAAAGAAACAGAAAATGGGTTGTTGGTCTGCTGAAAATGCCACAAAAGCTTTTCTCAAAACCATGAACATGGTAAGTACAATGATGAAATTATCATATCTGAAATCTGATATACATTTTTCTCGTCAAATTGTTACTAATATTATGTTTATCTGATTCAGGGAAAGAGAGCTACAGAGCCAAACGGAGCAGAGTTCATCTCCGCGCTAGCAGCAGGAAATAATGTACAACTTATGGTAGTTGCTTGTGCAGATGTTGCAGATTCCACCACCCTAGCATTGGTGGCAGCAGCTCAACAAACAGGAGGACGCGTCGTTTGCATCCTTAAGGGCGTAGAAGAATTATATCTCTCTAAAATGGCACTAGGCACAAATTCTAGTCACCTTGAGTTTGTTGTCGCGAATGCGCAGAGTGTAAAGATGCTGCTGCCAAATTACTACAAAGATGCTGATTTCATAGCAGTGGATTGTAATATCCAAAATCATGAAGAGATTCTTGGATCGTTGCGAAAACACAGAAGGGAAAAGAATACTATAGTTTTAGGATATAATGCATTTTGCAAGGAGTCATGGAGGAGTAGTCCATTGCGTACGCAATTGTTGCCTATAGGAGAAGGACTGCTGCTGACCAGAATTGGTGCAAAGGCGAAAAAGGTTACGGATCAGACGATGGAAAATAGAGGACATTGGATTGTTAAGGTGGATAAATGCACAGGGGAAGAACATGTATACAGAGTAAAATCTCCTCGTACGAGAGTGGTGGAAGCCTAATTCTTGACACATTAATAGACTGGAATTGTAAATAGTTATTTCATGTATAAGAAACTAGTACCAATGATTCAAATATGCAGGGGGAGAGAAATTTTGATAAATATAAAAAGACAAATTCTTTTAGCACAAAATTCCACATCTTGCAGAAATAACTCACGAATCTATGATTGTACTTCCTTTATTCAACAATGGTGGTTTACTTATTTGCTTCACCACAGCCAAATATATAACTCTTCCGAATTGTATTTTCCAAAAATAAAGTTATTTCTAATCTGTTTAACTTCACAGGAACAAAAATGTAAGTACCCAAATCAATATATTTGCTCTGATAAGCTAAATATAGAAAGGAAATTAGGAAAGAGAACTGTCAATATAATTATAAGTATCTGCAGTTTGACAAAATTTCTCACAGATTTCTGAAAAAAAACTCAGCAAATGATAAAGATTTGATTAAACGAGCTCAAACTTCTTGGATTTTTTTAGAACGATGGAGCAGCAAAAAGATTTTATTAAAGTAGTTGATTGAAAATGTCTTACTTTATTATAAAAAATAGAGGGGTTTAAACATAAGAACATAATTTGCAAAAAATTCTGCATAACAAGAACTCAGTAAAGCTAAAGTATCTCAACAAACCAAAAAAATCTAAGAGCCCCGACTACTAATCCCTGGGGTGCACAGGCCCTCGGCAACAAGTTTCCCACAAGTGCACCACGGTTAATTCAGGTTTTATCCAGTCCGATGACCCTCAGAAATTATTTGCACCCAGTGGGTTTCGAACTTCAGACCTTTAAAAAAGGTAACAAACCCCAAAGCTCAAGTCTATTGCCACCAGGCCAGACCCTAAGGGTTAGTAACAAAAGCAAATCTTAACAAAACATTTCTCAATTCATTTCAGATCTTCAATTCAAGTAGAATCATTCAAATTTGTTATTTGTCTTAAATTTTACTTCTAAGGCCTATCATGTGAAAGGCCTTAGACAGATTTCATAATCTTTTCATGCAGATATTAATCATTAAATCAGGTATCTTAGTGAAAGAAGTTGTTGGCCTAAACTAGCCCAAATACACTCTTAATATGGTATGACATTGTCCGCTTTGGGCCAAGTCCGCACGATTTTCCTCAAAAGCCTCACACCATTAAGAGATCCCTACACCTTATAGGTAGACTCCCAATCTTTTTAGTTATCAATGTGTGAACTTTTGTTCACACGCCCAATAGAAGTGTAGCAGGAGGAAATCTCCACATCATATATTTGTTTGTAAGTTGACAATCACTGAATTCAAGCACAGCTTTATTGGGCCAGTGTGCCCAAAGCTGCCCCAAACAATATGAGACTCCAAAAAATGTTACCACGGCAGCTATCATAGTTGAATAATTGAACCCCTTGCATATGAGACTGAGGGCACAAGATTTCAGCATGTGTAACATAGGAGCATGGACAAACGAGAAATGAAAAGAACAAAGCAATGATCCTAGGTAAATGGAGGAAAATCCTTCTTTTTACAAACAGAATAATAGTAATCCATGAGAAATTCTAAGGTTAAATGACATACAGGATACAGACATTCACAACAGAGTCTCAAGGTTTGCGGTCAAAAGACTTGGCAAACCACAAGTGTAAATCCACTCCGCCCCAAATACTCGTGCAAGGTTAGTAGGAACCTATCTCCAGCTAATAAGTTAGGAAAGAAAATTTGCACTCATGGCACAAGTTCATTAGCATTAGGAAAAGATAGCTAAATTACCAAGTTCTCGTACGATTGTTTCCATGGTTGGTCTCTCCTCTGGACATTCATGTGTACATAACAAAGCAATTTTTGCTAGTTTTGCTGCTTCGGACTCAGAGAACCTTCCACGGAGATTTGCATCCATCAAGTCGTGGAGTTTGCCCAACTCAGCAGCAGCACGCATTGTACTGGTGAATTTCCGCTTGCCAGAGAGAATCTGAAAACTTAGCACTCCAAAGGCGTAAATATCACTCCTCTCCGTAAATCGGCCAGTAGTAGAGTACTCTGGAGCTAAATATCCCATGGCAGCACTGGCCTTGAGTGCTGAGAAGACGATATCATTTGTGAGAAGCTTATGCAGGCCTGAGTTTGAAAGCAATGGTTTGAATCGCTGGTCAAGGAGCACGTTCTCAGCACAGATATTTTGATGCACTAGAGCTGGCTTATTCACCTTGCAACCGTGCAAATACTCGATCCCTGCTCAAGAAGATAACAGATACATTATAGGCAAAACCTTGTTAGAATCGACACTTGTGTTAGGTAGAGTATTACGCTTGTTTTTAATAGCACAAATCAATAGAAGAGAAAAACCTTTCACTTCAAGGAACGCCCATGCTATTAAGACAGATAGACAAGTCTTGAAACACATGATAAAAACTACATCTGTGATCCAACACAATCCTGTATAAAATCTTGATATGCAACTAATTTCTTAATTTGTGAATTTTAGCTGAGTTAAAAGGTACAGAAGGAGCTAAAAGGTCAGAAAGCAGCAGAAATCAAGGATCTCAATGGCTCACGACTTGGCTGGACAAGAATACGTATGGATGTTTATTCTATAGCCATCTAGACATGAAATACCTTTTTGGTTCTCTTGGGCTTAACCAAAACCGACTTTTAGTAAGAGACATGATTAACATCATAATGCATGTTAAACATTTCCTGTTCCTAAACCACTCGATCTTGAATTGTTGATAGCAATCACTCAAAAAGTAATATAATATCAAAGTGCTGCACTTTAAATCTAACAAAAAAGAGGTTATTCGAACGCTAACCTTTTGCGCTACCACTTATGATAGATACCCTGGTAGACCATTCAAGAGCACGGGCATCATCCTCCTTGACATCTAGGTAGTGCAACAAATTACCTCTTGGAACAAAATCATAAACGAGAAAACATTCACCCCTGCTTTTAGAGCAGCAGAAACCTCTCAACCTAACTAAATTTTCATGTCTCAGAGACGTTAAAATGTTTAGTCCTCTTAAAAACTCAGCTTCCTCTGACTTGCAGCTAATTTTGGTAAGTCTCGTAACAGCAACAAGTGATCCATCTCTTAGAGTCCCTCTATATGTAGTCGAAAAGTTACTCTTAGCCAATCGATTCTTATCAGCAAAGTACTGTGTAGCTGACTCCACCTCTTCCAAATTGAATCTGTAGCTCTGCAAAATCTCTTGGGAAACACCACCATAACGTCGACCCTCAGCCAAGGGATCCCAACCACTTGAGTACTCAAGACTAACTAGCGGAGAACCGTTCTTCCTATTAACCTCCTTGGCTTGGTCAGTACTGAGACGGCTATCACACATATCCAGTCCACCTCCAAGTTTCTGCTGTCGTCTTCTATAGTGCGTGAAGGTAAGAACTCCTATAGCAGATGCAATAACAGTAACCACAATTACCCCTACAACAACAGATGCCTGTGAGGTTTTAGATGACTTTGCGCAGCCATTTCCGCTGCAATTTAGATTGAGATTAGCTGTCTCTGGAATATCTCTAGTTGATAAACCACTCGAGCCACCTCCATAGGGCTCTGGCCTATTAGGATTCGAGCGATCCAAAGATGTACAAACTCTCAAGGATGGGAAACCTACTCCGCATAGTCCTGGATTGTTCTCATACTGGAATCCACCAACTAATCTCTTCAAAGCTTCAAAAGACAGAAAATAAAAGATCACATAAGATATAATTTCACCAAAAAAACATAATGTAGGGTGAGGAAATTTATTACCAAGAGGCACATTGCCCGAAAGCTTGTTGCTTCGGATATCCAAGACTTCAAGAAGGGGAGCATCTGCGAGTTTTGAAGGAATTGAACCAAACAGATTATTTGAACTCAAGTCCACCCTCATCAACACTCTTAACTCCCCCAAGCTAGCAGGGATGGCGCCAGTTAACTGATTGGATTGCAGAGCGAGGACATTGAGCTTCTTTAGAGTCCCAAGTTGATTGGGTATGCTACCACTGAACTGGTTATAGCATAGTTGCAAAACTGTACAATCCGGAACAAGATAATAAATTGATAAGAAACAGACTCCATAATCGAAATGAGGATGAAAATAAACCCCCAATGAGTATATCTTTATCATTTGCAAAACTGGAACAAGAAGGGGAGGGTAAGGGTGGTCCGACTGTACCCGGACCATGCGCATAATGGGAGTTTTAGTGCACCGGGCTGTTTTTTTTTTTACAAAACTAGAACAAGTTTCAACTTGTGAAATCGAGAATTTATATTTTACAAAGAATTATTAATATCAAAAATTTCAGTGAGACATCAAGGACTAACAGCAAAGATCCTAATTTTTCCAACAAAAGCTCAGAACATTAGGAGAGAAACATAAATAAATAACAAGAGAACGTAAAAATCGTTTCTTTTAATCACAATGCTACTTTAAAATTGCCAAAAAAATCAGACAAAACATAAGGCATAAAGAGAGAAGTTTCCAACACTAACCTTGCAAGCTGGACATGCTTCCAAGTTCAGGGGGAATCTCACCAGAGAGATTATTAACATTCAAATACAGATCAGTAAGCTCAATCAAACTTGAAATTTCTCTGGGTATTTCTCCATTTAAAGAATTATAATGCAAGTAGAGTCCAGTCAAGTGAGAAAGCCCAGCAATGGCAGGTGACAGTTTCCCAGAAAGCCTTTTACCTTGAAGAGAAATATTTGCAACTTGACCTTTTTCATTACAGGCAACACCTTCAAAAGAACCATCACATGGATTACCAGAAACTGTCCATGAAATGAGCAAAGCATTTTCAGGGTCAAGACTTGCCTTTAAGTCCATAAGAGCTTGCAACTCAGCATTTCCATATATGGGTTTTGGAGAAAAGAATGTGAAGAGTGTGAGTAGAAAGCAGAGAAATGGAGGAAAACTCATGTTACCCTTTTGACTGAAAATGGTGGAGAGTGAAGTTTTTTGTGGGTTCAGAGAAGAAGTACTTGGAGACCTGAGTCACTGACTCACTTAGTTTCTTTTTCTAATGTTTCTTTAAATGTGTCTGCTTTAGTACTAGTATAGTGGTTTGTTTTTAAATAATTTTTGCTTTTTGTTCTTCTGCTGCGTTTGTGGTGTTGTCCTATGTTCTTGGCTTTTGATAGAAGAGGGAAGGGACCGAGGTGAGGTTCGTATATCGGCGCTGGAAGCGTGCTGCAGTGCAAGTGAAAGTAACTATTCCAACAGACACCAATATCAACATTAAAACAAAAAAGAAAAACAAAGAACAAGTGAAAGAACAAGGAGAAGGGACAAAGTTATTGGGCGCCCACATTGCTATTGGTTAAATATAAAGGTAACAACAATAACAATCCAATATATTTTTACTTAGTAAACTTTGGTGAGAATATTATATAGAGGTTATTAAAATTATATTTGGATATGCATTTTACTTGAAAAAATATTATATTTTTTTAATAGAAAAAAATTGGAAAATAACTCTTTCTCGAAAAGTTTCAAAAACTTACAAATTTTTTAAACACAGTTTTGAAAATAAAATTCCGAAACGAATTTTGCTTTATAGACAATGGGTCATTATCTTGTAGCCGATAGACCAAAATACAAAAAAGCATTACGAGTCACAATATTTTTACTGCAAATATACTCGATCAAATATGTAATAACTTTATATACACTGAAGTGTAATAATTAAATATCAGTCGATCATTTTATCTGCAACATGATTAATCGGCATGCAATGAAGTAAAAAAATATAACCTGTACACTCCATTTGGATGGTTCCTTATAATGTATTGTATTATATTGTATCGTATCGTTTTATAAATATAATAATTGGATAAATCGTATTGTTTGTTATTGTTAAATAATATTTCACTGTTTGGTTTGACTGTATCGTACTATATTGTAATTGAGAAGTTTACTAAAATACTCTCAACTGTTTAAATATTAAATTTATCAAAAGTTATGTATAAAAATAATTTTAAAAAACAAAACAATCAATCCAATTATTTTTGAACATTTTTTTAAACATTATTTTCTGCTTTTGATAACTTTCTGTGCAGAATTTGCTGTTGTTTCCTAAATCATCCCGTATCTGTCCAAGTTCATTTTCTTGCAAAATGATTTCGTTTGTGACTCTTTTAGTATATAAACATTTTCTTGTGTAAACCATGAAATTAACAAAGAAGAGAAGTAGAATTATCATCTTCATATTTAATCGTCTCATCTTAAATCGAGATTTGGGTGGATGTTAAGATTTGTATTAACATAAACATTTCAAAAGTACGCTGAATATAATTGTAATAAAATTATTATGTCAATTTTCATAACAGTGAGTTACTATTATTTATGAACAAACTAAAAGGAAGGGACATTATTATTGAATCAAATGGACAGAGTATGAATACAACTATCGCAAAAAGAGTGAAAAATTACGGAATGTTGGAGATTTACCAAGTCAGCAAAATCTGGCATGATTTGGTTTCGAGCAAACTGAGAAATATTCTCCTGAAGTTGGTATTGCTTATAAGCCATATAAAGCACATAGAGAAAATTGTACGTAGTTTTGCATGTTTAAAATATGTCGCAATTTTGTTTTGGTGTTATACCTGCCGTGACGTAGAAGAATCTTTAAGTTCTGCATAATTAGATTAAACTATCAAACCATTCAACTTTCTCTTTTCGTACTATTTTTGAACAATTTAGTAAAATCTTGTACTATCCCTTCGTTTTTTATTCTTTCCCTTATTTAAACTCTAAAATATTTGAGAAATTGACAGAGTTGTCTGAGATTTGAAAGTAGTAAACAATTACCATATTCAAATTGTGATTAGTATATTATTATTGACTGACTATTTTTATTAGTTTTTCAGTTTGTACTTTGACGGTAGCAATTATGTCCTGATTGCATCAACCAAGTCACATTAAACACAAATTCTGCTGCCGATTAATTACTATCACACAATTACATTCTCTAAGGTGCATCGTCGAGATTCCTTAGTTATTTAAATTTAACTGTTTTTGCTGATATTTTAGTTAAATTCGAACCACGCAATGGCCTCTTTAATTTACATGTTGTGCCTTTTACTTCAACTTGAGTTTCATCAATAAACGGATGAAGAAAAAAGTTGTAAGGTCATAAAGATATTTATATAAAGTTATTGATTCAGTGGCAACCAAATTTGTATATGGCAATTAGAGGTATAATTGATTCGAATTTTACAATTATGAAATCAAATAAATTGTGTCGGGTTATTAAATGTAAAGACCAAATCAAACCAAGAAAAGTCGAATTTTTCTATCTCGGTTTTTCTCGGATTTTCGGATTTTTTCCGATAAAATCTTCGTAGAACAAATTAAAACATATAACTTGTGCTCAAAATATTTCGTTAATTCTAATAAAATACAACAATATAAAGTATTTTCCAAGAAATAATATAAAATATAATATGTGTCATGGTTATCCTAAAATATTCAACAATAAAGACAATAAAATTGCGTAATAAAATATTGCTAATTAAAAAGTCATAATAAAAATAAACATAATCTAAAAGTACTAATTCATGCTAAAATAAGTAAATTAACAAGAGAGTATTAATTACATGAGTAAACGCTAAAGAAAAAATAAAAATACGTTATGCATTTTTATTTAAATTGTTTGCAAACAAAATATAGATATTCAATACATTTTCGTTCGTAGTATTGAATTGAATGTCTTTTTGTAGCATTGGTATTGATTTGATTTTGGTTTGGGCTTTTGTTAGAGTTATTTAATTTATTAATATTAATGGCTATAAAACTTATTGGAATATTAAAAAGTTCTAAGTCCAACCTTGAAATATTACATTAAAAGATAAAATTATTAAAAAAATTAAGAAATATTTATAAATTACATCACAATAAGTATATTTATATATCAAATATGTCAAAATTTCTATATATGTAACGCGGGGTTGGTTTGGTCTCGATTTGACTTTCTTTAGTTAAAACCAAATCAAACCAATTATGATCGGATTTTTTTCCAACACCAAACCATAGTCGAGTTTTTCTTCTCGGTTTGACTCGAATTTTCGGATTGATGCGATTTGTCGGTTTTCTTTCGCCCTAACGGCAATCACCAAAAATATCATGCTCTAAAACAATTTCTTTTGAAAAACCATATCAAATAGGTATTGATTGTACTAAAAATTGAAACAATATGGGAATTTTGATGGAGGGCATGTATACGGTTATTCTAATTGGTCCAGATAGTATTACAGTAATTAAAAGTTATAGGATAAATGTAATAATATTCAAAAGTTAGGGGTAAATTACACTCTTTTCCTTTTGAAAATATTTATTAAAAAAAACATATCTTCCCTAATTGCTACGTAGTTTTGCACAGGAAGTTATGTGTTGGTGGTCCTCCAATCACAAAGCTAGCACAATTTTCAGACCTATTGTAAATTGCTTTAGTGGGAGGAGTCAGCGGTTTTCTGACAATCAGATTTGACGGGTTTTAATTGTCTTG
This sequence comes from Nicotiana noctiflora, assembly GCA_032618575.1. Taxonomy (NCBI): domain Eukaryota; kingdom Viridiplantae; phylum Streptophyta; class Magnoliopsida; order Solanales; family Solanaceae; genus Nicotiana; species Nicotiana noctiflora. The sequence goes on from JASVEL010002648.1 coordinate 360,362, forward strand.
TTTAACTCCCTTTGCCCCCACTCTCTTTATTGCAATTTTAAATTTATAGGCCACCTCGGCGAGGAGATTCCCAATATGAATATCAAATTCAATCCTGAAAGAATTTCCTGCAATCAATGCTTAAATTACTTACAGTGCTCACTCCTCCTCATCCGTGGCGATTGTTTTGAAAATCTGCTGCTATATGTAATTGTTACAAATTTCAAGAATTTGAATATATTAGACTTATTATCTGATGTGAACTCTCAACCTATTACATTAATGTTTTACTTCACAATTACATTGATAATATATGATAGCATGTTAAACAATTCGTACATACTATATATTTATATATAGAACGGAATATAATTTAGTAGTAGTATATCGTGTTAAGACCGAAAAAATCAGGTGTCATGCGGAATCTAACAAAGCAAGTCTTGAACGACGATAATTCCGACAACAAAAGAGAAATCTACCAAAAGAGACACAAATATTTAACGTGGTTCAGTCAACTCATGACCTACGTCCACTGCGGAGATAAGCAATCTACTATAATAAAAAGATAGTACAAAATATCGAAAGAACAACCTCACGAAGAGGCAAATATAAGTGACACACTAACATTTGTCCCGTAAAGTTCTCCCCCTATACACTACTCTCAAGCCCTGTATAACTACATTGTGAGTGATACTGAATGAGAAAGAAGGATCCTCAATTTATAGAAGTTTAAACATTTTCCTACAAGAAAAAGGACAGCCAAATATGAAAAATTTGTGTAATTTTCTTCTACACGAAGGAAAAACCAAATTAAGGTAATTATATTACATTTTCCTTCAACAAATAGCAAAATTAAATATGATAAGAAATTTATTGTAAACGTACGCCTAACAAATCGCATATAACATTAGGAGTGCTAGCCATCGAATCCAAGGCCAACACCAATAATATTGAGACGTAGTGCATGATTATGGGGATTAAGAGAAAATCTAATGGCTGTCTTGCAATATTTGAAACGATATCATTTCGTTACATCATGTATGTATCATTAATAACACTTATAGTAACCATGATTATTACCCTAATTAAGATCCTTTCTCTCGTACCCTATTTAATCATAGAACAAAAACTTTGTACCCAAAAATTTGAAGAAAGGAAAACTTTTATCCCTTGAAACAACCAATGTATTGATCGAAGAAACAACGTGATGAATATATAGTGACAAATTAAGAAACACAAGGTTGATCGTTCCAACAAAAACAAAGGTTAAAACTTTATGATATTCTACATTTGTGAAGATAAAGTAGTGCATCGTCTGTATATTCATCTCGCCTGGGAAAACACATATGTAAATTTACTGACAGTAAATTAACAAACATATTCATTGAGATGATCGAAAAAGAAGCTTTGGGAGAACAGTTAAAGATAAAAACCTGGTTTTATTATGTTTGGTTTTGTGTGGTGGTTGCTTTTTAGGCATGCTTAGATAGCTGTGCCTAATATAATGTTATAAGATCTGATAATTCCAGGATAATATACATTGTCGTGCCCATGCTTTTGCATGGTCTCACTAAGGCTAACCTATTGCCAACGGATTGCTTTTAGTTGCCAGCACATGTTTGCTTATCCCTATCCAAGTCTTGGTTATAATCAGCTGCATTTATGTAATGTTTTATAGTACTAAAATATGGAATTTGTGGCTATTTCTTGTTTAAAGCACAGTTTTACATTTTTGGTGTCAAGATGGGGGACAACACATTTTACTAACTATTGTGTCCCTCCATAACTAATAAGGTCAAGGAAAATGGATAAATATATATGTAATTCTCCATATAAATCCATCTAAGCTAGTACACAATAAGTGTCAAGAACACACTTTCTAAACTCCAATATGATCAATCCAACAATAATATGTCAAGCATTTATTGTCTAAACACCAACTCTCTTTTTGTCGTCGTCTTTTTCTCCAATTTCTCAATAGTGATAGAGCATAAACGTACGAGAAGTAAGTTATACTTCTTCCGGTCTTCTTTTATTTGTTGTTCAAAGTTTTGACACAATCAATAAAAAAATCATTTAATTATAACATTAATCATAAGGAATATTTTGACTAAATTATTAAATGCGTAAGTAATGACTATATGTCTTCTCGATCGGAGTAGTAAATATAAGGGTGGAATTGAAAAAGTAATAGTACTAGTGATTTTGCATCTTCTTCTTTTTTTTAAAAAAAAAATGGCAAATATTTAGAATCATTTTTTCTTAGATAAAAAGGATTAGAGGGACAATATAAATTCGGTTGAGGTATGGAATTTTGCTTTCTTTAACGAAACCGATGAAAATGGACTTGTCATAGATGTCTTTATCTATTGAGGTCAAGTATCATTCTTGGTTGTATTATGCAAAGGTAATTTTGTAGAAATGGGAAAGGCAATAAAGTGGTCGCACTAAGTTAACTCTTCCTTTTTCATTTGCATTATGATACCTTTCCCAATGCCTTTGAAAAAGAAGTAAGGCATCTAATTCTACAGTACCTTTTTGGGTAGTGACACATTCTACTTTTCAAGCTTTTTTTTTTGGGTTCAGGGACCCTCTACCACGCTTAAGAAAGATTCTTCAGAACCACTCTCTTATGTGTATCAGCAATTTGAATTCAGCAGCAAACAGCAAAATCGCTTCAGTTTCCACTGCCAATTTTTTTTTAATGTCAGCAATTTGAATTCGTGAGCATAGCAAATATTATATACCAAATTTATCTATATCGTAATACTATTGGTCAAAATATACCGAGCTGGATGTCACATTTCACATGATGTGCCACCTCAACCGCCCTACCTCATTTTACCCCTACCCACTATTTCTTATCAACAAATAAATTTCTCCCACTCCACGATCATTTATGTTATACGTCCATCATGAACAATATTGAATTTCCAGTTAGTCAACTCAGACCAAATCAGAGTATCTGACTAGTGAGGCTGAATGTTACCTATTTATAAATGCTTTGAGCACCTGGATCTGCAAAAAATTACTTCAATTCGTCACCCCAATATCATGCACGCTAATGGTACATAAAGAGATTATCTAGTTGTTTGAACAAATTATATGTGATACACAAATAAATTGCAATCACAAAATACATATGAAGAAACATAATTTTATTGATAAATGATGTGGGTACTGTAACGACCCGGCCGGTCGTTTTAGAAAAAATTTCGCCCCAATCCCCAATTTAACTGTTTCCCTAAGTTCATTTCTGCTATTGTAGTTAGCCGGAAGGTTCGGTTCTAAAATTTGCAGTGTTTTGGGACACTTATTCCCTAAATGAGAGCTTTAAAATTGGAAAATGGTCCGTAGTCGGAACAGTATTGAGATGACCTCGGAACGGAAATCCGATGGTTTCATTAGCTCCGTTAGGTGATTTCGGGGCTGGGAGCGCGTTTGGAATGTATTTTGGAGGTCTGTAGCTCAATTAGGCTTGAAATGCCGAAGTTGGAAATTTTGGCGAATCCGAACGATAGGTGAGATTTTGATCCGGGGGTCGGAATGGAATTCCGACAATTTATGTAGCTTCGTTATGTGATTTTGGATATGTCCGCAATTTTTTAGGTCATTCGGACGTCATTTGGTCGGGTTTTTGATTGAATGTTAGTTTCGGAAGTTTTGAAGAAACTTAGGCTTGAATCTGTGTGTAGTTGGTGATTTTGATGTTTAGGATGGTGTTTTTATGATTGGAACAAGTTCGTATCGTGTTTTGGAGTATGTTGGTGGTTTTCGTTGGGGTCCCAGGAGCCTCGGGATGAATTC